>OX104111.1:67204243-67648778 GCA_944474755.1 Limnoperna fortunei
GAACTGTCGTAACCCAAAAACTTTAATGTAGTCGCTGGACCGTGAAATTGAGGTCAAGGTCAGGTGACACCTACCAGACAGTCATGTACTAGTCATCAGCAACCTATACACCAAATATTGTCATCCTACTATGCGTAGTTACAGAGGAACTGTCATAACCCCAAAACTGTAACGTAGTCGCTGGACCGTGAAATTGAGGTCAAGGTCAGGTGACACCTACCAGACAGTCATGTACTAGTCATCAGCAACCTATACACCAAATATTGTCATCCTACCATGCGTAGTTACAGAGGAACTGTCGTAACCCAAAAACTTTAATGTAGTCGCTGGACCGTGAAATTGAGGTCAAGGTCGGGTGACACCTACCAGACAGTCATGTACTAGTCATCAGCAACCTATACACCAAATATTGTCATCCTACCATGCGTAGTTACAGAGGAACTGTCGTAACCCAAAAACTTTAACGTAGTCGCTGGACCGTGAAATTGAGGTCAAGGTCAGGTGACAACTACCAGACAGTCATGTACTAGTCATCAGCAACCTATACACCAAATATTGTCATCCTACCATGCGTAGTTACAGAGGAACTGTCGTCACCCAAAAACTTTAACGTAGTCGCTGGACCGTGAAATTGAGGTCAAGGTCAGGTGACAGGTGAATGACTGGCAAGTACTCATCATAAGCTACCTCTGGACCAAATTTGATGGACCTAGGGCTTGGGCTTACAAAGATATGAAGCAAGATGTAAAGTGTTTACGCCGCCGCCGCCGCCGGATTCCCATACATATGTCTCGCCTCCAGCGACTTTCGTTGCAGGCGAGACAAAAACAAAAAAAAAAACAAAAAAACACCTACCTACCTATTTTATAATTCTATGTAACCGGAAACACACATATTTTTTTGTTTGGCCTAATAATAATTCATATCTATATATAGAAAATTTTATGGCATTTTATTGTATTTGTTGCTGATGATTCAATTATTTATGGGTTATAAATCTATAAAATTGTGAATTTGTATTGTCAAAACATTGAAGTCTACCTATCTATCTTCTGATTTCTGCACTTACATGTAGTTAATTAATGACTATAGACCTGCTGTTGCATGCGTGGCTTTACAAAAGAAAAGAAAACAAACAAATAAGAATTGTGATGATACAAATATTTACCGTGAATCTTTTTTCAATTATTATTAATATATTATATAATTTTAATAAAACTATGAGACCTATTTATATGAGATGAGAAAGAGCAGATGCTGGGATTTGTTTGTATGTATGTGTTTGAAGTGAAAGGAATGCTTGTTTCTGGTTCGGGTGTCTGATGAAATGAGTAGGTTTGATGGATAGATTGCAAGTTGATGGTGAGCTATTTTATAAAATACTATTAATCTTGTTTTTATGCGTTTGATTTGTAAAGATGACCGTTGAAGTCTGAAGCCTTTTGGATGTATTTCTTAAATTACTTAATACTAGGCTATATGCTACGTACTATACTTTGTATCAATATAGATGCAAAAACACTACATAAAATTTATAAAATTTAATAACCTTAACTAATTTGCCATCAATTTTTAACGTTTTCATGGTGAAGTCCACACCAATAGTGCTTCCATGTTTTTCAACGTAAGTTCCCGACTTAAAACGTTGAACGACACAAGTTTTTCCAACACCTGCATCTCCTATTAATACAATTTTAAAGAGAAAGTCAAAAGAGTCATCAGTGTCTGCTTGAGATGGATGAAACGCCATCTGATCTTCAGGGTGCTTTTGTTGACATGTCTAAAATTACCGGATATGAGTAATAAAACTCGATCCTTATTCTACCGGAAAATGAATTGTCATTTTTGTAAACGCATGACTATTGAGTCCGGGAAAATACTTTGTATAATTATAGCATATTTTCCTGTGAAACTGGACTTTCGGCACGAAATGAGAAGTTTCTACACTTTATACTTCTTTATATAAAATTAAAAGAATCGAAATTCTGTCAAAGGGAAGAAACTCGTGCATAATTTAAAAAAAATTCAGCTTATACCTACAAAAATATCAAAATCTTAAGCTGATAAATGTGGACATGTCTGCTTCATATTTGCATGATGAGGTTCTCATTGTGTACTCAATAAAAAACAGGACGCCATGACATAGCTGAAACAAAAGAAGTGGCGTTAGATTTTTGCACCGATATGATTGCCTATTATAGGATCTTACATTGGTACTAGTGGATTATCGGATTTCTCCAATCGAGATAGTTAAATTATAGAATTTTAAGTCCGATAATCCAATAGTAATAATGTAAGATTTCGTTTCTCTAATTTTTAAAAGTAGTAAATTTGCGAAATGACGTACAAATTCTCCCAACCCCATTTTTACGTTCATGACTTGAATACGTGGTAAATGGAAGATGTTTTGTTAATGACGTCACTACTTCTTATTATGACGTTAGTTTAAACCAATCAACTGCTGAGAACCGCATTTTCACTAGTGACGAGAACTATTTTTTCCACACCGGTCAAGCGGTTTAAATATAACACAAAAATTAGAGAATAACAAATTTTAAGTTCTTCGCTTCTTTAGGGCTTCCAGTAAACCATATAAGTTCAGCTGATTATTTAAAATGTGTGTGTTTTTTTTCCTTTTGGTACTATACTCGTCCGGAGCACTTGAGTACACCCATGGTTTTTATTGGGTTCGGGTTACTCGCTTTCTGTGTTTTATGTTTTTGGTTTTTGTGTTGTTCCATATCTTCCATGGCTTTTGGCTCTTGTTTCTTTGCTATTTTCATATTAATGTCTGCCAAACCGAGACATGCAGTTATAATAAATGGGTGTTAATGTCTGTTGATATGAATTTCCACAGATGTTAGAATTAGGTGCGATTCTCTGTCATTGAGCCGCCAAGAGAGTCAAAGAACAATAGGAGGTTCTAAAGACAAGAAAACAAGTAAATTTCTATCTTAATTTTGTTTTATAAAATTTTTTGTAGTGAATGGACTTTTTTGTCAAGTATCATGAGTTAACCCCCCCCCCCCGGACCCCGTGAATAATATGTTTATATGTGATTATTATATGTTAAAATATCATGTGTCTTTTAAGGGGGATGCAGGAAACCATCATGTTTAACAAGGCAGGAAGGAGCTTCGATGGCCGAGTGACTAAGGTAGTTCGTGTACTATTAAATACGTGGTCTGTCAACACTGAGATTGGGGGCCTCGGAGGCCGAGTGGTCAAAGTAGTTCGTCTACTATTGATCACGTGGTCTGTCAACACTGAGATTTCGATTATCACTGCAGGCAGGGTGTACTCGACTCCAATCTTAATTGACAAGGATTGCCAGTTTTCGTACCGCAGGTCGGGGGTACTCCGGCTTCCTCCCCCAATAAAAACTGGACGCCATGATATAGCTGAAAAATTGATGAAAGTGGCGTTAAACACCATCAAACAACAACAACAAACCACAGGTCGAGGTTTTCTACAAGTAGCTTTCTTCCCCAATAAAAACTGGACGCCGTAATATAGCTGAAAAAAAAGTGCAGAAATTGGGTTTAAACACTATTTAAACAAACAAACGAAAACAAATGGAGGTAAATATATAATATAATTAAAATGTAAAAATCTAATTATGGTGGTCATGAATCAATTATATTATGTAACAAATAATTTACGTACTGACAATCCAAAACTGTTTTATGCAAAGTTCTGTAAAAAACAATGAGTATGAACAGTGAACTGTGATTTTTCGATTATTTAAAAACTTTAGCCTAAATGTGCCGGTACAAAATTTAAATCCAGAAATGATCGAAAATGACTGTGTTTTGAAGATTTAGGTCTAGAAATTACGTCTGATGAGATTCGTCGACTTTTTAAACTATTTTAAATCGATTAAAATTATGTAATATTATAACATACTATTTTAAATTATGCACATAATATGTGATATGATTATCATTTTATTACTGCAAGATAATTGCCAGGATAATACATCTATCATATTTTTAATTAATTTTCATATTTTTAATATGTACTTAATAACATTATATTATGAAAATGCCTGTATGTGTCTCTTAAATTGGCTGGGCATGTATACTGGTCGCAACTCAAGTTAAATAAATAAATAAATAAATAAATAAATAAATAAATAAATAAATAAATAAATAAATAAATAAATAAATAAATAAATAAATAAATAAATAAATAAATAAATAAATAAATAAATAAATAAATAAATAAATAAATAAATAAATAAATAAATAAATGTCTTTTAATTTATAAAATTTCACATAATTAAAAAATTGAATTGTGTTGACTAAATTTATTTCATTAATTTTAAAATGTCTCATCCATCTCAAGAAGTCACTGATGAATCTTTTTACTTTCTATTAAAACGGGTGTGTGGTGGATCGTCGAGTTAGTGTTCGAGTTAAACTTCGAGTTCGAGTTATAGTTCGAGTTGGACTTGAGTTAAATCTCGATGTAGTTGGAAATCGAGTTACGCTTATAAGAGTTTATAATCCGAGTTCGACCTCGAGTCATTTATTTTAGTTATGGTTCCAGTTAAAAATCGTATTTAGATTTATAGTTACATAAATGCTTAACATGCAAACACCACTTTTTAAAACGAATATCGTTAACGGGGATTTAAAATTATTTTTTTTTGGAAATAAAACTCGTTGAAAGACGCAGCTTTGCTAAATTTGTTTACAACTTAATTGATGTACATGTTTAAATATGTATCATAATATCCCTAGAAGATGAGCAACACTTCATTTGGGGTTGTCAAATCAATAAACAAAGACGACAAACCAGGGGCGGATACAGGATTTTCGAAAGGGGGGGGGCGTAAAAGGGGGATATCGGAAAAGGAGGGCCACGAACAAGGTTTTTATAGTGGTCAGTAACCTTTATTTGGTACAGTATATACAACAGAGATATCATAATAAACGAATTAGTACCGTTAATGCATTAAAGATCATCAAAATGTACCAAGGACGGAAAGGGTAGGAACATACAAAACAAAGAAATCTTGGTTCAGTAGATATACATAGTACCAAAGAGGAAAAACAACAAAATGAAACCCATTTTTTACTTTATTTGAAATCTCCATCGATTTAATTATAATTCATTACGAAAGACAAGACATTGTTTCGTCTCAGTGACGATACGCTAGGAGGACGCCATCTTGTTTACATTGGTAGTCCGCTCGGAGGAAATATCGATTTATTGGAAGGATTGACAGTTCCCTATCAAAGGGCAGAGGTTTTCTCTGGGTACTCCAGATTCCGGATTTGCGTTTGCGATCACAGGTCTGATGTCAAGCGGTTTGTATTTGTGTTTGCTATCACAGGTCTGATGTCGTGCGGTTTGTATTTGTGTTTGCTATCACAGGTCTGATGTCGTGCGGTTTGTATTTGTGTTTGCTACCTACAAAATTAGTGCATTCCAGTAGCTACCCGATGTGACCAGACTACCACTTTCTTGATTGTCGCGGTGCCTGTCCGACTTAAACCGACACGCTGAAAAATTCTTATAAATCTAACTTGCGGTCATAATGTTAGATATGAATGTATTTTGGATCTGCAGTCTTCTTATGGTGTTGGTCTGCCCGACTTATTCAGTCCACGTGTTGGTTTTCACGCCAGCAGTTTTGCTTCACACGTTAGATATTTCCGCTCGGTATTACAATTTTCCTACACTGTGTTTACAGACATCTGTGTCACTTTTTGCTATGATCGTATGCACAGTTTCATAACTAATTGCCTCCGTTTTTGTCAAATTAACGCTTTTTCTCATATTTTCCCAAAAGAGTTATCTTTTCAGTGTTGATTAATTTTGATTTTAAAATTGTTTGTAAGTACTTATTGTTAGCAAACTCGTCAAAAGCTGCAAAATTACGATGTTTCGGAGAAAAGTCACATTTTCAATTAAGATGGAGTTATACATTCTGTTCAGGTGGGTAGCCCCGGGAGGGGGAGGGGGGAGTCATACCCCGAGCCCCCTAATTATTTTGAGAATCCACAATGTTACTTGTAACGCTATACACCTGGTGTTTGTTTGAAAAGCGTTTTTCAGCATTTTTTCAGCTATTATGGCATCTCGTTCTTAATTGGGAGAAATAAAAGTATCTTGTTGAAAACTCGGTACAGACTTGCGTATCATTCTGTCGTTAAGAAAAGATTAAATTTTATAAAGTTTTAAAAATTGTATTTTGTTTTCTGTAAAGTTACAATCACTGGTCAAACAAATTATATTTAATAATGATCTCAATCACAGCATAATGTCTCAACATGCCACAACATTACTATAGTCCTCTCGAATGGTAATACCTAAAAATAGAAAATAAAATAGAATTGTGATTGTGTACAAAGTGAATGGCATTTTCTCTCTATCGTTTATAATATTACAGATGCACTGGGGTTCTGCTTGACTTCTAGTAATACTTCGAACAATCCCGATATCGGTACAAAACGTATAAGAATGTTTAGATCAAAAACATATCCATTACCACCATTTTTTCTTAAGAAATTGTCATTTTGTAGTCATATACTTCTCAGCATATAATAATACTCAATTTGATTTAGCAAAGAATTATCTTGATATTCGTCTCCAATCTTAATTAAAGGATTGCCAGTTTTCCTACCGCAGGTCGGGGGTTCTCTCCGGGTACTCCGGCTTCCTCCCCCAATAAAAACTGGACGCCATGAAATAGCTGAAAAATTGCTGAAAGTGGCGTTAAACACCATTCAAACAAACAAAAAACAATCTTGATATTCGACAATTGCACATATCAACATCCTGCCTAGTTTAAAAATTAAGTTGAAATCGATCATACCTTTAATATCCATAAGTTTTGAGGTTTGCTCTAAAATACACTTCACTTCTACTATGCGGTCGTGTAGTTTTTCCGCTGTGTGTGCGATTTTATCTCCTGAAAGCAAAGAATTTACAAAAGTGTTGTTTATTAATATTACTAATAATCATGAAATTAGCTTCAACTGCAAACAACTTGTATCAAATTGTATTTTTTTCAGTATTATGTACTTGAAACGAAACATCGTGTCCATTTCATGTTCAAAATTTAAAATGTTTAGAAATATAGTTTCTAGTCATTCAGGGTCACACATTTGTTAATTACCTGCAGCCTGTCCAATACGTCTGATTTCCCGGATTCTATCACAGTGTCGTTCTTCTAACATTTTGTTAAGTTTTCTAAGTTTATTTATTTGACCAATCATAGTAGGTCTCCAGACGGACAAATCTTCCTCAGTGTTTACCAGCTGATGTTCCCTAATGTCGACCATTTTGAAAAGTGCTTCCAAATCTTTAGTTAAGCCTGGGATTCTGTTTTGTTTATTCTTTACTAAGCGACTTGTCAAGGCTACAAAAAGTTAAATATAATACATGTCTGAGTTTCCTTTAAAATAAAAAGTAAATTGAGGTATTTCTTCTGAAGTTTAAAAAATAGTTTATATTATTTAAAAGTTCAAGCCGCGACTGATTTTGAACATTCATGTTTAAATATTTAAAGGTGTGAAAACAATCATTTAAAACTTACCATCCATATCTGAAGAGTTAACATCAATTTGCCACAAGTAATGTTCCGTAACTCTTCTTACCAACTTCAGCTCTGAAATGGAATTCCATAATTGTTTTTTGTTTGTTTGTTTGTTTGTTTGATGGTGTTTAACGCCACTTTCAGCAATTATCAGCTATATCATGGCGTCCAGTTTTTATTGGGGGAGGAAGCCGGAGTACCCGGAGAAAACCCCGACCTGCCCGTGCCCCGGTGGTTTCCAGATGATAACTTGAAAACGCGTCAACAGATGTTGTTTAAATTTTGCACAGCTGTGAGGTACTATAAAATGAACTAAGATGGACTGTTATCATGCTTAGCTGTTCTTGTAGGCTGATTTGTAATTCAGTAAAATGTGTTCATAGATATTAAAAACAATGCAACGTGGCGGGGTATCATTTAATGTCCCATTAAATGCTCTATTTTTATTTATTATGACATTAACTAATTTACTTGATTACTTGACTGAGCGATTGATTGTAACTCTCAGCAACACTATTTCATTTACACGTACATTTACTCATGTGTATTTACATGATAGTTTTTTAATTTGTAATTTCGCTGACCATGCTGTAATGTGGATGCCTTATACCCACCTTTAACTAGTTTGGAATATTCCACATTTTCTCTTCTTGTCATGTAGATCAAATATGCAATTAATGTACAGCAGATAAGTTCCAGCTTATAGGAGCTCAGCCACTGATAGAAGGAAGTAAGGAAAAAGATAATGTTGAAAGAGAAAGAGCAGACAAAAGGAATAAATTATGTGACACAAAGGAAATAGATTAAACGGGAATACTTTTGAGTACGGAAGCTTCTTCAGGACCTCCAAAGATTTTTTTCCGTTATAACGAATTTCTGAATTCGTGATCACGAATTTAAATCCGTTATAACGAATTCCAGATTTCCTGACCACGGAATTAAATCCGTTATACCGAATTTCAGATTTCATGATAACGGATTATAATTTCTATTTTTTGATATAGAGATCACGGATTTAAATTCATTATAACGAATTTCGGAATTAGTGATCACGGATTTTTATTAATTCGTTATGACTGATTCCAGAATTTGTGAAACTGATTTTAATTTTCTTTCACCCAAATTTATTCAATGATAACTATCTTTTTATGCGGGTTTTCGCTCAGCTAGAATAGAATGTTAGTGGTTCAGACTGTCCTGAACGTAAACGCCTTTTGTCATTACAGTCAGGTTAGTCTGTCACAATTTAAATCCTTGATCAAGAATTCTGAAATTCGTTATATAGATTTAAAAAAACCAAGATCAAAAGAATTCCGAAGACTTATTAAAAAATTTAAGGTCCTAAACAAACTTCCGTAGTGCATAGTACACAGAGATGAAAGATTTTATAAAACTTATGTATTATATTTCTGTCAACGTATGATGAACCGATAGAAACAGATCTATAACACCAAACAGTCGGATGAGCTAAAATTTCAAAGGTGTTGTTTGCTGTTGTTTTCTTTCGTTTCTTGGTTTGTTTGTGTGTGTGTGTGTAGCATTTTTGACGGTTTTTTTGTTTTATTTTTGTTATGTTCAATAATGTTTCATCTATACCAAGTCTATATATAGTTTTTATTTATAAAGAACCCGGAGTATACCGGGAGAGAAATAGAAAGCAAGAAAATTAGCACATGTGCTAAGAACGTTACTTACAACCAAGGCATTTGTTGTAAAACCATCAAACATCCACAGATTCATCAACTCCATTATCTCAACTCCGATCGCGTGTACATCTCTAGCTATCAAATTCAATAACTCAGCCAAGACTTCGTCGCCTATTAATCTTCCATAATCATAAAGAGCTTCACATTTGGACCTAGAAAAGGACAAAAACTTACACACACACACACACATCTAAACACGTTTGTTTGATTAGTATTGGCAATATAAATTAGAAATAAGATTATCAAAGAAAAGACTCGACATTTTTAGTCATACACTGCTTTTTATACCTCATATGAAAAATTTGCAAAATGTTAAAGGTAAAGAGGAGTGAAGTCCCTCATAGCAGATCATAAACGCTTTTGCTTAATTTTCGAACATATTTTATGTTTGTTATTTCAATGTATGCTATTTCGCTATTTATATTATAAACAAGCAAATATTTACCTTAGAGAAGACATAACCTCGCTTAGAAGACACAAAAATCCATCTGTATCCGGGAGCCTTGGTGATTCGGAAATCCCCGGACGACGTATAAAACAACCTGATACAAACATGAAGCTAAAAATAAGACAAAGCAGGAGAGGAGCATTACGCCCCTCTACCTGCTTCGCCATTTTGTAGTTGCTATGTCGCTACAACAGAAGAAACGTCAGAATGTTTGTGACGTTACTTTCAATAGACTTCCGGTTCCGAAAGTCTCGTTATATGATTGCGACGTTCCATATACTGAAATGTAAATTAAGTAATTTTAGAAGTTTCTTCCTGAACATATTGGTGTAAATATTTGAACAAGGCATATATCAATGCGAAACATGAAAACTCTGGATTTTAAACCTTATCAATAAATGGCATTTCTCCTCCCGCCTGCGATAATCAAAAGCTAAATTGCAGAAACTAGTCGTACCTCAAGGATAACAGGTAAACAGCAGCTGCTAAATCGGGAGATATCTGCCGATTGGCCAACTAATAAGCAGAGGTAAGATAGGGATGTAAACCCCGCATGATTACGGGGCGTTAGCAATAATAATACGGCAACCGCCGTTCGTTTAGCCACTCGAGATAAGCGGAGCGATCACGAATCGGTTACGATGAACAAAAAAGGGAAAAAAATATGCAAGATAATGGTAAACAAACTGTTTTTAAAACTGCCCCTGATCTGTATTTTACGGACAAATAACTCCGGTTAGGAGAAAAGTTGAATTATTTTCCTGCTTACTGACAAGGTTCACATCAACCATGTATGATGCATATAGAGATGCTTAGCACAATGCATGCTTCAATTGCTGCCTCTGACCTCGTCTGCAAGGATGTGACAGGAAAAATGTCGGATTGTCAATCTGAAATTTCTTAAACCCTTCCACCCACCTCCATTACATAACACGCACAAAGTTAATACATTTGTAATATATTTTGCTAATGATCTTGTTAATGAAATTGGTACTGCGCTTCCATTTCTTGAATATTTTCAGGTATTGGGACAGCTTGGAGCATGTGGATTTAGGAGCCTTGCAAGGAAAAAAGCACATAGTCGTGGTATCGTCGTGGTGTGTGAGAAGCGTGCAAATGCTGGATTCGGACAATGGCAGATTTTTCACTGCACTGGCCCCCGTTTTTTTAACTGTCAAGTAGCAAATATCTAAATTCTGGAGTAACCTCTGTTTCCCATAGTTGCTCATCCCCCATATATATATATATCAGTTGCCAATTCATCTATGGTCTGCCATCAAGTTGCGGCCACCA
The DNA here is from genome assembly GCA_944474755.1 of Limnoperna fortunei. Taxonomy (NCBI): domain Eukaryota; kingdom Metazoa; phylum Mollusca; class Bivalvia; order Mytilida; family Modiolidae; genus Limnoperna; species Limnoperna fortunei. Next base: position 67,215,240 of record OX104111.1, read on the forward strand.
ATATATAGACTTGAACTTTAATCTGGTTTTATATTTCAAATATATATATATTTAATAAAGCTGTGGCCAAATACTGCCAATCTAGATCTTTGTTTTTCATTCAGAATTCTATGAGATAAAATATAACTAAACCTTTTCGAAAGATACGTTCCTCTTCTGAAATTTAATCGCTTAAAACAAAAAATCAAAGATCTCAAACAATTAAGAACCTTTTCCTAGATTCGTGTGAAATCGTAAGTATATGGAGTTGAAGCCGTGCATCTTGTTTTAAGACTTGATAAAATGCTTACATGGACCTTTGTCAATCTCATAAGTATATCAATGAAAAATACCTATAATAAGTGTTGACGTACGGTGTAGAGTGTTTTTGCGCTACAAATGAAAACTGTTTACCGCGTATGGTTCATCTTATGCTCCTTTTGTAGATCAAGAAGGGAACTTTTTGAAATCAATAATTATTTCCTCGAGATATTCAGCGTTTTGAAATATGGCAGTTTTTAAATTTTGACGGGGCGATTTTCCATACTAAAATTTGACTTTAATTAGAACGGAAGTGTACTTTAGGAACAATCGATTGTTGTCATGCGGTTTGTCCGAATACCATTGAACGTCATGAAAGTAGACGAACATTTGTAAACATCGTACGGTCCCTTTAGAAACAAAAATGGCTGACTTATTATGTAAAATTCCCGTAGCAAAAGTCAAAGACGATTTGTAACAACTTAACACCAGAGGCATATTATAAAACATGGACAGGTTATCGTATCTACATTTTTTCTACTGAATTTTCGTAATAAAAAGGTAAAATATAGAATAATGAAAAAATGCTAGCAAACAAATTTTTCCAAGGGGGGTTGGCATTAAGTATAATGTCTATGCGACCTACAGCTTGACAGAAAAAAACGAAGTTGGTGTTTGATAAATGCCTTAAATCGTTTGAGGAAAATAAATCGCAATTACCTAAAAATTTTATATTCACATTTCCCAATTTTTTTGTCTATCTATTACAGCTCTGGAGATAATGTATTAACAAGCTTTAAATGTTCGGGAAGATAACTCTGTTAGAAAAGAGTAAGAAAAATAGACTTTATCGGCAATTGCCTCAAAACATCGAAATGATGTCGTATTTACTTTTCCATGGATTGGGTTATAAGCAGTCACACATTTGTAGTATTTTTTCTCTGTTAATATTCATGCGCTGGAACGATATAGAAAATAATCTTACCTTAATTGGCTTGAGGATTAGAGGAAACATAATTCTCGTGATTTTGTTTCACTTAGCGAAAAGCTTACAATGTTATATAAATCGTCATCTGTTTGCATAACTAAATATTACGTATAGATTGTTTGTTTGTTTGAATATTGTTTAACGCCATTTTCAGCCATTTTTCAGCTATATCATGGCGTCCTGTTTTTATTTAGTCTCGATCACACAGACGCATATATAATAGCGTCTGGGATCACCTTGTGGCAATTTCGCTACCAATAGGTGGAGACAAAACAATGAGTCTATTTTTAGGGCCCTATTTTTAGATCAGGAAAACCATGCAACCATACCTATACTTATAATATGACGTCACAGTAAGATTCATTCTTTGATTATGCATAACAATAATATTTGTTTAATTAATTGATAAAGTAATATTTTTATAAAAATATTCAAATGTAAACTTTGGTACAATTGTTTTACACTTCTTATATGAGCGGAAGTAATTTTTTAGACAATAAAAATATCATCCAATCAAAAATTACGCCCAGTTTTGGGCGTAATGATAACGAGTTTAATATAGAGCTGAATCCAGACGCACAAATGTAATTTTAAGCGTCTGGATGATCGAGACTAGTTTTTATTGGGGAGGAAGCCGGAGTACCAGGAGAGAACCCCCGACCAGGAAAGCTGGCAATCCTTGTCAATTAAGATTGGAGTCGAGTATACCATGCCTGCAGTGAGAATCGAACCCACAATCTCAGTGTTTACAGACCACGTGATAAATAGTAGACGAACTACCTTAACCACTCGGCCACCGAGGCCCCTATTACGTATAGATGTTTTACTATAAGTTGTATACGTTTATATCCGTAGATATGGAGATTTTAACACCCGAAGTGCCCCAAGTACGCCCCGAGGCGAAGCCGAAGGGTGTACAGGGGTGCTGAAGGTGTTAAAATCTCTATTTCGAAGGATATGAACGTGTATAACGAAGTTTTGCCCGGTTTTAGTTTGAAATGGTGGATTTTTAGGTACATTGTCAGCGCAATGACGGACGTTAACGTAACGTTTTCTTCATTATCGAAGAAAGTTTGGTTAAAATTTGGTAAAAATGTCGCTTGTTTACAAGGTGTAGGGTACTACATTTGGTAGAAACCTACAGTTCTCGGAAAAAACAAGTTTTTTTTGTTGGATTCAAATAGATGTTGAAAAGTTAATTTTCTGAATGTCTTGCAAAGACGTCATAACAGTGTGACGTCGCTGTTTGTCAAACTGCATTTTTTTTTCTGCTGAATTTAATTAAAACATTTTTGGACCTTTTGTCCAAGATTTCATCATCATGTATATGACGCAAACCAATTACCATTTCTATTCATATGGAGTAGGCATTGCCAAAATGCGAGCACAGACAATATAGTCCTTTATTATTTATATATAATGCGCTTTCATAATTGACGTCACTTCCGAATACCCTAAAAGTGCCTCAAATACATTTCCAGTGATCATGTGACGTCTTTCTTTGTAATGGTGACGTCACATGAAATGTCTTATGATTGTCAGTTTTTAAAGATCGATTTAGAGAATGCAAAAAAAATAGTATGAAATTTTTGTTGTTATCTTTAAATATAACATTTAGCTTTTATCGATGTCAACTTTATTTTTAAGTCATTCTTTGAAATTAATTTTAGCTCTTCTTCATTCACTTTTTTGACGGTATCAGCTTCCGGACGAAAAAAATCCATATTAGCATTAAGCACATTTTAAACACGTGATTTCATTTTGACCACGTGACACGTAATTGCCGTAGAGCTCACCGCTCTTCGCGGACAGCTTCGCTGCCCGCTGCGAGCTGTGCTCGCTATAAACGCATCTTACGTTTTATTATGAAACTAGCGGTTAGCAACACCCGGGTATATGACTTAGCAACGCCCCGGGTATATTGGTTTTGTAAAGACTTGTAACTGACCAATCAAATTCCAGGAATAATACTGATACGGGGATAATATTAGTTATCCCCGGCTTGCAACGAATGCGGACTTTTGATTGGTTGGTTACCCGTCGGTACAAATCCCATGCCTCCGTCGCTAACGTCGCAGGGTGTATTGTTTGTGCGTTGCTAATGTATGTTCTAGAGTACCAGTGTATGTTATTCCACAAAGGAACATTTCTGTCTTTTCATATTTGTGTTTGTACTTCCTTTCAAACACTGTAGATGCCCTACATTCACTCTGACACACATAAATATGAATTAAATCGGAACTTGACGTCATTGTCTGTTGACGTTATGATAGCGTGACTTGACAATACCGAAAGTAGGAAAAACAATGTAAAACAAAATAAAAACTCTTTAAACTCACTAAGTCTGAGGTTGTTACCAAAGGTAACATCCTCGAGTTGGTAAAATGGGCATTTTCTTCATAACAAACGTATAATTTTTTGTGAGCAACTGTGATGACGTTGTCCATTTATCATTTTCTGACGACAAAAGAACCTATTTTCAGACTTTTACACTTGTTAGCCGGGGATAAATCCGTTACCTACGTTATAACCCGGTTGTATGGAAATTGTACCACCTGAAAGTACTTCTGGACAGCCTTCGGCTTCGCCTCAGGCTGAACAGAAGTACTTTCAGGTGGTACAATTTCTATACACCCGGGTAATAACGTAGGTAACTGATATTGTTATATACAGTTGATCGAATTATGGTCTATCTAGAAATTCTGAATATTTTTTACATATGATTTTGGCATCTATAAAAACAAACTCCAACACATTTTTTTATATAATTATTTTATTGGTAATATCTATAACCTGTGAATATGATAGTACAACTATACATATGTAGTAATAATATTGATAAAAAGCACGAAACCGAAGTTACAGTCGCGGTAAATTTCGAACGTAAACACACAGGCATTAAATCATGATTTTCGTAAGTTTGGCAGCTATTCGTACATTCATGGGAAAAGGGGTATGAGGGCACACATGTAGCTTACCTATTTATTTCTGTTTTTAGTCATTTTATGCTTTCTTAAAACTGTAAATTCATAAATTCCACAGTGTCAGGTGCTTGTGTGGTTTTTACGGAAGTCATCGTGGTTTCGTACGATCGCTTCCGGTTTTTAGTACTTCGGTTAGTATTTCACAATTTAAGGGAAATTATACTAAAAATGCTACATAATTTTATCTCTGGCCTTCTACTTATCCACTGCTTTTTGTAATCTTAATGTTATATGTCCCTAACAATATAATGAGTAAGGCAAAGCGTCAGAACTATTTCATCCGCCATGATGATCTCGTTGCTAGGTAACCAATGATGCGGTTTTCAATTATTTTAGACGTTCTATGCCAATTGTAAATGTACTTGAACCTTATGATTTTTTTAGTTTTGTGTATCATTATGAATGCATACTAGATATATGGCATGAGCCAGTAATTATTGATGCTAATTATATGTAATTTTGCCTTTTCTGAATCTCTGAGCCGCGCATGAGTTTTCAGGAGAGTATAAAAGCGAGCGAGAATCGCAATGGTGACATAACGTATCTGACTGTTGAGAAGAACACATCACTGTCAAATTACATCTAGAGGCTAAAGCCATATCTATAGGTACATATAATATCTAAAATGCATTTTAATAATATAATTACCATTCCGGTTGCCAGTGAGCCAAGGTTCTAACGCATTATACACCAAAATGAAACTTAGTTCAGGATTTGGCTCAGACTCCGTCGCCTTGGCTCAGAGGAAAGACGCCATATTGGCTCAGAGTAAAATATTTGCATTTTATAATATTAAAGTCAACTTACATTACACCAAAGATACGTTATCCCACCATGTCAACATCTCACGGAATATTTTCTTAACATTACATGTCAAACCAATATACTGTATATATGATTATTATATAAATATAAACAAGGTCCTGGGAGGATTTTTATGCCCGGCTCAGAGAAGGGTATGGAAGGCCAGCATCGTTTAAGTTATTTGTTTATATGACACTTGACCATTATAGTCATTGTAAATAATAAATTATGTTTCTCTACACTGCGTATTAACTGCTGAATCTCTTAGGACCAGGACTTGCGCACTATAACTCAGACTCATGACCCATGGATTCCGACTCAGAACTCAGGCTCACAGCTCAGTACTCTCATTCCTGCAAGTCGATATTATTGTAGCTTAGAATGAGTTGCACATTAACATTAGTCTTTGATCAGGAATCACTCAATCAATCAATGGATCAGAACCCTTTATACCAATATATATATATATACATAAATAATCGCAGGCGCACCTCGGCAATAATATTCAGTTATAGCAAAATAACAGTACAGAAAATGTCTGAGTCAACCACGACTTACTCGCCGTCTGTAACAATATTATTCGACGCTACGCAATAACATCTTGGGCAGATGGAACAGATTGTTTGTTAGCGAAAGTCTATATGACAATAAGCAATTCTTTAGTTATATTATATCCAAGTTTTAGTGGGAAAGGAAGCGGAATTACTTGTTGCGATTTCCCAATGTCCAATTTTGATCAATATAATAAAATAGTTTTAATCTTGTGTTCCCGGTTATGTTGTTTTGTTTGTTTATGTTTTTGTTTTTTTTATAATTTCGGAAGAGAATATTTTTTTGGCGGACGGTCAGAAACCTTTTTTGGTAGAGGAATCTTTAGTTCTGATGTGGCCACAGTATAACTGAAAACATACTGAAGATTAAACTTCATTCTAATATAATGTGATTACAAAATCCGTCTTTGTGATGAACCGTCAAAAGTGTTCGCCCTTATAGTTGAATAAACTAACAGCATTTGACCAATGAAGGACTGGGCACTCAGCATCTGACCAATGAATGACGGAGAACTCTGCATCTGACCAAAGAAATACGAGGCACTCAGCATCTGACCAATGAAATACGGGGCACTCAGCATCTGACCAATGAACAACGCAAAACTCAGCTAGTGACCAATGTAAGACGGAACACTTAGCATCTGACCAATAAAAGATGGAACACTCAGCATCTGAACTGTGAAAGACGGAGCACTCAGCATCTGACCAACGAAAGACGGAACACTCAGCATCTGACGAATGAAAGGCGGAACACTCAGCATCTGACCAAAGAAAGGCGGAACACTCAGCATTTCACGAATGAAAGGCGGGGCACGTAGCATCTGACCAATGAAAGACGGAACACTCAGCATCTGACCAATGAAAAAAGGATCACTCAGCATCTTACCAATGAAAGGCGGAACACTCAGCAAATGAACGACGGATTACTCAGCATCTGACCAATGAATAACGGAGCACACAGCATCTGACCAATGAAAAGCAGAACACTCAGCAATTGAACGACGGATCACTCAGCATCTGACCAATTAATGACGGAGCACTCAGCATCTGACCAATGAAAAAAAGGATCACCCAGCATTTGACCAATTAATGACGGAACACTCGGCATCTGACTAATAAATAACGGGTCACTCAGCATCTGACCAATGAAAGACGGGACACTCAGCATCTGCCCAATGAAAAAAGGAGCACTCAGCATCTGATCAATGATAGTCCGGCATTCAGCATTGGACCAATGAAAGACGGAGCATCCGAATAATGAAAGATGGTGCATCCGAATAGTGAAAGATGGCGCACTTTTATTGATACAAGCAGCCAGCAGCTCATATAAGCTTATGACGATTTTTCATAGAAATTTATTTAATTTCTCTTATTTAATCTATTTTTTAGAAATCACAGTAACTAAATTACAGGCCTGATGTCACTGGGTTTGTATTCGTGTTTGCTATCATAAGTTCAATGTCATGCGGTTTGTATTTGTGTTTGCTATCACAGGTCTGATGTCATGAGGTTTTTATTTGTTTTGCTATCACATCTCTGATGTCATGAGGTTTGTATTTGTTTTGCTATCACAAGTCTAATGTCATGCGGTTTGTATTTGTGTTTGCTATCACAGGTCTAATGTCATGCGGTTTGTATTTGTGTTTGCTATCACAGGTCTGATGTCGTGCGGTTTGTATTTGTGTTGCTATCTACAAATTTAGTGCATTCCAGTAGCTACCGATGTGACAAGACTACCACTTTCTTGATTGTAGCGGTGCCTGTCCGACTTAAACCGACAATACCGCTGAAACATTCTTAAAACTCTATACCCCTTCAATCCAAATAGCGGTCATAATGTTAGATATGAATGTATTTTAGGTCCGCAGTCTTCTTATGGTGTTGGTTTGCTCGACTTATTCTGTCCACGTTGGTTTTCACGCCCACAGTTTTGTATGAAACATTCATTACAATTTTCCTACACTGTGTTTACAGACATCTGTGTCACTTTTTGCTATGATGGTATCGACAGTTTCATAACTTATATCACCCTCTATTTGCCTCCGTTTTTTTGTCAAATTAACGCTTTTCCTCATATTTTCCCAGAAGAGTTACCTTTTCAGCGTTGATGAATTTTGTTTTTAAAATTGTTTGTGAGTACATATTGTTGGCAAACTCGTCAAAAGCTGCAAAATTGCGATGCTTCGGAGAAAAGTAACATTTTCAATTAAGATTGAGTCATACGTTCTTTTCAGGTGGGTAGCTGCCTATACCCGAGTACCCGGGTGGGGGAGGGGGGAGTCATACCCCGAGCCCCCTAATTATTTTGAGAATCCACAATGTTACTTGTAACGTTATACACCTGGTGTTTGTTTGAAAAGCGTTTTTCAGCATTTTTTCAGCTATTATGGCATCTCGTTCTTAATTGGGAGAAACAAAAGTATCTTGTTGAAAACTCGGTGCAGACGCGTATCATTCTGTCGTTAAGAAAAGATTAAATTTTATAAAGTTTTAAAAATTGTTTTTTGTTTTCTGTAAAGTTACAATCACTGGTCAAACAAATTATATTTAATAATGATCTCAATCACAGCATAATGTCTCAACATGCCACAACATTACTATAGTCCTCTCGAATGGGAATACCTAAAAATAGAAAATAAAATAGAATTGTGATTGGGTACAAAGTGAATGGCATTTTCTCTCTATCGTTTATAATATTACAGATGCACTGGGGTTCTGCTTGACTTCTAGTAATACTTCGAACAATCCCGATATCGGTACAAAACGTATAAGAATGTTTAGATCAAAAACATATCCATTACCACCATTTTTTCTTAAGAAATTGTCATTTTGTAGTCATATACTTCTCAGCATATAATAATACTCAATTTGATTTAGCAAAGAATTATCTTGATATTCGTCTCCAATCTTAATTAAAGGATTGCCAGTTTTCCTACCGCAGGTCGGGGGTTCTCTCCGGGTACTCCGGCTTCCTCCCCCAATAAAAACTGGATGCCATGAAATAGCTGAAAAATTGCTGAAAGTGGCGTTAAACACCATTCAAACAAACAAAAAACAATCTTGATATTCGACAATTGCACATATCAACATCCTGCCTAGTTTAAAAATTAAATTAAAATCGATCATACCTTTAATATCCATAAGTTTTGAGGTTTGCTCTAAAATACACTTCACTTCTACTATGCGGTCGTGTAGTTTTTCCGCTGTGTGTGCGATTTTATCTCCTGAAAGCAAAGAATTGACAAAAGTGTTGTTTATTAATATTACTAATAATCATGAAATTAGCTTCAATTGCAAACCACTTGTATCAAAATGTATTTTTTTTCAGTATTATGAACTTGAAACGAAACATCGTGTCCATTTCATGTTCAAAATTTAAAATGTTTAGAAATATAGTTTCTAGTCATTCAGGGTCACACATTTGTTAATTACCTGCAGCCTGTCCAATACGTCTGATTTCCCGGATTCTATCACAGTGTCGTTCTGCTAACATTTTGTTTAGTTTTCTAAGTTTATTTATTTGACCAATCATAGTAGGTCTCCAGACGGACAAATCTTCCTCAGTGTTTATCAGCTGATGTTCCCTAATGTCGACCATTTTGAAAAGAGCTTCCAAATCTTTAGTTAAGCCTGGGATTCTGTTTTGTTTATTCTTTACTAAGCGACTTGTCAATGCTACAAAAAGTTAAATATAATACATGTCTGAGTTTCCTTTAAAATAAAAAGTAAATTGAGGTATTTCTTCTGAAGTTTAAAAAATAGTTTATATTATTTAAAAGTTCAAGCCGCGACTGATTTTGAACATTCATGTTTAAATATTTAAAAGTGTGAAAACAATTATTTAAAACTTACCATCCATATCTGAAGAGTTAACATCAATTTGCCAGCAGTAATGTTCCGTAACTCTTCTTACCAACTTCAGCTCTGAAATGGAATTCCATAATTGTTTTTTGTTTGTTTGATGGTGTTTAACGCCACTTTCAGCAATTATCAGCTATATCATGGCGTCCAGTTTTTATTGGGGGAGGAAGCCGGAGTACCCGGAGAAAACCCGACCTGCCCGTGCCCCGGTGGTTTCCAGATGATAACTTGAAAACGCGTCAACAGATGTTGTTTAAATTTTGCACAGCTGTGAGGTACTATAAAATGAACTAAGATGGACTGTTATCATGCTTAGCTGTTCTTGTAGGCTGATTTGTAATTCAGTAAAATGTGTTCATAGATATTAAAAACAATGCAACGTGGCGGGGTATCATTTAATGTCCCATTAAATGCTCTATTTTTATTTATTATGACATTAACTAATTTACTTGATTGCTTGACTGAGCGATTGATTGTAACTCTCAGCAACACTATTTCATTTACATGTACATTTACTCATGTGTATTTACATGATAGTTTTTTAATTTGTAATTTCGCTGACCATGCTGTAATGTGGATGCCTTATACCCACCTTTAACTAGTTTGGAATATTCCACATTTTCTCTTCTTGTCATGTAGATCAAATATGCAATTAATGTACAGCAGATAAGTTCCAGCTTATAGGAGCTCAGCCACTGGTAGAAGGAAGTAAGGAAAAAGATAATGTTGATAGAGAAAGAGCAGACAAAAGGAATAAATTATGTGACACAAAGGAAATAGATTAAACGGGAATACTTTTGAGTACGGAAGCTTCTTCAGGACCTCCAAAGATTTTTTTCCGTTATAACGAATTTCTGAATCCGTGATCACGAATTTAAATCCGTTATAACGAATTCCAGATTTGCTGACCACGGAATTAAATCCGTTATACCGAATTTCAGATTTCATGATAACGGATTATAATTTCTATTTTTTTGATATAGAGATCACGGATTTAAATTCATTATAACGAATTTCGGAATTAGTGATCACGGATTTTTATTAATTCGTTATGACTGATTCCAGAATTTGTGAAACTGATTTTAATTTTCTTTCACCCAAATTTATTCAATGATAACTATCTTTTTATGCGGGTTTTAGCTCAGCTAGAATAGAATGTTAGTGGTTCAGACTGTCCTGAACGTAAACGCCTTTTGTCATTACAGTCAGGTTAGTCTGTCACAATTTAAATCCTTGATCAAGAATTCTGAAATTCGTTATATAGATTTAAAAAAACCAAGATCAAAAGAATTCCGAAGACTTATTTAAAAATTTAAGGTCCTAAACAAACTTCCGTAGTGCATAGTACACAGAGATGAAAGATTTTATAAAACTTATGTATTATATTTCTGTCAACGTATAATGAACCGATAGAAACAGATCTATAACACCAAACAGTCGGATGAGCTAAACTTTCAAAGGTGCTGTTTGCTGTTGTTTTCTTTCGTTTCTTGGTTTGTTTGTGTGTGTGTGTGTGTGTGTGTGTGTAGCATTTTTGACGTTTTTTTGTGTTTTATTTTTGTTATGTTCAATAATGTTTCATCTATACCAAGTCTATATATAGTTTTTATTTATAAAGAACCCGGAGTATACCGGGAGAGAAAAAGAAAGCAGGAAAATTAGCACGTATGCTAAGAACGTTACTTACAACCAAGGCATTTGTTGTAAAACCATCAAACATCCACAGATTCATCAACTCCATTATCTCGACTCCGATTGCGTGTACATCTCTAGCTATCAAATTCAACAACTCAGCCAAGACTTCGTCGCCTATTAATCTTCCATAATCATAAAGAGCTTCACATTTGGACCTAGAAAAGGACAAAAACTTACACACACACATCTAAACACGTTTGTTTGATTAGAATTGGCAATATAAATAAGAAATAAGATTATCAAAGAAAAGACTCGACATTTTTCATACACTGCTTTTTATACCTCATATGAAAAATTTACAAAATGTTAAAGGTAAAGAGGAGTGAACTCCCTCATAGCAGATCATAAACGCTTTTGCTTAATTTTGCGAACATATTTTATGTTTGTTTTTTCAATGTATGCTATTTCGCTATTTATATTATAAAAAAGCAAATATTTACCTTAGAGAAGACATAACCTCGCTTAGAAGACACAAAAATCCATCTGTATCCGGGAGCCTTGGTGATTCGGAAATCCCCGGACGACGTATAAAACAACCTGATATAAACATGAAGCTAAAAATAAGACAAAGCAGGAGAGGAGCATTACGCCCCTCTACCTGCTTCGCCATTTTGTCGTTGCTATGTCGCTACAACAGAAGAAACGTCAGAATGTTTGTGACGTTACTTTCAATAGACTTCCGGTTCCTAAAGTCTCGTTATATGATTGCGACGTTCCATATACTGAAATGTAAGTTAAGTAATTTTAGACGTTTCTTCCTGAACATATTGGTGTAATATTTGAACAAGGCATATATCAATGCGAAACATAAAAACTTTGGATTTTAAACCTTATCAATAAATGGCATTTCTCCTCCCGCCTGCGATAATCAAAAGGAAAATTGCAGAAACTAGTCGTACCTCAAGGATAACAGGTAAACAGTGGCTGCTAACTCGGGAGATAGCTGCCGATTGGCTAACTAATAAGCAGAGGTAAGTTAGGGATGTAAACCCCGCATGATTACGGTGCGTTATCAATAATAATAGGGCGACCGCCGTTCGTATAGCCACTCGAGATAAGCGGAGCGATCACGAATCGGTTATGATGAACAAAAAAGGGAAAAAATATGCAAGATAATGGGAATCAAACTGTTTTTAAAACTGCCTCTGATCTGAATTTTACGGAAAAATGACTCCTGTTAGGAGAAAAAGTTGAATTATTTTCCTGCTTACTGACAAGGTTCACATCAACCACGTATGATGCATCAAGAGATACTTAGCACAGTGCACGCTTCAATCTCTACCTGAATATTGTGTAATTGTAATGAAGTGACGTAAATAATAACAATACATATTGCCATTAACATTAAAACACATTGAGTATTTTTGTCAACAAAGAAAAATAAAACTTAGAGAAGGCCATCATTTTAGGAAAGCTAATACTTGTTGGTCCAAAGGATCAAAATACCGTGAACCTTACCATTTATATTTTTTATATTTTGGAAGAGACTTTATAAGCACAAAGTACTTGAGTCTATTCCAATTTTGTAGCATTTCTACAAATGAAATATGTTGAAACTAAACCTTTTTGAAAGATATGTTCCTCCTCTGATCGACATTTAATAGCTTAAAAAATCTAAGATCTCAAACAATTAGGAACCTTTTTTTCTAGATTCGTGTGAAATCTAAAGTTATCTTGTTTTAAGACTTGATAAAATGCTTACAAAAAATTAACAAATGCATGGACCTTTGTCAATCTCATAAGTATATGAATGAAAAATACATATTGTCTATGCGACCTACGATGAGGTCATAGCTGGACAGAAAAAAGTTGGTGTTTGATAAATGCCTTACATCATTTAAAGGAAATAAATCGCAATTGCCAAAAAATGTAATCTTCACATTTTCCACCTTTTTGTCTATCTATTACATCTCTGGAGATAATGTATTAACAAGCTTTAAATGTTCGGGAAGATAACTCTGTCAGAAAAGAGTTAGAAAAATAGACTTTTATCTGCCAAATGCTTCAAAACATCGAAATGACGTCGCATTTACTTTTCCATGGATGGGGTAAGCAGTGACACATTTGTAATATTTTTTCTCTGTTAATATTCATGCGCGGGAACGATATAGAAAATAATCTTACCTTGGCTTGAGGATTAGAGAAAACATAATTCTCGTGATTTTATGTTTCACTTAGAGAAAAGCTTACAATGTTATATAAATCGTCATTCGTTTGCATAACTTAATATTACGTATGTTCTACTATTAGTTTATTCAACGCTACGTAATGATATCTTGGGCAGATGGTACAGTTTGTTTGTTAGCGTAAGTCTATATGACAGTATTAAGCAATTCTTTAGTTATATCATATCCAGTTATTATCGGGGAAAGAAGCGGAATTACTTTTTGCGAATTCCCAATGTCCAATTTTGAGAAATTGATCAATATAATAAAATAGTTTTAATCTTGTGTTCACGGTTGTGTTGTTTTGTTTGTTTATGTTTTAGTTTTCTTTTTTAATTTCGGAAGAGAATATTTGATTGGCGGACGATCAGAAACCTTTTTTGGTAGAGGAACCTTTAGTTCTGATGTGGCCACAATATAACTGAAAACATACTGAAGATTAAACTTCATTCAAATATAATGTGATTACATAATCCGTCTTTGTGATGAACCATCAAAAGTGTTCGCGCTTATAGTTGAATAAACAGCATCTGATAAATGAAGGACTGGTCACTCCGCATCTGACCAATGAATGACGAAGCACTCTGCATCTGACCAATGAAATACGGGGCACTCAGCATACGCAAAACTCAGCATCTGACCAGTGACGGAGCACTCAGCATATGATCAATGAATGACGGAGCACTCAGCATCTAATCAATGAAAGACGGGGCACTTAGCATCTGACCAATGAAAGACGGGACACTTAGCATCTGATCAATGATAAACGGAGCACTCAGCATCTGACCAATGAAAAAAGGATCACTCAGCATCTGACCAATGAAAGGCAGAACACTCAGAAAATGAATGACGGATCACTCAGCATCTGACCAATGAATTACGGAGCACTCAGCATCTGACCAATGAAAGGCGGAACACTCAGCAAATGAATAACGGATCACTCAGCATCTGACGAATGAATGACAAATTACTCAGCATCTGACCAATGAAAGACGGAACACTCAGCGATTGAACGACGGATTACTCAGCATCTGAACAATGAAAGGCGGAACACTCATCATCTGACCAATGAATGACGGAGCACTCAGCATCTGACCAACGAAAGACGGGACACACAGCAATTGAACGACGGATCACTCAGCATCTGACCAATGAAAGGCAGAACACTCAGCAAATGAATGACGAACCACTCCGCATCTGACCAATGAAAGACGGGACACTCAGCACCTGACCAATAAAAGGCGAAACACTCAGCAATTGAACGACGGATCACTCAGCATCTGACCAATGAATGACGGAGCACTCAGCATCTGACCAATGAAAGACGGAACACTCTCAGCATCAGACCAATGAAAGTCGGGACACTCAGCATCTGCCCAATGAAAAAAAGGAGCACTCAGCATCTGCTCAATGAAAGACCGGGCACTCAGCATTGGACCAATGAAAGACGGGGCACTCAGCATCTGACCAATGAAAGACGGGACACTCAGCATCTGACCAATGAAAGACTGAACACTTATCATCTGACCAATGAATGACGGAGCACTCAGCATCTGACCAATGAAAGACGGATCACTCAGCATCTGACCAATGAAAGGCGGAACACTCATCATCTGACCAATGAATGACGGAGCACTCAGCATCTGACCAATGAATGACGGAGCACTCAGCATCTGACCAATGAAAGACTGGACACTCAGCATCTGACCAATGAAAAACGAAACACTCATCATCTGACCAATGAATGACGGAGCACTTAGCATCTGACCAATGAAAGACGGGGCACTCAGCACTGACCAATGAAAGACGGAACACTCTCAGCATCTGACCAATGAAAGACGGGACACTTAGCATCTGCCCAATGAAAAAAAGGACTCAGCATCTGATCAATGAAAGACCGGGCACTCAGCATTGGGCCAATGAAAGACGGGGCACTCAGCATCTGACCAATGAAAGACGGAACACTCAGTATCTGACCAATGCAAGACGGGGTACACAGCATTTGACCAATGAAAGACGGAGCATCCGAATAATGAAAGATGGTGCATCCGAATAATGAGAGATGGCGCACTTTTATTGATACAAGCATCCAGCAGCTCATATAAGCTTGTAAGTTATGACGATTTTGTTGACATAGAAATTTATTAAATTTCTCTTATTTTATCTATTTTTAGAAATCACAGTAATATAACTAAAATAAATAAAATTAAAATAATATAAAAAAGATTTGTTTCCTATTATTTGTTTCATCATCAAGTTTTGTTGAGGTTTAATGTTTGCTTCAGGTAGTGAAACAATATACTTGTACAGATACGCAAAGAGCAAAAATAAAATTATAAAACTTGTCATTGATGGTTCAGTAATTGTAGAAACATGGTAATGAATAGTGATAATGAACATGTTTTAACCTTTAAATAATATTTTGTCTTATTTTTACAACTGATAAACGAATGAAAGTTAAATGTAAACTTATATTTAAGCCATTACAAAAATAGAAACACAAAATACCAAAACAGACAAATAAAACATCTAAAATATTCGTTGTAGCAACAATTATACAAAGTAAACTAAACGAAAATTAATTAAGGCAATTCGACTGATCAATGCAAATGTACAATGACGAAATGCATGAAACGAAACTATAGAAAATATTGCTTTGATTGGTATGACGTCATATCAGGCCTAGGGGGTACGGGGGGTGTTAGTTCTTTTTCTGGACTGTCATCGTCTGCATCGTACGAATGTCCACCCTCACTATAATCTACTCCCAGAAAATGTTCATCACGAACAGGTTGTTCCCTCGTAGCTAATGGTGGCTGTTTTGTGAATTGTACAAAAGAATCTTTCATGTCAATTCCAGAATCTGCCAACTGTATATACCTATGGAATACATAAAAAATATATAAATTAAAATATAATTGTTGACTTGCAATGAAATGACAGAACAGTTCCAAATGTCTATATAAAGATAACACTGAATGAAAGAGCAAACAACAAAATTATTATTATTATTTCCCTAAAAAGCATATAGGAAGTGCTTTAAACGTTTAAAGGGGCCTCGGTGGTCGATTGGTTAGGGTAGTTCGTCTGCTTTTGATCACGTTGTCTGTCAACATTGAGGTTGCGTGTTCGAGTCTCCATGCGTGTAGGGTGCGCTCGACTCAAATCTTAATTGACAAGAATTGACAACGGCCTCTTAATTATTTTTGTATAGGGGAAACTATTGACATTTTTTGCTCTCACTTAGGCACCAAGTTTCGTTGAGTAATGAGAGACCCCTCAAAACGACCGGAATAATTTCACGCATATCACATTAAATTTTCGGGGTGCCATGTCAGATAAAATTTTTTGCAAATTTAGAAAATCCGAAGGGTACTCATGGAAACTCCCTTACACCCATAAAATAGTCCAGAAATAGGCTTTGAACAATCAGATAAAAAAATACCCAATACATTTAATAAATTATCTGAATAAATTTATTTATAAATTCTATATGAAACTGCTTTTTAAATACAGCTCCAATATTAAAATTCCATTGAATAATAAATCCACTGTCTATGCTACAGTTTGGCGCAGTCAAATATTAAAATAAGAACTATTTTCCTCTCCCTCAGTCAAAGTTCATTTACAGAGCCGTTGTCAATTGACAGTTCCCAAATCAAAGGTTGGAGGTTTTATCCGGGTACTCCGGATTCCTCCCCAATAAAAAACCTGGCGCCGTGATATAGATGAAAAATTAGTAAAAGTGGCGTTAAACGCCATTCAAACAAACAATCAAACGGGGAATCACAGAATAATGTGGTCAAGCGAAATGACATTGCAATATATCATGGTATTGTTTTCTACGGTCACATTTAACATATAAAACCGTAAGATACCTCCCATGTGATCGCCATGTTATTGCTTATAATATCTTAAAATTTATGTCAGACACGCGTTTATTTTAATTAAGACTCATCAGTGTAGTTCAAAGTAAATATTGAAAATATGATTGGAGCAACGATAATCTCAGTACCGAAGTATTACCACTGGGATGTTAATACCCTCAAAGACTAACATTAGGAGAGGCGTGGTCCAAGTAGTTGCTAATAATTTGCCAATAACATTGCAGTAAGCTCAATGTCTATGCCATTAGATTTTATAATGCAAAGATTTGCATTGCATACTTCTGAAAGTTGATTAATTGTAATAAAATCTGGTATCTTTTTTATGTTTTATTGCATTATAATTCCAATTTTAATTGTTAGATCATCTTTTATTGGTCGAACGTTATCGGTTTTTTTCGACAAATGAATCTAGTATATAAATACATGCTGCAATAAAATAGTGCATTAATTTTACTAAAATAAAAGGCTTCAAAACAAAAATTTAAATGGGTGGAATTAAAAGAATAAAAGCAGATTTTTTTTTCGAAATTCATAGTTGTATAATCTAAACTTAAACACAAACTTTACAGCCGTTTTCACAATATATTTTCAAATATGCCATTTTTCCATAAAACATCTAATGTCCACCTTTCTGTTTGAGATGGATAGTTCATATTACTGTATGAATGTGATGGTTTCTGTTGTAAATATGGCCTCCCAGAAGGCTGGTAAAATGGCTTAGTTGTTGTTCCTGTTGCTGCACAAGCTGAATATTGACAAGGTCTCTGACTTGATCCTGTAAAATTATTTTCCTTTAAATTAATTTTTCAAACAATTCAAACGAAGTTATGCAGTTCCAAATAAACCTTGATAGTTTATTTCATTATTTTGTGTTTTCGAGCCAATTGGGAGTTCATTATGGCTGTCAGGGCGGCTAATGCGTTGTTTTTGGTTGTGGGTTCATTTTCTTTCATTATATTGGTACGAATATACATTTCTTACTAGTAATTAAAGTAAAAACCAAAATAAAAAGGTAAAGGTACGACATCCAATACCTTAACATATTGACTTGATTGCCAAATTGCCTGTCAACGTGGAAGTTATACAGTTCCGTTCACTACCATTCAACATTCACGAAGAAAGTTCATTTACACAGCGTTAAGAAGGATTATTTAAAACAAACGTTAACGAAACAGTGTTAATAAATTTTTGTATTACAGTATTTTTGATTTGATAATAAGCGACATTAAAAATTTCATGCTATTGGAAGTTAAGCTAGAAGGAATCAAGGAGTTTTTCATTCGAAAAACGGCATATTTGTGAACTAAGTAACCCTGCCTTTTATTGATTAAAAGTTTAATTCATTTATCGCGTAGTGCATTCCAACCTTTTATTATGCCGAATATTTCCTTCTATACGTCGAATATGGTTTTACCATTTTTCGTAGGGTGTTATCTAGCAATAGGTCTTACATATTTCTGTGGCGTTGATATTAATTTCACCTGTTTCCTTTACTTTTGTTTGTAGTTGTTTGTGCCTGTTGTTCTTGTCATTTAGTGTCACACATCTTTATGAGAGAGAGAGAGAGAGAGAGAGAGAGAGAGAGAGAGAGAGAGAGAGAGATTATTTACATATAATAACTAAATCATTTCGTGCACTTATTTACAAGATCTAATCCAGGAGTTCCACAATATGTCTTGCATTTGCTTTTTTGTTAATAACTGAAAATAAATTTGTATATTTAAGGATTGTTTTCAATTGCTGGTTAGATTATTGGATATAAACGACTTTGGGTCGATTTACGCTGAATAAACCGCGAAGCGGTTTATGTTGCAGCGTAAATTTATCCAAAGTCGTTTATATCCAATGATTTAACCAACAATTGAAAACAAACCTTATATTTAAAATTCTTTAGTAAAAATGAAGTAACAAGAACAATATTTTACAATTAATCAAATAATATTTGCAATTCACAATTTTAGTGTCGTCACATGTTTGCGGAAGAATTCATGTATAGTCAAAGTCATCAATGCATCTTATTATGACGTCACAATCAGTCACGTGCTGAAAAAAACCAAGTTAGGTTATACGAAATAACCAACTTTGCTCATGTATTGAGTATTTAAACGAAATTAAAATATTTATATATACTAGTACTTAACTTCCGATTTTGGTGTTGATGATGAAGTGGCACTTCCAGGTGTTGCTGGAACTCTATTATTAGACCTTGGTTCTGTCAAATACTGTCGTTTCCAGCAACAATATGTTACCCAGAAAATGACAAAAATAAAGGACACTGTACTGACAAGTGAACCAGCAATTATAACTGTATCCCTCTGTCTTTTTTCCTCTTTTCGATTTCGTTCTTCATAAGATTCGCCTTCTGGAGTTTCATCAGTTGCTGAGAGGAAGATTATGTTTGAGTTTAACACAAGATAATTGCAGATTCATTAATATGGAAGTAAATAGGTATAACGTTAACCAGAAAATTACAGTGTTGCTTTGTTTACCGTCCTCGTTACCTCGCACCGGTTTTAACCATACGTAACACGACGGGTGTCACATTGAAGCTGGATATTGTTAACCAATCCGAACATCGGTATCATCCCTTTGTTCAGCGGGGGCACATGAGCGGTGGTCATTTTATTTATATCTTTGTCGCAAGTTTTGAATCTTTGTTGTTTGTGTTCGTTAGATTTTTCTACCGCAGATTTGTAATTTCGTTCAAGGATTGTATTCTTTTAATTTTGCCTTAATTTACATGATCTTGAAAACAATTAGTACTTATATTACATGCCAGATGTTTTGTATAATGATAGTACACGAATTTTGTGTGAAGGTATACTTTGATGTTTGCTCTGTTCTTATGTTTAAATGATTTGATTCATACTTTGTATGTTATAATTACAGAGTAAGAACATTCATGATGCATTTTGTGCAACGCATCTGCAAAAACATTTTGTCTTCATTTAGAACAATACAATAACATTTATAAACTTTGTAAATTATATTTATGCCTGATATAAAACAATGTAAACAAAGTTTACTTTATTATGAATACATTACTTCCTTGGTGGTGTAATGTTCTAGTTCAATTCAAGGTCAATTGTATACTTACCAACACATTGTATGAGCAATAAAATTTGGCAAATTAATTTGAAACCTGTTGTATTTGATAGTACATGTACCTTAAATATCCATTGCCATAACTTCCTGTATATATTAAAGTGTAATTGAATACTTTCCCACATCCTCCCAAGTCAGGGGTTCTGAGTCCGCGTTCGCTCCATCATCACCGGGGTCAGGGGTTCTGAGTCCGCGTTCGCTCCATCATCACCGGGGGTTGATGATGGAGCGAACGCGGACTCAGAACCCCTGACTTGGGAGGATGACTTTCCCAACTTGTGTATAATTTTCGTGTGCAGTAGAAAAAGAAATAGGTACTTCAATATTTCTATGCTCGATAACATTTTTATTATACTATAACCGATTGACTAACAGTTTTGCAGTTAATACCATTGTGGGAAACCGTATGATTGTGAGATCAAACTATCTTACTATCTCTGCTTCTTCGCTAGCCAAGTGTTACGATCCGGTATCCCTTCCCTTTAAGAGAGATGGGACCAGATCGTAACACATGGCCAGCGAAGATTACTATCTCTGTTACAGTTGAATTTTGTGCAAGCAATATTGGACAATATTAAAATCTAAAGTTAGATAAGTAATTTGCGCGTTTTATAATTAATAAACAGGTTTTCGTCTGTGCATGCACAATAACTGATGTACCTCAGATATGTCTCAATTTCTAAATTAATAGATAAAATTCTAGCAAATAAAAGAGTAAGAAAAAAAACAAAGGCTATTGATATAATCAGAATTGAGCCAAAGACACGGTACACAAAGTAGAAACCAAAAACCCAAAAAACCAAAAGTCAGTAACCGGAACCCAATATAAACATGGGTACACTAAGGTTACAAATGTTGTACAAAAGGTGTCATAATTGTAATTTCAACTCTAATGTCTCATTATATGTTATACATATTTTCCAAACTAAGTGCTATGAGAGAATCAGTTAGTCAAAACACCATATGTTTCTGACAGTACAGTTCTAATGCAGATTGTAATTGTTTTTGACACTTAAAATTTAAAACTATAATGTATTGCATGTAATGATATTGCCTTACTTTTAGCTGCACCATTAAATAAAAACTAGAGGCTCCCAGGAGCCTGTAATCGCTCACCTGGAATCCAAATGACTTTAACTATATTAAAATTTTTGAAATTAACAGTTTTAGTCTAGTTGTTATAGCTTTTAAGTTACTGTGCAAAAACTAAACATTACTTCAAAAATTTTAGTTAAATACAATCACTCCTATAAGGTTGACAATTTCTGAAAATTAAATGGTTTGTAGGCATTGTTCTTTAGGGTACTTTAGAAATTTACAGTTTTACTCTACTAGTAGGTGTGTTATAGACTAATTTATAATTCAAAAACTGTTCATTTGTCCAAATTCATAATGAAAGAGCAATAACTCCTATAAAGAGTCATCTTGCAATTTTGGACTAAGCAATAATTTGTAGGGCTTCTATTGCTGATCATTTGTGCAATTTACAGTTTCAATATAGCTGCTTTAGTTTTCAAGTTACAGGACAAAAATGGAAAATTTCATAACAAAATTGTCATTTAAGGGCAAAAACCCCTATAAGGAGTCATCTGACAATTTCAGACCAATTAAGTGAATTGTAGGGCTTTTAATGCTGATCATTTTTGCAATTTATAATTTCACTCTAGCTGTTATGGTTTTTAAGTTACAGAACAAAAACGGAAAATTTCATAAAAAATTGCAATTTAAGGGCAATAACTCCTATAAGGACTCATCTGACAATTTTAGAATTAAATATTAATTTGTAGGGCTTGTATTGCTGATCATTTTTTCTATTAACAGTTTTACTCTAGCTGTTACAGTTTTTAAGTTACAGTACAAAAACGGAAAATTTCATAAAAAATTGCCATTTATGGGCAATAACTTATTTAAGGAGTTGACTGACAATTTCAGACCAATCAAATGAATTGTAGGGCCTTTATTGCTGATCATTTGTGCAATTTACAGTTTCAATCTAGCTGCTATAATTTTCAAGTTACAGGACAAAAACGGAAAATTTCATAAAAAATTGCAATTTAAGGGCAATAACTCCTATAAGGAGTCATCTGACAATTTCAGACTAATACAGTGAATTGTAGGGCTTGTATTGCTGATCATTTTTGCTATTTACAGTTTTACTCTAGCTGTTATAGTTTTAAAGTTACAGGACAAAAACGGAAAATTTCAAAAAAATTGCCATTTAAGGGCAATAACTCATATAAGGAGTCATTTGACTATTTCAGACCAATGAAGTGAATTGTAGGGCTTTTATTGCTGATCATTTTTTGCCATTAACAGTTTCACTCTACCTCGTATAGTTTTCAGGTTATATTGTAAATACCAAAAATTTTGTCAAAAATCGTCAATAAAGGGCAATTACTCCTACAAGAAGCCAATACACAACTTCACACTAATAGCAACTATTGTAGACCTTAATGTGCTGATCAATTTGAAGTAAAGGTTTATCTATAGCTATTATAATTTTTGAGATAATGATCAAAAACCTGTGTTGACCCCCATGTTCTATTTTAAGTAACAGTGGCCATATTTGTCTGTTGATCAACACCCTGGGTACAAACTTGAAACTAGGAACCCTAAGGATGACTGTGGCCAAGTTTGAAAAAAATTGGCCGAGTGGTTTCAGAGGAAAAGATTTTTTAAAAAGTTTACGACGGACGACGGACGCCAAGTGATAGCAAAAGCTGAGCTAAAAAGGTAATACTTTGAATAGTGTGATTATTAAAATCCAACTTTAAATCTAGTTATTTGTCAGTTCTTAAAGATAAGTTATCATGACAATAAAAAATTCAATTGTATGTAAATTTTACAAAATCATTGCGTAATTTCAGAAGTTTTAATGTTTCTTCCTTTTTTACAGTTTTCTTTTGATAGGAAATTTACCTGTTATTTGGTCTGTAGCTACATCAGTGTCATGGTTACAATAAGATGTCACTTCCAGTGTGATGTCATAACCTTCTCCCTTATATTTTCTTAATTCTGTAAAGGCTATTTTTATTTCATTTTTTCTCGAACACCATAAAATTGGGGGAAATGAATGACAGTCAAAGCTCTGCAAAACAACACACACAAAATGATATATTTTGGTTTAATGTTGTTAATATGTAATTATTTTATTGGTGTGTGTGTGTGTGTTGTTTTTAAGAACGATGGTGTGTTGTGTATTTAAACAATGCGTAACAATATCTACCAAAAACAAAAGTAATAAATACACGTGAAACACGTTATTTACAAGTTTTTAATGCAATATTCAGTATTCTCAAGTGTAAACTAGATCGAGGCTTTTAGAAGCATGTATCGATCGCTTTCTTAATGAACAGCTCTTAAATCCAGTAAGCACAAAATGAAATACATATGAGCAGTGGATTATTCCGACAATTGCACTGAAAGTTTTTATACGAAGATTTTTATTATTTCAGTTAGAAGGCACTTTTCGTGGTGGCCGCGTTTCAAATCTGATAAGCTGAAAATGATGAACCTTCGTAGACCTCATAATTTATACTTAAAACAGGTGCAATCCTTTTGGCTTTGAAGGAAAGGCATGTTTTGTCAGGTGCTCCGGACGAGTAAACAGTGACTGGCTCTAATTAGACACGCGTCGAGTTATAGTTTTCAAGTAGAAGTTTTTTTTTAATTTTAATATATCTGTAATAAGACTACTCATTGCAGCCTATTTTGTTGAGACTTCATGGCAGGGGACATCTGAGACATCATTTGTACCAAGTCAGAAAACATTTGGACTTGAAGTTTCAGAAAACTGTTTAAATTTCAAACAATAAGAAACAATGCTTACCCATAGCAGACAATTTTTGTATCCAATCGGTCAAGCCAAGAGTAAAATCGGTACAGGATCTCACAGACGTACACATGTAATTTGTACTAAGACAACACACATTTGGAATTGTAGTTTATGATCTTTGTTACATTTCAGAAATCAAATACACGGATTTCTTTTGTGCCCGTTAATTTTTCAAAATTTAAATGCAGAAATCAGAAACATGAATTTCCAATGGTGGTCATGTTTTTGGATTAAAAACAAATAATACTTAATCGTTGTAGCAGATATCAAATATATTTGTACCAAGTTACAAAATCTTTAGACACTTACTTTCATAAGTAGATTTTTTAAGTCGGTTCCAATCAGGATCAAGAGTGAGATTTGGAGGCCATGTTTTTGCCAAATTTAAATGAAATGTTGAATCTGTGTAGGACCAACAAATATTATTCCTGAATTTTTGGCTTCAATTAATTGAGAGGAGATTAAATTGTAAATGTTTATCTACGACGGACAGACAGACTATGAACAAAAAGAGATGACATTAACGCACTATGAAATGAGCTAAGCTAAAGTAACTCTTTGACTGTATACAATGTTATTATCTTTGGTCAGTTTCTAGTCTAATGTGTTTTATCTAACTACAATTTGCAATCATAGCTTATGCTGTTTCAGTCCTGTTGCACATGATGGTGATGTTATCAGTTTCTACTGTGTGTTTGTTTAAGTATGTTCTTTACATAACAGAGCAAGTGTTTATAGCATACAATTATTTGTCGATGAGCGTTACAATTAATTTCCAGAAAGCGTGCTTCATTTGCGTTTATATTAACTAATTGCAATTTTACAAATAAATCAACATCATTTATAATCTGAGGTTATTATCCACTTAGATATGAGTCATCTATTAAAGACATGTGCCGCCTATAGAAATATATTTGTTTGTTTACTTGAATATTGTTTAACGCCACTTTCAGCAATTTTTCAGCTCATGGCGTCCAGTTTTTATTTGGGGAGGAAGCCGAAGTACCTTGAGAAAACCCCCGACCTTCGGTTGGAAAACCGGCAATCCTTGTCAAATAAGATTGAGGTCGAGCGCACCCTGCCTGCAGTGAGGATCGAACCCGCAATCTCAGCGTTGACAAACGACGGAATAATATTGTATCAAAATGAAATGTATAACATGTCAACAGTTTTATATTAAAATATTTATTTGCCTTAATTGCTTTAATCATGATACGAAGGGCCGAGGGTAAGTAATTATTTTTTAAGGTTTTGTTCAAAATAATTATTTGTAAATAATTTTGTAAAAATGTAAATGTTGGTGCAGGCAATAACAGACAAGTTGTGTTTGTTGAAGTAATTTTCTAAAGAGAAATCGGGACTCGGATTATTCGACCATCTACAGTTCATTCAATATTATAAAGTGAAAACAGTTCTCTTTGTAAAAAAAAACAATTTTTTTCAGAGCAAAACAAAATGAAGATGGCCCCAGTCATTTATAAAGTACATACAATTTGGATAGTTTTTTAGCAGTCGCAGATCAAATATGACGACAGATCGAATCCACATACGACTGAAAGTGATTCTATTGTGATTCCATTATGTTTTTTATTTATATATACGACTGGGATTAGTCCTAGACTCCTCTGCCGTCCCACGCTCCCATCAAAGTCTAAAAAAGAGTTGGATGGCAGAGGATTTTCGGACTGGACAGAGATATGTTGTTAGCAAACTAGCATCATGTATAGCGAGTAATTAGTTTGTGCACAACTGTTGTATTATCTTGATCGTATCTATTACATTATATGAAATTACAAATACCAAAAGATATTAAGGATACCACAGATCTTCAAAGGTCATCCACCTTGACAGTTAAAGGTCACAACGACTAATTAAAATCAGAATCGTGACAAACAAGTTAACTTAAACTATCTAGTTTTGAACTTTCCATTTATTTGTAGCTTCATCCCAGCAGCACATGCATACGGACCTTATATCAAATAATACTCAGGACTTTTGCATCCAGCCTGAATTTTCTTACAAGAGGGGACTGCATTTAAAGAGAAAAGTACATATAGGAGGATGCTTGATATTTAAATTGAATTCTCCATCAAGGAAATTCCATGGAAGCCATCATAAATGGGTTGTCCGTTTACCAGAAATCTCAGAAGTTGTTTCCCCTTTCATTATCATTGCAACTTCTACCATTTTCTTCTTAAAGAAACACGGCGGGTGAAAAACATGAGCAGGAACTGCTGAAATTCCCAACGCTCGTGATAAACCAATTAATTTTAAGTGGAGTTCCTGTCTCATCTCTAGGTGTCGGTTTTATTTTCCACTGAGACTCGTGTTTTCGTTCGTGTACTCTATCTTGTTTTAATGGTTGTTTTGGACCACGCATTTGTCTAGCTTCTTCCATATTAAGAATAATAAAAATCTCAACAATTCAAAGCTTGAAATGAGGACAAATTTAGGACTTATTTATGCTTTAAGTATGTAAATCTTACCTGAGCGTTTATGTCACCAAGGCCATCATAATATGTCATTTGAAAATCACAGCTTGTCATTGAATTATTATGTACACGGACACACAAACTAACACACGGCTGTCCTACAATGGCATCATTCCAGTCTAGAAATTTAATTTCACAATTGCTACTGTATATTTTATTCTGTGCACGAATTATATACAAAGTTTCCATATCATAATACAAAGGTTGTCTGCAAATGCTGACATCTTTTGCATCAACTGTAAGTGGAAAAATGCTCAATATCATAACACGATACCATAGACTCGTGAAACAAATATAGCAGACTCATTTTTGGGAATGGCTAATAGAGCTCGAAACACTGAGCTGCTTAGTGTGGCAGAAAAGAGGAACACAAGGAAACTAGAAGATAGTTTCATTGTATCCCTCTCCTCGCCGCTCTATTTGTACTCTTATGAGGCTCAATTTACTCGACCTCATACGAGTACAAAAACAGGTCGGAGAGGAGATGATCACAGTGAGACTATTTTCTATTCCCAATAAATATAAGAACATTATTCTTGTCTTGTTTCTCATCAATCTTACCTGTGAACTAAAATAATCAAAGACCCTTACAGATCAAATTCATAAAAATTTATCATCAACCCAAATTATTTTATGGGATTTAATAAGCAAAAGACCTAACAGGTTTTTAGAACCTAACTTTCATTTCATTTTTGCATTTCAAAACATGATCAAACTCAGGCAGTTGTGTCATGACTTTAATGTTTCTGCTTTTTCGTCCATATCACGGCGCAAACAACTGATATTATCATATCGAAATTTTCTGGTTTTCTGACTTAACAGTATTTTTTCAAAATCTTCGCAACATTAAATAATGATTATCTTTTCATGATGGAAACATCAAATATGCTTTTTGATCTGCATACAATTCTTTTGTATTCGTACACTTCAAGGTTGTGTTTTTTTCTGTCCAGTTGGTTGCTTTCTAAAAGGATATGGACCTTATAAAATATCAATCAAACTGTTTCAGCCTAAGATATCACATGATAAATTTTACGTTAAACCTGTCAAAATGGACTATGAATACGAAAACATCTGTCGGTGTTCTGAAACAGTCGTTGCATAAGTCAAAATGAAAGCATAATATAAGTCAAGGTGCTCAAGATTTAAATAACTTTAAATTTCGTTTTAAATTTAGAAAAAAAATCACAGAGAGGCTCACATTTAAGTACATTGCACTTGAAGATCTTTTCAAATACCGCGTATTAATCGGTCTTGCGCATTCCAAAAATGTTGTTGACGACGTGCTAATGCTCGACTACGCAAAACAATCAAGCAAATATTGCAGCCTTCAATAAACAAAGGCAAACTATTTAGAACTGTTGGAAACTTAAAAGCTGCAGATGACAAAAACAGGAATAATATGGAAACATCATTATTACAAAGAACATTTAAACCTATAGCTGCAATGTCAGTACCCAAAACAATCGCCACAGGTGTATCCATTAATCAGCCATTACATTGGTGTCCTAAGGATTCGAACTAAAAAGGTGCAATAAATAATATGTACCAGATGCACTATTGCAGAGTGTTAACATAAATATTACAGTTAACTATCCAGTTATACTTATATAAAGTACCTATCAAGAGATTAGATCCAATATATTATGCTATCTCGTTAAATTGTGTTGTACATTTCGACTTAAATTTAAAAAAAAAACGTTTATGACACAGGAAACGCTAACCTTTTCAGGGCTAATTGTTTCAATTCAGATTTTTTTTCTTCTGTTCTTTCGGATTGCGATTTTTTTATTAATCCATGGATAAACATGTTATTTAATGTGCCTCTTAATTGCACCTAATAGATTTATCAGATAGAGATGGATAAAGATAATAAAATGTATTTGTTACTGAAGACCGTCATTAAGAGAAATTGAGATTCGGTTTCTTACGCTACAATGCTATGTACTTACGAATTCGTTTGTAAACGCCACCGACGTTCTGGACCACCACAATCATAATATACACAAGATTAATTAATGTTGACCAAGGACTATTGCTTTCTAGTTGTCTTAACATGATGTTTCTAAAATAAACGTAGCATCATTAGCTCTGAAAAACATGTACATTAAAGTGTTCTTACTTATCGCATTACATGTTATTATACTGAAATTGTCTAACAGTAACTACTTTACATGACCATTATCATAACTAAACTCGATTTGTCTAGGTTGTTCAGAATCCAGACTGACAGTTGATCTTAACTTGAATTTATAGTGACAAACCAAATCTGAGGCCGTATGGAATACTTCTGAGTACTTTTCGTTTGACATGTTTTATAAATTTTGACAAGTTCAAAAATAACATGTTATTACGTATATTAGTAATAAATAATTCTAAAAATAGAAATTCGTAGAGTACGAATGCATTTTGACCAGACTTTGCATAAATATATTTTAGACAAATTGTTTTCTTTCTATTATATATGAAATTATATTGAAAGATCACCAAAAGGTTCCACCGGGATGATCTCGCAACTAAACACGTCATGTGCAGTGCAGGACATAAAAACCAGTGTTTTGAAACTTAATATAAAATTGAATGAGTATTGTTGTTGTTAAAAATAACATGTAAGGATATTAATAACATTATATTATATATTTAATAACTTAACTGCCAATGTCAATTCAAAATGTTTAGTCAGAGTTCAGACCTAAATGATATTTTAGTATTAAAAAAAATATTCAAAGCACAATATGTTAACTCCTCCGGAACACCTGGCCTCAGCGCCATAAACCTTTTTGAGGATAAATATGTTTTGCTCAGCATTAGAATTTTCTCAATGACAAGGAAAAGTAAAGTTTTGATTGAACGAAATTGAGAATAAAACAATTCTCAGCAAAGAAAATTTTGATGGCGATTAGCCTGATATCGGAGGGTTAATTTTGACTATTCATTTCTGTATGTTTTTCGTGTTTTTGCTTGTTTGTGTTAATGATTTTTCTGATGGTCATGGCTTTGTAATTTCTTACATGGATTTTATTCTTTTGATCACCGATATACTCTCGTCAAAATAAATGCAGTCAAAAATTGACACAAGCACTAGTCATATAAACAACAACACTGTAATTAACTATGGTATAAAGGATTTCTACGGAAGCAACTTGAAAAGCCGAAATTAATTGTTGACATCGGGATGCCTGGTAGTTGCGACTAGGTGTTAACTTTCGTATACAGGTCAACAACAGTTCAGACGGCGTCGAGATCTATTCAGACTAATTCCGACAGGTGAAACAATGTTATGACTACTTCAGACTTTCTTCTTTTGTCAAAGACATAAATGTCGAGTACGAAGTCAGTCTAAATTCAGAGCAATTCAGACAAATTAAGTACAGTCAAAACTAAAGGGCAAATAAATTTAAGATCAAAATTTTGACATGTTAAATAAAAGTTCTATATTTAATTTAAAAAAAACGACACTTTTCAGAAATTTACTGTTTTGTCGTGTAGTTTTCGAACAAAGTCTTCCGCAGTACATATGGAACAAACCTGTGGCTCGGCGTTTAGTTTATAGTTACTTTGTACTAATGGCTACGTATTGCGAGTCGCGAGGCATTGAAACACTAAATGTCAGCGCAGTTAAATTACTTTTTAATAATCATCGCTACAAGTAACCCATGGCGGATTCCATTAGGGAGTATAAGAAATGTATAAAAATCTGCTGTGGGTTACCGAAAATAATTTATCTTGTACTCAATGGTTTATGAATGTTTGATTGAATGAGACTGCGTTAACGTTTATATCGTAAAAATAAAAAAAACTCTTGATGACATCATTTTATGGTCTTATGTAATTAGTTAAGTGTGCTCGACTCGAGAGTTGTAGCTTCTGTCTGTATTTTAAAAAGTGTAGGATATTCTGCACGTGCTTGCTGTCGTCTGTTCAGTTTTAAATGCTTATTTATTGTATTATGTGTGGCCAAGATTGACATAGTTCAAAACATAGGTGAATTATTGCATGCTAAAGAAATAGTTTCTTCAATTAATCCCCAATCTCAAGCATTTGTTAATAGTTTTACAGCATGTCGACATAACGTCAAAGGGAAAAACATATGAATTGCATTAAAGCAACGTAAAATGAAAACCCCGAGACGTCTGACAAAGACCAATAAACCCTAAATAGTTTTCAATATATTTTTTTCATTTGATGATAATATTTACTAATGAGTTTTGCAATTATCTGTTTGCGGTTGGGCTACTAAGAACATTTTCAGTCATTCTAACGTTATTAAGTTCAGTAATTATTTAACACTTTTCTTATACTTTTGTTACATATATATTCACATGTTAACATAACCATTAAGCGAGATTGCAAATAACATTCAAAGATAAAAGTCCTGAATAATATCGATTTTTAATTATAGTAAATATTAGGCAGAACCTCTTTACCCTTTGCACGTGCAATATTGTAAATTATGTTACATCCATAAGTTTAGCAATTATGTAATCAAAGCAAACAAATAGGACTTCCTAACAGAAAATTTAACGCCTTCAAGAGAAGGTGTGTCTTGTCGAACCAATTTGCTCTCTTGGCTTAAACATCGTTAAACCATAAGATAAAGAAAACACTCTATTACAAAATTATCTTTCCTGTCTATCAACAAGTTTTTCTTTCAAATTTGCTTCATTTTTATGAATTTTCCCTGATGTATACAACTTATCTCTGTATTGTGTACAGAAAGGCGATTTTAATCTTGACACATATTGAAAGGATTATATGCGAATAATAGACAAAAATAACCTCATTTGATATGTAGACCATGAAGATATAAAGTGTGTGTAGACCATGAAGATATAATGTTTGTGTAGACCATGAAGATATAATGTTTGTGTAGACCATGAAGATATAATGTATTTGTAGACCATGCAGATATAATGTTTGTGTAGACCATGAAGATATAATGTTTGTGTAGACCATGAAGATATAATGTTTGTGTAGACCATGAAGATATAATGTATTTGTAGACCATGAAGATATAACGTTTGTGTTCCATGAAGATATAATGTTTGTGTAGACCATGAAGATATAATGTTTGTGTAGACCATGAAGATATGTTTGTGTAGACCATGAAGATATAATGTTTGTGTAGACCATGAAGATATAACGTTTGTGTTCACATTTTTTTGTTAAAAAACAAAA
Organism: Limnoperna fortunei; assembly: GCA_944474755.1. Taxonomy (NCBI): domain Eukaryota; kingdom Metazoa; phylum Mollusca; class Bivalvia; order Mytilida; family Modiolidae; genus Limnoperna; species Limnoperna fortunei. The sequence goes on from OX104111.1 coordinate 67,247,025, forward strand.
AACAAAAAAAACAAGGTGTATATGTTCAAGAATCAATGCGTTAAACATTTCATCGTATTTCACGATTGCTCAAACAGAACACAGTGTTAAATTAATGTCTGTGCGCTCTCGTGTCAGATCAGTACCAGTTTATTGCCATTTTGTCTAAACGGTTAAATTTGTATATATTTCAACTGAAAAGTGGGGAGGGATCTAACCAAAATTGATGTAAAATATTTATTGAATATATGAATAACTATAGTTTACGCTTATCACGACGATGAATAAAAAGCCATTTCACTAGAACGGGAAAATGAGCACGGATCCCCCTATCAGAAAAGATCAGTTTACTTTGATTAGTTTCAGTTCTGTCCCATCTATGGCCTCTCTCTGATATTTATTTAGGCAGTTGATACTAATTAAGATATAAAAAATCAAAGATGCATAACAATAATTAATGGTTTAAAACACAAAAGTTATATACGACGGAATAGATAAATGAACAGTTGGTAACAGTTGTTTTTGCTTATTTAGGATAGTAATAAAGTTTCTGATGATACTACGATGTGTTCTGTTTTTGCATTTAAAGATTTTTTTTAAACTTGAGTTTGTATTCTATAAAAAATATTGTCAGAAAAAATTCGCCTAAGTTGAAAAATTTCTAAATGAGTTTCCCGCGGATGTGTTGTACACACAATTTTTGTTTGAAATTACTGAGAACAAAATTTGAGCAGAATATCATCACAGAATGTTTTATTTTGTAACTGCGAATATGAACACTATATAATTTTAGTCTATTTATTGTTTATTTAGTAGTATGTTAAAATATGACACCCAGACGTATGAGTAAAGTGAACTGGGTTGTAAAAAATACTCTTATTATTGTCTTATATTTGGCGGGGCCTCGGTGGCCGAGTGGTCAAGGTAGTTCGTCTACTATTGATCACGTGGTCTGTCAACACTGAGATTGCGGGTTCGATTCTCACTGCAGGCAGGGTGTACTCGACTCCAATCTTAATTGACAAGTATTGCCAATTTTCCTACCGCAGGTCGGGGGTTCTCTCCGGGTACTCCGGCTTCCTCCCCCAATAAAAACTGGACGCCATGAAATAGCTGAAAAATTGCTGAAAGTGGCGTTAAAACACCATTCAAACAAACAAACAAAAAACAATATTAAATTTGGCTATTGTAGAAAAAAACATGTAATCTTCAAATCGACACGTCGGAAATCTACACAAACAACAATGGCGCGTCAAACAAAACCTACAAGCAAACGGCACGCAAAGAACAGGATATTTTTTTGTGTGGAATAAACTGCCCATTATTGTTCTAGTATAATAAAGAATATTTTTTTTATTTTTTAGGGCAATATTTCGCAATGAGACGTTTCGAACTATAGTTACCAAACGAGTAAATACACACTGTAAACTCATTTACTGGCATTTTATTCCTGACCCCAAGTGCCTGTGGCAAAGAACAGAAAAAAATGTATAGACATTACTTACAGTTGTCCTTTGTCATTTTATCATGTGTTCCATTGGTTCCATTTTTCTAATAGGAGAGAAAAAATAATCAGATGGAAATATAATATATACGTACAGTTTTGTTTATTCTTTTGTAAATCTTTTCTGTAGTTCCTAACAAAAGTACCAACTATCTTTACTTTAAGTGTCAACACGATATTTGTCGATTATGAAACTATGCTGTCAGTGAACATTTATTTAAAATAAGTCTTGGAATTTGTCGGCACTGTCGAATTTGTAAATATTTGAAAATAATTCGCTAGAAATAAATATGACGTTTAAGTGTTACATAATACTTATGCATCTGGATCCTTATCAGATAATTAGGTAGATTATGTAATCCGTACTATCCCCATAAACTTAAAATTTGTATACTTGTGTCTGTGTCATATCCTATCTAAGCTTTTTCTGGGTCGTATTAATACTCGAGAAAACCAAAAAAGAAAATATAACTCTAGGCCGTCGGTACCTAAGTAATGAGTCGTACCCAATGCTTTAGAGAGCAGCGATTACGTGATCTACATTTTCACTAAAACTGAAGATATACATAAAAGTAATAACAAAATACATAGCACAAAGTAAGCAGTAAAAAATTCAAGAAACCGGCAAACTCGAGAACCAACAACCAAAAATAAAGCAAATACAACCACTTGGTATATGAATTTTAATAGAAGTTGTGGGTTAAACCAGGTTTTATGGAATGCCAACCATCCCGTTTTCACTACTATAGTGTGCGGGTTTTGTGTTGATGAAAATGTTGGGCATCATACACCTCCACAATCGGTAAGCCCGTGTAAGCACATACCTACACTCAAATTAAATCTTTTTGGGGGCATGTATCCCGATAACCATATGTTCGAAAAGATACTTTTCGATGTAACAAAAGTCTAGACTAACCTTATATAAGAACACAAAAACACCCTTATCCGGGCTTCGCCCCTCTGGACCCACGACCTACAGCGGCCTCCTGTCGATCTAATGTCTTCACTCAATAAAATGTCTAGTTACGACCCTGGACATGGTGTCAAGGAATTAACAGTTGGCTTTGGAAAGCAATTGTGGTCTTGGACTTGTCGCAAGAGTTCGGCCTATAAAAGCTTTCGAGTGCCTGGTACATGATTAACCATACAGTAGGGACATTGTTCTGCTTGGGATGAAACCGAGATCCCAAATAAAAAGTAATGAAACCTGTATATAGTGGCAGAGTCAATCGGTTGCTAATGGAAAGATCTAAAATTTTTAAACCCGAGGTTATGGACCTGAAAGTCACTGGTAGCATCAGGTTTATAATTGTGGCAACGAGTTGTTAAATGCATTTCTATTCGGTCCTATCAATCTTTGCGTAACGGTTTTGATATTAAAATCAACCAGAATTTGATCTGTTACTTTCCTGTATGCATGATGCATTTGACAGATAGTATATTAAGAAAATCTACGGCGTGTTAGATAAATGCGACGTTGTTACCAGCTGAGTACGACAAATAAGATGTTCTGCGGTTTAAACCCCCTCACAACGACCCCTTAACCACCGCCCACATTTGACATCCAGCTTTACCCATTTCCGCCAGGTGATATCTAGTATAATTACATAATGATTTTTAAAAATTATATTTTTTGGTTAAGACCAGCCAAAACTCCCGACCGTATATTCTGATACTTTTTTTTTTATTAAAACCAATATTGACTACCTTTTTCGATCACGTTATTGTCATGTGGCTTTATTCTGATATTGTTTGATGAAAATCAATATTGACTACCTTTATCTATCACATTGCTGTCATGTGGTTTTATTTTTAAGTTTTGTTGTTTTTGGTTATAATTATGATTTACTTTTAAAAAATACTGTTCGTTTTACTTTCAACATTAAAAAGTAGAGATTATAACTGTAAATATGTTAATGAGACATCATAATATCCTTGCAATTGCATAAATTTCTTACCAGAAATATTGATTTTATGGCTAATGTCAATGAAACAACAAATAATCCATTTGTCTGATTATTATGTAATAAAACAGTTAAAGGCTTTTATATCAGTCTATATAAGTTTAAATAGACTCAAAACTTAATATTCACCCCGGTGAATATTAATATATGAGTCTATTAAAACTTATATCGACCTTTACAAAAGATTATAATTGTATATTATTATTACATGAATAGAATTTTGCGTGTTTTCGATTGGTTAAAAACAACTTTCTGGTCACGATTTTTGGAATTTGAGGATTATCAGCAAATCAATATCAAAATGCAGTATTAACAGAAAATATTAACGGTAACCAGCATTATAACAATTACACATAGTAAGCATCCTCTGTTTTTCTGATGAAGATAAACGGCGATTTTATTCGTGTAATAAAACAATTACTGACTTTAATATACGGTCGCTATCAGGATTTCTCATCCCTAAAAATGTCTATTCACCTCGCCTAGCGGCTCGGTGAATACTACATCTTTCTGGCTGATAGCGACTTATATCAAAGTCATTAATTGTTTAGTATTGTACAATTTATGCATCATATTATGGAAATGTATTTATGTATTTATTAATCATTGGGATCTTGTAACTATTAGTTTTTGTTATGTAATATATTGATGAGCCAAAGAAAATATTTACTTATGGAAAATTGAAAAGACGAAGAAAAAAAATATGTGTGACCACGAGTTACCAAGTCGTTGTTGTGAAAAGACCATTGTAATTCATAGCTACAAGTTATATACTCTTTTTATCCAGAGGATTAATATGAAATAAATAGGCAATAGTGTCACACCAACTTTAAAATTAATCAGAAAAATTAAATCGAAGTATTATTGAATTAATTATGACTTCACTTGACCACACAACAAACAGTCAACACGTCAGTATTAGAACTGACTTACTGATTGATTGATTGATTGATTGATTGATTGATCGATCGGCAAAATATGCACTGCTCGTACGAGCTTTCTAGATGTGATCGTTTACGTGTTCACGCTGCAAACACCGTGAATAGTAATTAGAATCTACTATTTCTACCAAAGGAAGGTAACCGACAAAGACCAGCAGAAACACAAGCAACAACGAACGTGGACAGTTGTACTAGAATAGAACTGTTCGATTGATAAAATGATTTAAACGGTTGCATAATGTCCACATATCAAGTTAAAATAATGAAAATTGATACCATTAAAAGATGGCCCTCTTAAAGCAGAATCTACATATACTTTGTATAGGTAAGTATAGAAGCACCCGTCATGCCGAAAGTATGAACAAGTAGCTATTGTTTTGTATTTCTCGAAAATAACGAGTAAATGAAAAGCCTCAAACGATCTTGTTTAGGCTCTGAAATTTATTCTCATGTGTAATTCATTACTGTTTTTATGACATGTATTATTTTGCTGTGTGTTTTACTTTAGCTACAATAATGTGGCTTGGTTTACTTGTCTGCAGCTAATATTAAATTCATGCTGATTTAAAAGGTTTTCATTTATTTATTTAAAAAAAAACGAGAAGGAAACTGTAAATGTTTAAATTTTTTATTATAATTGTGATGATTATAAAAATTATTGTATACATTAAATTAAAACCATGCAGTTTAAAAGTTTATCAAACGAGTAAAATAAGAAAAAATCACAACCTTGTATTTCAATTGTAATTAATATTTTAGTATGGTGATACAAATGTCCCATGAACTAACCGGTCAGTTTCACGCGTGTGCAATGTTGATTTATTTTAGGAGCCATTAAATTGTTTTAACAGTAAACGGTGCTTTTAGATTTCTTAAAATATCGGATTTTTATAGATGTTTTGTTATGTAAGTAATGAAACGATCTTATGGCATTTAAAGAATTTTGCAAATAAAGAAAAAGGAAAAGCAATTTTGGTCGATTAACAACTGATCTTCATCATTATCAAAGGATGAAACGGAAAAGAAAAGAAACATACCGTGCACAAATCTTAAGGTAAACAAACTTTTCTTACCTTTCAACAGATAGTAGAATAGCACGCACTTCTGTATCGTCTGCCAGCACTGATTAAAATAATCAGATAATACATGCTTTAAACAAGTGCACAACTTTGTGTGTTTATCTATTAGAATAGATCAGAATATGGTGTTTCGAATAAAACGAAGATTTTTTCTTGTCCATGTGTAACGTACTATAAGTTTATGTTTAAGTAAAAATTTGCGTGAAAGAAATTAAGAAATAGAATAGAAGATAACAATAAATTCCTACCTGGCACGTGCCGTCAAATATAAGACTTATTCCCTGTAGATCAATGTATATAATTGCCCCTGTGGTAAAAGATAATGTGAAATAAACATTTTGTTAAATAGTTCCGTTCACTTTGACGAATCAAACCGAAAACTTGAGTCTGATTAATAATTGAATACTCTCAAAATGATAGTGGCCTGCTGTTACCAAGCGTTAATAACGCTCTGTAATTTGAATCAGCCTCCAAATTGAAAATAAATTATGTATTTTGCTGCACACTTAGATTGAGATCTTAGATAATTAATTTCGTATCTGGTCGTCATCATCACTAAAATAGTTTTCTTCTGTTGTTTACACAGATAGAGCAAACATAGACATGTCTCGTTGCGATCTTCATCACGTTTTTTGCGAACAAGAATTCTTTAGTGCGTGAAATCGAAGAAAATTACGATACTTTGAATTTAGGGGATCTTCATGGGTACCAGTAACATTAAAGCTTAGTACAATACTTGTAATCGTTTGTTTTTCCACTTTAAACGTTTTTTGTGTGTGTAAAATGTGGTGCACAATGTCGTCAGAAATAGTTTATCTCCCCAATTAAATCCAGCAAATATACTCATTGGCACTATTATTCTAATAATGGGTCAAATAGCAATCATGACAACAAATTTTGAAACATATATAGTTCCAAAAGTCGTATGGAAAAAGTCACACATTTTAAAAATATTTTAAACTGTTTACCATACAAATAGGATATATGTTGCAATGAAGAGACGAAACGTCATATTTACATTTTTTAAACTTTAGAAATAGTATTTATGGATAGAGCAAAGTTTACATTGTAAAATGTTTTTATGGCTACAATAGAATTGTTTTCTGTAGTTCTACGAAATACGTAAATAAACCAACAAAATAAAAATTATTATTATTTATGCATGCAGATTGTTAGGCCTCGATTAAAAAAAGGGTTTTGATTTTGAAAACAGATTGCATTAAAATACTGCAAACATATTTATTATCAAAAGCCTACCTCAAAGAAGAAAAAGTTATGTCTCGGACAAGAATTTATATTTCAGAAACAATAATGTGACCTTGAGGTTTAAAGTTACAGTTCAAAGGTCACTAACCATGGTATGCGATACGTAATGACAAAAAGTTAAAGCCCGGACACAACTTCATCATTTAAAATCAATAACGTGATCATGAGGTCACAATTCAAGGTCAAAGGTCACCTCTGTCAATTATAGTACGCGACGGGTAGCCTTGAAACTGTCTACCCACATGCCTAATATCAAATGCTATTACAGGGGGACGGATGGATTGCCAACAGAAGGGCAGATTTATCATTTTAAGAGAACCAAGAGAGACAAAACGACACTGCATTTGGGGGCACGCAACTCTCCGAATAACACGTGTATATTATCCACTACGATACGAGGGCCAGCATTATGTTACCTTTTTCATTCTTTTTTGACATGTAGAGAATTGCACAAAATTTAAACAAAAAATATATACTATGGTATATTATCTTTTACAAATCTTCAGAATACGGTAAACAAGAATTGTATCTTTTACTTCAATAATTAGATGTAAGAAAAACTTTCCAGATTTGGACATGCTACAAATTGCATTTCTATACTGTAACAGTTGAATGTACTCTTTTGTCACCCGGATAGTTGAATAAAATTGCAAAAAACCAAAGCTGAGTTTTGATATTAAAATTGTTAAATAGCAATATTTACATTACGTATGTATTTCATCAATATCCTAGATTTATATTAGTTCAAACTGTTACAGACCACGTAGAATCATTCTTTGCATTTCTGTGCGAAACTTGTAGCAATGAATAGGACGCTCTTCCTTAACGACGTCCACAGTAATGATTAAAATCAACATAGCGAACTGAATAACGAAAAGGAAAATGAATGTCGAAAAGGAAAATGGTTCATTTTCCTATTCGAAAAGCGAAAAAGAAACTGAATAACGAAACGGAAAATGAATGTCGAAAAGGAAAATGGTTCATTTTCCTATTCGAATAGCGAATAGGAAACTGAATAACGAAAAAGAAAATGAATGTCGAAAAGGAAAAGGGTTCATTTTCCTATTCGAATAGCGAATAGGAAACTGAATAACAAAAAGGAAAATGAAAGTCGAAAAGGAAAATGGTTTATTTTCTCATTCAAATAACAAAAAGGAAAGCTAATGACTAAAAGAAAAAAACATACCATTTTCCATTTCGAATATCGAAAAGGAAAAACGAAAAGAAAACAACTTGAGTTACGTAAAAATACATTGTGCACGATTTAAATCAGGACCTCGGCATTTTTTTCAATGAAATAAAATGTAAATAAAGGAATTGAATGCATTCTTTTAAAGTTTCCTTGAAATAGTAGACCAAAGTACATTTTCATCACGAAGCGCTATCATTAAAAATGTGCTTCGGTCAACGCTTGTTTAAGTCAATAAAACTTCACAGAATACCGCTCATCATGATGAAAATGTGCCTCAGTCAACGCTTACATCAATTAAACTTCAAGAAATACACTCAATTCTTTGTTGACACAGTGACATTGTTTCATCACAAATCTAGCAATGTAGGACCTGTTTCTCGTCTGTTCTCCAAAAATATATATTTTAATCTAAGCTGCTCAGGGTACACATATACAAGTAACAGAGATGGAACATTCAAAGCAGTTTTTATATATTTGATAAATGTGCTTTAATGTGCTTTACAGAGTAATTCGTATAGTTGTATTATCTTGTAGACAGCACTAGGCCTACTTATTGTCAAATATAACGCATTCGCTGGTTTTCAACACAGCATTTTAAGCAAGCTATTTGCCACTTTAGTTTTTTCAGTCATACATTATGGCTCAGTAATTTGGGGCACTAGATAGTTTTCCTGCATTGTGGCAGTCCGTGCCATGAGATTGTGTTAGGATGCCAACACAGAGTGTCTACCAAACGAACCCCAGTTGCCACTATAATGTTCAGCATGTTGAAAACCCCTCGAATACAAATTTTTACCAAGATAATGCAGTCTTTTATAATGAACCCTGTTTCCATGGAAACGGCAGCCATTTTTAAACTTTAAAAAATGTATTGCTGGTAGTTAAGTTTAAGATACAACGTTGTTTTCGATTATAAAATTTTACGCAACAATATAAAAGATGTACGTTCTAACTGTATAATTAATATAACGCACAGAAATTGTAATGTAAAAATTGTTACTCTAAATTAAAAAAAACTTGTTGTGGTATCAATTTAAACCTTGACAATCTATTAGAGCTTCAAAATGTTTTATTGTATAATAAAAAGCACATCAGTTTCATGTTATAAATCGTATATAATTGGTACTTATGTTGCAATAAAACACAACAATATTGGCCACATAACAACCGAACATCCTTACCGATTCGCTGAAGAATGTGAGATTCTTTAGACTAGTAAGACAAAGCCCTTGTTATTTGCTTCCTGTATGCAAAAGTCTCTTTTTATCTGAGATTATGAACCATAATTGAACTAACCAACGGTTAGCATAGGTTATCCTATGGTTAGCTATTCATGATCTTAAATTATCGCTGACACTCTACCGACACTTTGTTCTGTGTACTGGTAGAAATTCGCACCATTTTGTTGACGAGAGTCTCTGTATTATTCGAATTCGCAGTATGTTTTTGAAGCTCTAATGGTGTGATTCATTATATGTGATTTTCTTTTAAAAAATAAAAAAAAATTACGCGTCACTATAAAAGATGTACTTTCTAACAGTTAAATTAATATAACGCACATAAATTAAAAGCACTTTTCTAATGTAAAAAATTGTTACTCCATAGTTCTTCACTACCGTGGGATTTTCCACTTTTTGACGCATGTGATCCATTTTTTTAAAGCAAGGTTATTTTTGGAGTTATAAGGACCAAACAAAAGAGACCAAACGGGATTACGACATAACAAACAAGAACATTTTCCATGTAAACTTGAGGGGTCGAAAAATAAAGCCAGTTTTAGTAGTTCTAAGAACTATTCATGACACTCTACCTACACTTTTTTCTGTGGGCTGTTAAAAATTCGCAACATTTTGGTGAAAAGTCACTGTACTATTTGAATTCGAAGTATGTTTTTGAAGCACAAATGGTGTGATACATTTTATAGGATATTGAATACCATTGCATATGTTTGTAGTACAAGGAATCTGTTACCAATATTATATTACAGAGGCATGGTTATGATCCATGAATACATAAAATAAAAGTGGATAAATTAAGAGATTTTGTGAACATATGGTACTGTATATGTAGAACAAACATCAAGCAAATCATTGAATATTGTTTTATTATCAAAGATGTCTACGTATAAAAATACATAACATACATTTCGTTACTTTAAATTTAAATGAGTGAATTTTTGTTGTACTTATAGATTATTTATGTTTTTTTTTGGAACGAGATGCGTTTTCTCGTCAATATCTCATGGAAGGGCGACAGCCCTAAGATGAGATGACGAGAAAATGCATCACGTTTCATAAAACGTAAATAATCTGTTTATCGCTGTTTTGTAACATTGTGACCTCACAGTGTTTACTTAACGACGTCTTGACAGCGAGCTGAGATGGGCCCATCTCACGCTAGTAGAGTGAGATGGAATAATACCGCACACAAAGATCAAAGAAAATACTGCAAAATAGCGATAAAAAGAAATAACTTTTTTCTCTACATGCAAGAGATTTTAACAGAAACTGTACAGTAATAATATGCTGCTTACAAATTAATCAAAACACCAGTAGAATGGCAAAATCTCCAAAAAAAAAGCATTGGAATAAACATGTGAATAGTTTTGAGTATTGGTCTTTTTGGTAATCTCATGTTCAACATAAAACTCAAATTTGCAATTAAATATCATATCCAATTTTTGACCATTTCTAAATTATCTAATATGATTTAAGTTTTGGGTAAAACATATTTTAGGTTACGTAAAATAGTTAATAACATATAAAATATGTATAAAATATAAAATCCAAATTTATGTAATGAAGAGAATTTTTGTCAGGTACAAAATTTAAAAAAAGCAACATAAAATAAATAAAAAAATATGTACATAATTATAAAAGAGCATTGTATCACCTAAAATAAGCTCCTAAAACTGAAATTATAGTACTTTCAAGTAATAATTATTAAAAAATTTTAAATTTGAACTTTTTAATATATTTTGAAAAACCATTATTAAAACTATAATCAACATATTGATCTTTATTTTTAGAAAGTGACAGCATGCATTTGATTGTCTAAAAACAAAAACAATTTAGCGCACTTTGCGCTTACACCGGGACTGTTTAATTATATGTTCATTCACGTTTATATTACATTAAACATACATGTCCATTAGCGTTAGAAGCTTGACCGTAAAACAAAACTCATTTAAAACAGCATTTAAATCTCTTAACAAGTTTATCTATATTCTTAAACAATGATTTAGTTTGGCTTTCGTATGATTTAATTTTACAAATTTATTTTGAGCTCAACATATTAAAGGCAAGACTGCAAATTTTAATGCATACACTGGTCTAATAGCATTGAAGCTATTGAATCTAAACAATATATAATTATAGGTAAGCAAATGCTTTCATATGACGAATCTATTTTGAGTTCAATATAGTACAATTATACTAAAAGTACTGATCTAAAAGTATTGTTGCGATCCACGTAAGTATATATCTAAATCATATTACATCACATTATTTTATATTAAAACATTGAAATATATTTCAAAATATTCGAATATTTACATTAATATATTTTAATATTGAATGATAGATCACTGGGCGTGGATTTTCTTAACTATATTTCACATAATTTTCTTGATCATTTAAGATCTACTTGTTAAAATTAGCGGTTCATGAATAAAACGCATAAACTTTGCTTTCTAAGAAATGCGACCAACGGTTTGACAAACTCTAAACAAAATATAACCACAAAAATACTTTTTTCTTTGATTAGTAATAATTTTACAGACTCAAAAGCAAAAGTTTACTCTTGATCACATGGTATTCCTGTATTGTCATTAACTGTATATAGTTTACAAATATAGTTTTATTTGTTTAGTGTCAACAACAGAGACATATATAAGCAATAATTAAGTAGAATAAACTTCTTTCAAACTGTGGATTCATATGTCATTACAGTTGTTCTTGAAATAGCTCCCTGAGACAACTCTCCCATTGATTTAGATTTCAATCCTGATATAGAATAAACGCTGGATGCCTAAAAGTAATATAAATACAATCATGTAAACAAGTTTTAATTAAACAATTTCGCCCCAATTCAAATATTGCCATAATTACTAACCCTATATACTTATAGATTTCGTTAGAAAAATAAAATGAGTATATTCCTTCATTGCTCAGCAGCTGATATAGCAGAAAATGTATTGTTCATGCCTTTATAAAATCAGCAGGAAAAAAGTTGCCGGTTTGCCGTTCAGCTTGAATTTGGCGAATTATGTTTTATTTTAAATTGAAACGGCATGCCTAACAATATATTCGTACAACATATATATTAAATATTTCACATGAAAAGAATGCAAAATGGTTCAATTTAAAATAAGTGACCAAAACGTTCTGCATGCAATATGGTACCTGTATTTAGGGCAAATAAAGTAAGACAACGCAATTACAAGAATAATGTTTTCACGTAACAACCCGGAAAGGCACATTTTAATTCCCTTCAAATTAAAAGAGTAATTTTACATGAATTGCAATTTTTTACATACATGTTAACATAAAAAAATCTTGTAACATCCAATAATTGCCTGTATATGAATCTCTTATTATTTAATGAACACTGTGTCTTATAATGTTTCTATTAAAAACGTTAAATCCAACAATTATGATGTGATAACAAGTTTTCAAAACTTATTATCGATTCCTTTAAAAAACGATAATATGTCTTAAATAAGACCTGATGATGCCATATTATCGAAGTAATTTGTCATAATTACCTTGTTTTGTTATTATAAATGAGCGTCTTAATGATCATTTCTTAAAAATTATTTAAATTTAAGTGTTTAAAATAAAAGATCATGTTTTTAATCAATATTAAACACCGTTAATTAGAACATTTTAATGTGATAAAAAAATATAACATGTCTTAAATAAGACAAGATGTTGCCGTAGAAGACAACAATGTGTCTTATTTTAATTGCTATAGTAGTTAATAAACAACTAAAATGAGAACAATATACACTTCTGTATGGAGGTATTAACCTTAATAAAAGAATACCTTTATCCTTGATGTTGCATATATTGATATACTCGACATTAGCCATCGATTGTCTTTTCATATCACGATATTGTGAACAACCAATAAAAAGTAGATTTTTACAACAAAATGTTTTTAAAGGCAGATAAAGCTAACATGAATTAAACAACATTACGCAAGATAAAGACTAACAGAAAAAATTTAGTTAAAGAAATAAGAAATGGATACCACGTGTTTTGCATTAAACTCTTCATAGGTAAAGTTTTTTAATTTAATAGTACAAACATACTCTGGAACTCGTATTCGACAAATTAGTTGTACTTGAATAACCACGGTTGGCATATGCTCCTCTTTCTGCCCATGGGTCTAGTACCCAGTCATCCACATAGGTAACTAATGCACGATGCTTCACCAAAGCAGGGCCCCATTCATCCGTTGGTGTAGTAAGTAGCTTAACTTTCTGCAACAAATATATAAACATGATGCATCTAGCAAAGAGTTATTGAAATTAACTGCATCAACTAACTTGATATATAATAAAATTTTAAAATATTGTGGCAGATCAATGTAACTACATACTTATAACTAAAAAAAAATATTTATTTGAATTAAACAGAATAAAACATTAAATCCTGATTGAAATAATTTAATATTTTATGTTTAAACATCTAATGATCATAAAAACTTACCTCTCGTAGAGACATAAAAGAGTCCTCATAACCTATTTTGTACAGCATTACTATTGGTATCGGAATGACCATCATCACAGCAAGAAACCAACCAATACCATCAGCCCATCCGGGGAACTTATAGTCACCATATGTTGACGGAGAATAATCAACAAAAGTAAATACAAATATAAACTGAAATAAAAATGAAACGCCTTATATTTTAAGGTCAAGATGTAGCACGCTAGCTTAAAAATTACACCACTATCGTGCCTATTTTAAGACATTTCATATTTTAATTTTTTTTTTTTTTTTCCGGGTACCCAATAAAACTGGACGCCACGAAAAAGCTAAATAAATGCTGAAAATGGCGTTAAATACCATTTAAATAAACACTCTTTCTCAAAGTGTCTTCGTTTGGGAACCATTAGTGTAAACATTCCAACACAGTTATTTACTAGTTTATCATTACACTTTTCTTTAACATTTTTAAACTCTCAAACACGGATTACAAACACTTTTCTGAACACTTACATTGACATTTATCATTAGAAATAGGAATTTAGCAGTTGAAAGATGTAAACTAAATGTTTATATATACCACAAGAACTAGTGGGCTAATAACCACCCAAAAAACTTTCCAGACGAACCATAGATGAAATCCTAACATAATCTCAATATCCTTAACGTATCTGTTAACACCTGAAAATAATGGAATTGTGATAAAAAGTAATTAACGTTTTTGATAACATAAGCAAACAAAAATATGCCAATTGTTCAATTGTTCAAGAACTGTTGAAAGGTCTATGCTGTGGCAGCACAAAATTGAATTACTTTGATCTAAAACTATTTTCATGTCAAATATGTAAATAAAATATTAAGAATTAAAAGCCTATATCTTATAAAATTCTCATGTTAAGATCACCAATAGTAAATACCATTTATGGTTTGTGAAATTTTGAGGCTTTAACAAGGTCCATCTTTTATTCTAATAAACCAACTACAATGGTGCAGAAAAATATCTATTTGTAATTTTTAGTTATACATTTAACAGCTTTAGTTTAAAATATCCATGCGTATGTTTAAGGTATATATTGAACAGTTATAGTTTAAAGATGATTATAAATGTCCACAAAATGTTTGTCTGAACCCTTTTTACATATAATTTACGGTTATGGCAGACACACATTAAGGTCATGTCTCAAGTTGACATTTTTTGCAGGAAATAAAAGATAATTCACCTACTTTAAATTTACTTACCATATACGTACACAAGAGCAATACATTCTGCAAAACCTATTACAAGCAGTGTCCATCCGCCGACATAATTATCTAATATCTGCAGGAAATATATTCCCCCCTAGAAAAAAATTTATAACATGAATTGTAATTCGCGGTAGACACATTTTTGATTTAAAAAAAAACCATGTTTATGAACAACACTCATTAAAAATACATTATGCGTACAACAAGTTGTCGCAAACGATTAGATTACTCTGAAAGTATTATTTTTTTAAAAGCAACAGTCAAATATTCGTTGGACAATGATGAAGTAATAGTTGATCTTGGAAGAAAACAAATAGGGTTTCCGCTAAATTTACTTATAGAAACAAACAGATATAAACACTGAACAAAGAAAGACACGAATAACACTTCAAATACTGATGGTAAAAATAACCAAACTTTCGAGTTTTCTGCATTCTGAAAAGGAATCTGTGTGTTTAAAGAATCACTTCTTCAGAGCTTCCAAATTTCCACCATGCCCTTCTTCCTCCCCCACCCCAACACTCCGAAACACACACGCATTGTTAACCTAACGATATCGAAAGTGTGGTATCAAACCTCCACTACATTTTTTTCAAAATTTATAGAATCATAGAATTCTATTTTTAGCAACAGACACCTTATTTGTTTACGTTTCGAATTTTTTTAAGAAGCAACGATGATGCCGTGGAAATTTTTCTCGATTTTCTGGAGAAGACATTTAAAAGCGAGATATGTAGGACAATGCATATCTAATCATCATATATGCTCATTCGGCCCTTCAAATCAATTGAGTTAAACAAAAAACTGAGGAGTGTTTGTTTTTGGCATCTGTTGCTTCTACTGTTACCTGGCCATTCGTGGCAAAAAAAATGTTTACGGACGACAGTTTAAATGGACATCCACATGATGAGCTACACAGTTCCGATTCATATCACCACATGTTAAATGTTCAACCTACTTGTAAATAGCGGGTAAATGTAAAGGTTTCTACTAATGATCGTTGGGTATGAGTGAATTCTACCGAGGGCATTTAACAAATTATTCTCGGAAAAAGGATACTTTATTTCAGTAGTTTTTATCATTTAAGAAAATATTAGACTATTTTATTTTGCAGTATAAGCAAATTCAAAAAATACTTACAGGACATGTCAGAGGAAGACCAAGCAAAAAGAACACAACACATATGCAAAATATCACTAATGTTTTCTGTTTACGTAAGTCAGGATACTGATCTGTTACACCTGTTAATACTGTTTCTAACATGGCAAACTGGAAAATAGCGTATGTATTATGCTTCAAATATTTATCAATAAACGTTACGTGATAAACGAGAAATGAATATATTCTATGATATTTAAATCAAAATAAAACGAATTACTGACACAGCTGATGCAAATTATTACAATACTTGTGCATATAAAATAAGATTTGAATGATATATTGGTTTGAATGCAGTCATGTGACCAATATTTCAGTTATTTTCAGGATAAGTTTTGAAAACAGAAATAAATTTTATTATCAGCTACCAGTACAGATTTTTTAAAATTACTTTGTTTTGTTGGCTTAATAGTGTATTTATAGATAACTATGTACCTGAGTATCTAATCCTAATGTAATCAACATAAAGAAAAACATAATTGACCAAAAAGGTGCTCCTGGCATACTAGTCACTGCCTCTGGATAGACAACAAAAGCTAAACCCGCACCTGTAAAAAATATGAATAGTTACCAGCAATAAATTACTATGAATCAACACCATAAAACTGGGTATCAAATTAAGTAAACTGGTGGCATTCATAATATGTAAAAAATACCAAGGTCATAATATTTACTATGAAACATTTTATATTGGCTCGTCAATGGCGCTAAAACCAAAAAATATTGAAAGGCCATATAATTAAGATGTCGAAAAGATTTGCCATCAAAATTTTAAAATATATATAAAAGATATACTACATCTTGGGAACAGAACCACATTAGAATTTGAAACATCTTTGAAATTTCGTTGATGTAAAGTTAAGACAATCACTCTATCACTGAATGAATGATTAACCTATTAAATCATGTTCTTAAATATTTGTATTGTTAAAGCATTTCTTTCGTATTCAATTATAATTGATTGATTACTGTCGTGTCTTATCTGATTCCTACCTAATTGTCTTAAAGATATTTTCACTTATATTTTTTTGCATTTATCAAACCAATTCATTAATAGCATGTCATCAAGTTAATCATCCACAATTCGCTCTTCATATCTTAATTACAATAAACTACCTTCTTTAGCTACGTCCTTTACTTCCAAGTTCATTCTACCTGCCATATAACCAATGAAAGAGAAAATCGTAAATCCAGCAAAAATGCAAGTCAGTGAATCACTTACACAGACTATAATCGTATCTCTGAAAGGTAGAAAAAAATATGGAATAAATATCAAAACTTATAAACAAACGATTTCGATAACGCTCTGCAAAAACCGTTTATTTCATGATAATTTTACTTTTTGCTCTTGCTTCACTCTTAAAAATGTCAAAGAAAATCAATTTGCACTGACAAAATACTTAAACATGGTAAATATAATATTTGTGCATAGAAAACGAATGAATTTTTGCTATGCTGCTGTGGAATACTATTAAATACACAGCACAACTTGTTCTCCATAGCATCTGTCAAACTGACCTTAACATCTTCCTTAAGTTAAAGTGTTAAAAACAAATATTCTATATCAAACATTATTTTATGCGTACTTCTTATATCACTTTTACGTTTATACTTACTTCAATATGTTGTTATGAAATCTATTGTAACTGGCTAAAGTGACTAAGCCTCCACCAGCAATAGACATCGAAAAAAATATTTGTACTGCAGCATCTTTCCAGACCTGAAAAAAAAAAGAAACTGCCTCATCTATATATTTGACTTCTACAACTAACGTAAATTATCGAAAAGTTATGGATACTGCATATTAATGTTACCTTTTTGCTTATCCATGAAGTACATCAACATCAATTGAACATATTCTAATTTGTTCAAGAAAAATTAAATGAAATCATAAATACCTGGTAATTAGTCATGACATAACTTGACTCGAAATTAGATAATACACAGAATATAAATTCTGTCAAATGTTTCAACTTGTAATTGATCAAATATTTCTTGTATTTTGAAGGACGAGTTTATCAACAGACTAAATGGACACTAGTTCAGCTGTTTCTTAGCCGACCTGTTTGTCGTACTTTTCTGAGGCCGAGTTCCTAAAAGGCCTGCTAAAGAAGACAGTAAATACACTGACCCAGACATTTAATTTCACATACAATTATACAGATGATGTCTTGTATCTTAACAATGCTTAAGTCTGAGACTTTTTTCCAATTGAATCTAAACTAGCATGCTTGCAATAAAGAGCAACATCACAAATACACTAGATCCAATGACAAAAATTGCGACTTCACCTAATCCAATTAGCAATCAAATTTCCGTTCATCAATAGCAACATTCCAGCAGGTACGGCGTGAACGATATTCCAGTTTTCTAGACCGGACACTGCTTTCGATTACTAAGCTATTAAACGGGGGTTCGTTGTACCTTGGTTGATGCTATCGCTTCATAAGTTTTATGGATTAATTGATCTTTATATATCTCGTTTTATTGGGTTTGTGTTACTATCTGTTTTGTGTTTGTGGTTTTTCTTTCGTGTTGTACATGTTTGTCTGAATTCTTATTTGTGACCGTCCGGTGACTTTTGGGCCTTTTTGTTCGGTAGGTTTCCTTGCTATTTTTCTTACTATTGTATATTTTAAGCAATGCGTAAGGAAAAACAAATACTAGTGTCTGGGACTATTAACTGTAATTCCTCATTAATATAAAAAACAGACCAAGATACAGGTGTATCAACACTTGATATTGCATACAGATAAGTTTTTAGTTATCATTGCAAACAATTTGCATCACTGAAGTTAAGAAATGGGACTTAAAAATCCCGGCTTGTGTGCCACATTATCAAGAGATACCAGTATAAAGTGATTGTTCTGTATGTACCAATACGTAACCGTGAAATGGGGAGACCGACATTAGTGTTTGGAGACTGCACCATCCGCTATGTGTATAACATGCATAAGATTTCCTTTTTAAAGCTCTAGCTTTTAGCTTTGAATTATTTCTAATTTATTTTCTACTAGTTTAAATATTGCTATAAATTGCTGCAGAACACTGAGCATTTATGAATGCAACTGTAATCCAACGCAAAAATTGTTTGTCTTTCAACAACCAAGTCGCAAAATACAATTCAAATGTTATCATATAAACTTTTCATTTATTGTTGGTTATTCTTCTTTAAGTTATTTTTGTCAGGTAACTTTTAATTTACAGAAATTTAATTAAACTGTATGGCAAACAACCTAAATAACTTCATACCTGTGCATCAGCTAGTCTGCTAAATTCTGGCACTATAAAGTAATACACTCCTTTACCAGCATTAGATAACGTAACACCACGGAAAAACAATATGATGAGGACAACAAATGGAAATAAAGCCGTGAAATATACAACCTGCAAATATAATGAAATTATTTTATTATCATTTGAAACAATCTGTCTACTGTTTGAAGATGGTTTTTGCTTTAAAACCTACACAACAAACAAAAACAATTTACAATGCTTTTAGTTTATTTCATTAAATCATTACGGTTTGACCTTACGGCTTGTTCCTGTGTTTCTTAAGTTCACTAACATTCGATTCTTCAAAATTGAACTGTGAATTGTTGAATACTATCTAAACAATGAACTTCAAAAGACATAATACTAAGAATTTTAATTTGCTACAACAATCAATTTGAACACGGTCTCGGTTTAAATGTAGCTGCAAAATGCCAGCCCGATTCAGATTTCGGCTTTCAAAGCAAATTATTAAACATCATTTATTGTTTGTTTGTTTGTTTGATGGTGTTTAACGCCAATTTCAGCAATTTTTCAGCTATATCATGGCGTCCAGTTTTTATTGGGGGAGGAAGCCGTAGTACCCGGAGAAAACAGCATTTATCAATCAATACATATGTACACAATATGTAATGTTTATAATTACGTTACCTTTCCAGTTGTTTTTATGCCTTTCAACAAGCATAGAAAACATATTGCCCAAGCTAGCATTAAGCTCAAAACAAGTTGCCATCTAGGTGTTCCAAAGTTTTCTATGCCGTCACTCATACCGATGGCTTCATTGCTAAACAGATAAAGCATTTTAAACAATTTATTTCTTAATATGCAATAACAACGAAAATGTTATTTTTTTAAATGTGTTTACTTTTTATGTCTTTTCAAATCTATTTTATTTTATCATCAATCAACAGTTATAAAGCAATTCACCTATTTACCTTTCAAATCGACCACACTTGTCAATGTAGACTTTGCTTATGTCGAGATAAGTCTTAAGTTTGTAAATAACCACTCTAACTCTAACATCCAATTCTGATACATGTACATGTATTTTCAAAATGCTGGACTTTAGATCGTACAATACCATTTGATTTAGACAAGAACAACCGATGTGATTTCAGCTTTTATTCACACAATTAGAAAAATGTGTCGTTAAGGAATAATTGTATTCGAATATGACAAATTCATTCAGTAGCACTATCGAGCCAGTAGCACCATCGAGTTCCACATGTCTCCACATCTGGAACTTGATGGTGCTACTCAATGAATTCTCCATGTTCTGAGCACCCGCGTTAACACTAATTTTCTTTAGTTTTCTGTCCATTGGATAAATGTTGTTTGATTTTTATGTATGTTTAACCCACTGATCACGTTATAGTATCTTTTGTTTCCCCTTCTCTAGTAAGCAAGTTATGGCTCAAGAACCACCTCATGTACCTGATGTACATGTTCCATAATAATTTGGGGCAACATTTAGTTATAAATTATACAATTATATTAATGTCATCACCACAATGTGACTACTGCGCTGGTAAAACCCTACATGATCGTAGCTACATCGGACTAATAGTGCAAATGCCTGAAATTGTATTGTATTTCATGCCATTTCATTTCATCTTATTGCATCGTATCATTTTGATTAACAATTTATCATGCTCCTTTCATACATGATTTTTAACTGTACCATTTATTATTAAAGATACTTTTAAAATAATATAAATCTTTGATGGAAACAGTTTAAACCGGAAGCGACATCCAACAAAATTGGCCATCCACTATCGCATTGTCAACCGAAATAATTTTGACCTGGTACATACATGTATATTCTGAATGAAATGATAAGTGGAACTAGATTTTACAATGCTCTAAACCTCTCCCCTCTAATTTAATTCTTGACGAAGACACAATATGCACCATCGATTGCCGTACAAGGCAAAATTGTGATGTTTTTATCGGCTTGTATTTTTCTATCGCAATACTTTGTAAAATCATCACACTAAAAGCATCGCGATACTTTTGAAAATACTTCTTTATTATCTTGCATGTCTAATAATCTTTGATTAAACATGCCATTAATTCACTTACTTCCAATATTCTTCTGCTGCCGACACTCTCTTAATGCCAGTAACATTGGTAAACACCGTGTCATTCCATAACCCAAGAAATTTTTCCCCATCATAGCATGTTCCATTTTTGTACTTTGTAGCTTTATCGCATGTTACAATTGGTAGCAAGTCAGCACAAACTAAAACAAATTGTACAGATATTTATTTCGTTGGCTTCACGTTAATGCATTAATGTTTTAATCTGTTCAAATGTTCTTTCTACAAAATTTAATTTGTTAGATGATAGACAATCGGCCAATCAATCAATTAATTTGAAAACAAACAGTCGTATGTTTGCGAATTTTACTGTTTCGCAAAATATCGCTGATTCTGCATTTTGTTAAACTATTCTATTTTCCTTGAAGATTACTTATGTTTAAATATTATTATGTGCATGTACTTCTCAGAAGTAGAGCTAAAAAGGAAATTTTATTCTAAGTTTTGTTATTGAATATTCTTCAATATTAAAGAATCCAATCTAATGTATTGCATGGCTTCTTTCTCTTTATAGTATAAGCATGTAATTCAACAAAAATAGACATTACTTACATTTTGTATTCCACTTATGGCTGCAACCCTGCCAGGGGAGAGTACTCGTTAACGAAACAAAAAGGTAGTAATAGGACCAAGCTAAGATCATGTTGTAGTACAAAGACGTGAAAGCAGATACAAGAACCATTGCTATCCCAACACCTTTAAACATGGGTGCAAACTTCCAACACGTCATTGGTCCACTGCTGCAAAATTGTCCAAGTGACGCTTCCAGGAAGAAAAGAGGAAAACCAATTAAAAACATCATTAAAATATATGGAATCAAAAAAGCTCCACCACCGTTTCTGTAGCAAAGGTAAGGGAAACGCCAGACATTTCCGAGTCCCACGGCGTACCCAAGGAGTGACAATAGAAAATCAAACCGTCCTGACCAGTTTCCTCTCTCTTCATTTTCATCCTCTCCGAATATTTGTTTTTTGCTATCGGTTGTTTCCTCTGTGACACCTGTTCCCTGAAAACAAATGGAACGAACTTGATATCTGTATAAGTAATATTTAAAAAACACTGATGTGACTCTGATGTGGATAAGTATACTACCGGTACATACATTTATTAAAATTTTAAAATTTATTTATTTATTTTAAATTCAGAAATATTGTCATGTATATAAGTTTGATACAAATTTAAGCATCAAAGCTTCATTAAAATGTGTTTTACTCCTAATTTTTCACTTTTTTCATAACTTATATATCCAAAACCCAAAAGTGTATAAGACGTCAAATAAGTATCGTATTCTAGCAGCATTGTGTTTTTAAAAAAATAGACAAAAATAAAAAAACCACTGACTGATATTCTCCAGTCCTGCTCACCCCATATTCCTACATTTCCCCATGTACAGAAAACTGAATTTTACACTAAATGTACTCAGTTTACAACAATAAACGGAAAGACTTCCATTTGTTTGGGGGTTTTTTTGTTTGATGGTGTTTAACGCCACTTTCAGCAATTTTTCAGCTATATCATGGCGTCCAGTTTTTATTGGGGGAGGAAGCCTGAGTACCCGGAGAAAACCCCCGACCTGCGGTAGGAAAACTGGCAATCCTTGTCAATTAAGATTGGAGTCGAGTACACCCTGCCTGCAGTGAGAATCGAACCCGCAATCTCAGTGTTGACAGACCACGTGGTCAATAGTAGACGAAGTACCTTGACCACTCGGCCACCGAGGCCCCGACTTCCATTTGAACTCCCACTAAAAATGCATTATTTCGAACGTAAATAAAATGTTTGGAACTGGGTGGCAGCCACTGGTGAACCCCACAGTGGACAAAAGTCAAACATCGCCAATTGGGCAAGTGCGAGCCGTGTGAACTCAATGTATCTTGTGATAGTCTAATGCATTGCGTATTTCTTATTGGGGGAGGGGTTCAATTGGTTTAGTCTTACCAAATAAACACTATACAATTGACAACTTTTACTAAGAAGCATATGTCCGTGCACAAAACAATCAGAGATTTAACAATATAATTAATCGTTATAATATTATGAGTATTAATCGATCAATCAATCAATCTAGGCGGGAGAATACATTGTTAGTGAACCGGCTAACAATAAGTAAACATTACTTGTTCAATATTATTAACATTATGCACCGTCGACGAAAGTTAGGGTTACATATGGATTTTCGGTCTGTTTATCCGTCCGCCCGTCAGTCACATCTCAGGATTATCTTGATTGCGTTGGAATTTTTTTTGTTTAAAGAGCAGTAAATAAAGATTACTTGTTTAAAATTAATAATTAAATAATTAACTTTTAATAATTCCTTTAATTTTGCTATAATGAATGTAACAAAATCTTAAGACAATAATTTTAGTATGTGCGTCAACGAAAGTCGATCGTCTGTCCGTCCAACCTCAGGCTTGCCTTGTAGCTTTTGTTATGAAGATGACACGTCACATCTTTATGAAACTTGATAAAAAGCTAAAAGATGAAGAAATCTCTTCACTAGACAAATTATGTGGGGCTGTGCCAAAGTATTTCACTCTTGAATGCATTTAGACAAGGGGATTTTTAGCAATATACGTTTTAAATAACGTTTCGGAACGGGGATTTTCTCAGTGTACTCCGGCTTCCATCCCCAATAAAACCTGGACGCCATGTTATAGCTGAAAAATTGTTTAAAGTAACGATAAACAACATTCAAACAACAAAAAAACAATATATGCCAAGTGGGACATCAATGTAGTTGAGACACATTTTCTTCAAGTGTTTGAACTTAGTGTAATGACTAATTTAGTGGTGTGTATGCGCTTATCTTTATTTCAGTCTCATTGCGGGCAGGGTGTGTTCGACTCCAATCTTAATTGACAAGGATTGCCAGTTTTCCTGTCGCAGATAGGGGTTTTCTCCGGGTACTACGGCTTCCTTCCCCAATAAAAACTGGACGCCATGATATAGCTGAAAAATTGCTGAAAGTGGTGTTAAAACATCAACAAACAAACAAACAATATACAGTTATGAAAACAGAAACTATTGAAAACAGAGTTTATTACTTAAGATAAGACTTACCGTTGATGGGGTTCTACTGTATCCTCGTTTATCATCATACACTCCTGGATCAAGTGTTGTTTTTATTTGTCGGATATCGACGTCTCCCACAGTTCGGCTATTGACAGTACCTACGGAATCTTCTTCCGAATCATAATACTCACGTCTAGCCTTCAAATCAAATTAACCAATAAACCTCGGAGTAAATTATAAATAAACAAACGAAAATGAATATGACGAAATAACTGTTATGTTTTGAATTTAATTATTAATATTTTGATTGATTGATTGATTGATTGATTGATTGATTAATTGATTGATTCTACACTGTCTTAGGAGTATTAAGTTGTATAATCTACAGCCTAATGTGTTGTATTTTTTTTTGCAAGTTACAACTACATCAATCAGATACCAATATACTAACATAACAAAAAATTAAAGTAAAGGATGTATCGTCTCTCACGGCATAATACAAAAAAAACTTTGCTGCTTTGGGAATTTTGACCGGTATTTACCTAAATTTAGGAATTCCGAAAATTGCTTTATACAAGTCTACTAGTGCAGACACAATTTTTGTTTTAATTTTGTTTTAATTTTTTTTTTCCAATGAATACTTTCAAACATCAAACATCAAGATTCGTCTGATGCATATTGTTAAAACAAAGTAGTTAGTTTTAACATCACGCAAAAAATCCAACAATTAAAAAAGAAATGTTATTCGTCGTTTTTCAATGTTTTTATACTTGTTATCTTGCTAAATATTGAAATTACAATTTAATCACACACCCTTAATTTGAAATGATTTTCGTTTTTAAATTTGTCTTCAATAATACTCCAATTTTCATTCCTTTTCGGTGCAATTTACTATACAAATTTAATTATAGAATATAAATTACTTTGTATTTAAGTATTCTATTATTTATATTTGTTATAATTTTTCTTTTATTTCAAACGAATATAAAAGTCTTTATCTGAAAAAGGTAATCCTCTATAAACCGTAATCTTACTTTGGTAAAAAAAAACAGAATAAAGGTTCGGAACACATTGACAAAGTTCTTCTAAGATAAAACAAAATAACTCATTTTTTCTCATGATTCTACATATTATATAGGGTGTATTTGAGAAACAGGGTGTACTGGTGAATTTGATTTTTGAGACTAGGTAAGGTAATATATTTTTTTACCTTCGCGTTTCCCTAACTTTGTGTATATATACTCGTTTTGCTAATGTAAATGAAACTTAAAATATAATAAGTGCTACGCACACACAAACGAACACAAACACACACACACCAAAAAAACCCCAAACAAATCCTACAAATTTTAAATTACTATTTACATTGGTTTTTCCCATGAATCACTCATCCATACAAAATGACACATATTGTGTACCTGTTTAACTGTGTGATTTTCAAATATGTATTGATTGATACGATTTATACCTGTATTAATTCTGATTAAAATGCGTTGTTTTGTTCGATTAAACAACGGCTTATTTAAGCATGTTTACAACAATGAAAAGCACTTCGACTAAGATAACATTTATAAACATTTAACCCAATTTCTTGTCAAGAAACAAAATATTTAAAATACTTACGCCTCCTTTTAATCCGTACATTTTTGTTTGGTAATAAGTAATTTTCGCTTTATTTGCATTTATTTGACACTTTTTACCCCTTAATACACGCCCTCCCCCAAAACGGAATATTCCTTTTTGACATGATTCAAACGAAGCGCTTCCTTCTTTGGTTATTCACCTTACAAAAACCACGTGATATTTTTTAACCAGGTAAAAATGACTTCATATACAGGAATAATTTGTTGCGTATTTAACCAAGAACCTATTAGTTTGTTACTCTGGTCCTAGATTTAAAATTCTCGAAATGCATTCTTTTTTAAACATTTTGACATTCTAACGCTTAAAGTAGCTTCTACAGTAAATGTTAGAAATACATTGTGATTTTTCTTTTATTCTAGTGCAACGGTTGTGATTTTCTCCAAAATCAATAAAATTGTTGTCGCCTAACAGATGTCGCCAGCTAGATTGTATTACCTTAGAAGAACCAGGATGTGGAAAATGTGTGCATCGTTTTTACCTTTGTCATCCAGCAGCCTTCAATGCTTTGATATGTCCTAAAAAACTGAACTTATATTTCAAATAAGTAATTTTTAAGATTGTGATCACCTTATATAAGAAAAACATTAATTATACCAACTGGGAAATTTTACAAAAATATCAGAAATCGGTCCCTCTTTTGAGAAGGTTTACCTGTAATATTTTAAAATATTACTAAAAATCGAGCAATGTGAAAAGTCAACAGAAATACTAAATATACCATAAGCAAATATAAAATTGAAAAAATAATATGTTTGTACATGTAGTTTATATTTGTAGTTGATTGACAGACAAAATCAAAGATGTAAAAGAACAATTTGGTTAATTTTTACCAAATTCAGAACTTTACATCTTTTTAATTGAGGGTATTAAACAAAACATATCGCTCAGATGAACGGCGTAACCATAGCTACCATTACATCAAAGAAGTATGCGATACGTTTTATTTGATCATGAGATATTGAATTAAGAAACTGAAGTATACACAAATGATTTGTTATATAGACCATGATCATATGAGCAAACAAGTACTATCTTTAAAAAAGATAACCGACGCATTAAAGATATAAATTGAGTTATGCATTAAACTATGAATCGTCATTATTGTCATACAACTTCCCCGTTTCAATAGACCAGAAATGTTTGATGGAAATTTTTTGGGGGAAGTACTGACGGACAATTATTACTACGTGAAAGAAGTCATGAACCTATAAATTAACATTAGTCCCAGGTGAAACGAGTTGGAAATTATTAATTTATACATGTGTTCGCCCCCCCCCCTTTTTTATTTACGTGTTTTCAATATTTACAGATTTATCAAGCATACAGTTAACTCAAAATTTATATTTTGTTGTACATGTACATGTATTCCAGAACGTTTATTGCTAATATGTATTGAAACCCACTGCCTAAGATACAGAAATGAAGTTTTTCTGCGAGCACCAAAAGCTGTTATACAATTATGTCAACAAATTGAATATAAGAATTGTTTAATAAAATGTTTATAGTTTAAAATTTACTGATTTAGCAAAGTTTACTTTACAATTAGAGCCACAACTCTCTATCTATGTGTGTACTACGACGGACGCCCAAGAACAATAATAACACATTTGATTTACTATCGACATGAATATATAATGATTGTTAATTTGTATTTTTTAAAGAAATTAATTAAAATTTCTTCTCTTCGTTTCTTTTACACTCTATAAAATCCCGGAAAAACCCAGGGTGTTAATATGCGTTTTAATTTGCGCTGTACTTCAAATAAAAAATATTTAACATTTTGTACAAGTAGCTTAATATAAAACTGCAGCTCATCGCTATCGTTCTTAATACTTAAATTGAACTATGAAATAATTTTATAAACAAACAGACGGCAAAATCTAATAATAATAGTACACAATTTTAAAAGGAGAATTGCCAATTTACCATCCTGTTCCGAACCCCTGTCCAACTGATTACCCTGTTTGGAACCCCCGTCCAAATTGGTTTTTGACTAATCAAGAAACAGAATTAGGATCACGTTACTTGCTTTTCGAGAGGTGAAGTGTCATGAGGTCAAAGGGTAAAAAGTGAATATAATACCGACTGCGTCGGAAAAAATGCATTAAGGGGAGATAACTAAAAAAAACATTTAAAAAATTACATGTGCATAAATTGCAATAAAATGAATGATGTTTACTTTATTAAACCTCTAATCAACATATTAGTTGAAGAAAAGTATAACACTACAATAGAAAATATGATAAAAAGTTATGACGAAACAATAAGCTATTATATATCAAAATTTATAACTTAGTCTTGATAAAGATTTTTCATTCATCCAGCCTTGATCATGATTTCTTTTTTCTATGAGAAGGTGCTTTACAAAACGTTTAAGATATCACAATCTAGAAATAGGGAGAGGTGGATACTTTAAAATCCCAAGAGATAACCGCTTATGTAAAACTTGCCCGTGTAATTGAAAATGAAGAACACTTCCTCCTATGTTGTAATTTAAACAACAAAAATATTCGATTATTTGATAAACGAGGTTGGAAAATATAGCCCAAAAATGTTTTAGTCTTCTGAATATGATGTCTATAGAACTTGTGCAATTAATTGGCTCCTTTTTGAATAGTCATTAGAACTGAGGACAGAAGTGGTTAATTTCCATTATGTTCTTTTTCTTTATTCAATATTATGTACTTGTATTTTGTTTTTGTCATAAACATATGTATATATAAGCCAATAAAAATATTTGATTTTTTTTCTAAATATTTTTTTAACCTTAATGACAGATAAAAAGTCACGAAAGCATCAATGTACGTGGCGTGTAATACTACATGTAATTAAATTTGCAATTATACGCAAATTAGGTTTCTGCTTTTAAAAAATATGGGGCCTCTCTCATCTACTATTGATTACGTGCATGTCAACACTGAGGTTGTGGGTTCGAGTCTCACTGCGGATAGGCCTTGTGCTCGACTGCAATCTTAATTGACAAGGATTGCCAGTTTTCCTACCCGTTTGTCGATCGGGTGCCAATAAAAACTGGACGTCACGATATGGCTGAAAACCTGTGAAAGTGGTGTGAAACACCTTTCAAACAAACATAAAAACTAAACGTGGATTAAAAAAAAATCGGAGATTTTAAAAATTAAGTACTTATCTGTTTGTGTAGGCCGAATTTTACTGCCGTTATAATCCGAACTTAGTTTTGTGATTTGTCGGATTAACAAAAAAAGCGAGGGTACGATTATTCGTTCTACTGTTTGTGGTGTGCAATATGTAGATATGTATAGATATATGACCTGTGCGTAAGGTGTTCGAACATAAGTCAGGTATCGAAAATTTATAAGATATCGATAACTTACAGAACCCATTATGTGAGTATTATATTTGAATCGATTACTGCATTCAATATTCCTAAATAAAACGTTGCTTCTGCACAGTAAGAATTGTACTGTGATGAAACAATTTACCAAACAATTCATGGGCTGGTGATTTGATTTTCGTATCTATCCTATAAAGTTTGAATCAAGGATAAGACAGACCGCTTCAAATATAGGCTCCTAAATAGAATAAAATCTCCAGCCACGTGACATGTAAACCTTCTATTAAAGGAACATTTCAGACATTTTTGAAGAATTTCCTATCCTATTGTAATGACTGAAGAAGATCATGAATACTTCCGATTTATAAACGTGTACCTATGAGACCTTACATTCAGTTTTTTAATGATTGCCATTCATAAAGCGATTTGATGACAAATATATTATTTCTAATAATATATTTCTAGCCTACATATTTAAAGATGTACAATCAACGACCGAATTCCACATCCTAGTTCTTTTTAAGTAAGTCAAACAAATTTTTGGTTTTCATTTGATCCATTTTCATTTTTGATCAGTTTAACGTTCCATATCGCGGCTCGTCTGTTTTTCGTTATTAAAAATGTGATATTGCAATACTTTTAATCCTTACGTTTGTTAATAACGATCAGGATATCAACTCGCTATAATACCCTGATACCAAAATTTGTCAATAACAAGTTAACATTATTCTACAATTTGACCGTTGTTTTGATAAACACAATGCAAATACTTGTTCTTTTAAAGTCAGCTCTTTTACTATGCGTCACACTATTTTACTACTATTTCTAATTATGACTTGCACAGTCTTCCATACAAATGATTATCAAAATTACCACAGGACTGATGTGAATAATAGATTTTAATGATTTTCCTGTCCTTTAAATGCCAGCGGCCAAAATACACTATCCTGACGATCTAATATATACTATAACGGCAAAATGACTTATTATTATCTACTTTTATATACAATTCAATTTTAAATCATTTTATTTGGAAATCATGTAAAATAAAAAAAACTTAAATGTACAAACTATACTGAAAACTTACAAATAGGGTCACTGTAATACAACACTTTATAAAATATGTACATTAAATGATACTTCCAGTTTTTAAAAACATAAAAAGCGTTAAATTGTCAATGTTAGCTGCATTTAACATGCATTTAGAGTTGCACAAATATCAGGTGGTTTACTTGTCTAAGTTATGACTCTGCACATGATGATTTTCCTTTTTTCCTTGCGATTTGTGATGTTTCATCTTTCTTCGATGCTTGTCGCGCAATCTCCTGTTAACACGTTGTTTCAGTTTTCCAAAGTCTCGTTGGTTTTGTCTCCCCCTACCGTTTTCAGTATCATGCGACAATGTATATTTGACGGATTCTAAATCAATGTCTTTATCCATATTAAACTTGTTCCCATGGAGTTTTCGAAAATGTTGTTCTTCAGACCTTTTCAAATTATACAAATCCCTGGTACGAGTCTCGGGTAATGTACGAAATCCGTGGTTTAACTTTACATGACTGCGGTTTTTCTTCATTTTGTGATCATCAGGAGGGATTCGTTTTGCTACTATTTCTCTTCTCAAACGCTTCACAAGCGATAGTTCCAAATCATTCTTATTATGATAACGTTTCATGCGGCGAAGTTGTTCTCGTAAAGCAAACTCGTTTGATCGTTTGAAACGCTTTACGCGTAGTAAGTCTTGCTCTTGTGCAGCATTTCGCAAATTCCAAATGGCTGATCTTTTCAGTCGTTTTTCACGGGAAAGAAGTCCAAGAGTATCAACATCAAGATCTTTAAAACGTTTAAATCTCGAAAGTTCGGGTAGATCAAAATTGGTAGATCTCTTTGTACGTTTCACACGTGACAAGTTTTGAGCATACAGAGATCGCAACCGAATCAATGCTCGATCTAAAGAAGCTTCTCGTTTCAAACGTTTAATCCTGGCGATAGCTGGGTCGTTGTTACTTGTAATCATTATTCTTTTCACTCTTCTAAGTTCATTTTCCAGATTCAGTTCAGAAGGTTGTTCAGCATCTCGTTTGGTGATTCTATGGATCTAAAATATGTAAACATGGTGTGGATTATTAACTGCTATTTAACATTCGATATTGTTAGTGTGTAAACCATCAGCGCGATTCGAACTCGCAACTTTTTGCACCTATTTGCCTGCCAATATATGACAAGTAACTTTGTCATTCTATATAATATATTATAAAATGATGAGCTAGATTACTGTCAGATTAATACGTATTGGTTAAGAAAATTCCGTCGTCACACGCTAGTACACATGTACTATGTCTATCCACACGATTTACCTTAATGAAGCTTTATCATAACTCAAATCATTGCATTGTATCACACGTGGCGTTATAACTAATTTCAGGTACGGTTTACTGAGCTATTGCGCGATAATTAGTTCGATGTTTGCATTTACCGAAGTAAGTACTTTCTATCTGTAATATTGTTTTGACTATTTTCAGGTGAAAAACAGTATGTTTTGTAGTGCAAAATGTAATAATTTTGTTCTTTGCATTTGAATAAAAATATAATTCTGTTCATATATTCGTACGCGATCAAGCTGGCTAGTGTTGTATTCATTACATTATGTGCACGTGATTATGTGTCATAACCATTTATTGTAAATCACGTGTTGTAAATGTGTTGAACAAATAAACATTTCGTACTATTATCATAAATGCACATTAAATCTGCTCTCATCTGAATTTAATTATATAACAAGAAAAGGTATGCGTTAAACCCATATCCAGAGATGTTCGATTTATATGTTATAGGTGTATCCCATTTGGTTTAATAGTTTTTTTTCAATTTGTTTTATTTAAAATTTTATCATATGCTGTAAAGGCAGGGGCGTAGCTAGACTAGTTACAATGTGGATTCACAAAGAACTAGTGGGGTCCGGGTATGCACCCCGGAATATTTTTGAAAACAATGGTGCAATTTGGAGAATTCTAAAGTGGTTTATTTAGAACTGAAATGGACAGTTTATTGATTACAGGGATAGATTGCAATTTTGTTCTTAAAATAATGTGGATTCAGCCGCGTACTCGCGTATAGGCAGCTACGCCCCTGAAAGGGATGCAAATATAGACGATTGTGAAAGGCAAGAAATAATCATCTTGATTATAATATCTCAACTTTGAGAAGAGTACTGTAATCAAAAAAGCAAAGTTTTCGAAGAACATATATATATTGTTTACCAATAAAAATACATTGACCATAGTCAAGTGGTTCTGTGGGGGAAAATGTGAATGTAAGATCGGCAGTTATCGCGTCCTCGGAAAATCAAAGAAAACATACCGACAAGTTACAATTTTTATTGATTTAATTTTACTGTAATTACAATTGTTTCAAAAGATTTGCAATTAAATGTATTTTAAACGTCAAACTAGCATTCATGTGCATAAACCGATTGCTAAGAACTTTATAAAATTTTCAGAATTTAAAATAAAAAAAAAACAATTAGAAGAAGAGTCTTATTTTGCAAAACAATTGATGAGATTATTAACTTCTACAATTATTTTCAACAATATAAACTGTTGATGACCTTTATCAAACAATCAATCTATTTTCTCTATAAAGCATGACCAATACACGTTTATTGACGTTCTTTTATTGGTTTTAGATCAAGTTGAATCCAATTATCATCATAACAAATGCTTATCTATGTTTCATTTAAATTGTTGTCAGCAACGAATAAAACAGCGAAATTTATTGCGTCACGTTTAAGAAATTAAGGTCCGTAACACCGTTTGTGAGCGCTAAAACACTTAAAGACATTTAAATAATGTGTCATAACTGCTAAAATACATTGTTTGTTTGTTTGTTTGTTTGATGGTGTTTAACGCCACTTTCAGCAATTTTTCAGCTATATCATGGCGTCCAGTTTTTATTGGGGGAGGAAGCCGGAGTACCCGGAGAAAACCCCCGACCTGCGGTAGGAAAACTGGCAATCCTTGTCAATTAAGATTGGAGTCGAGTACACCCTGCATGCAGTGAGAATCGAACCCGCAATCTCAGTGTTGACAGACCACGTGATCAATAGTAGACGAACTACCTTGACCACTCGGCCACCGAGGCCCCCCTAAAATACATTGAAAAGCACTTCAGAACATCATTAATATATTACTTATATTTAGCACCTAAAGGCAAAATAATTTAAAATGCAGTGCCTTTATTGTACGTAACATATAATGTACGTAATGTTAATGTATGTAACGGTAATTTACGTTACATTTTACATGTGATGTTATATATTATTTTCCATTACACTATTTATTGTAGATGAGTTTGAGTCAATAAAATTATTTATATTTGTATTTGTATTTGTATTGTATTAATCTCACATATTACAATACAAAATGGGTTCCTGTTTTAATCCTCCATTTACTTTAATTGAGTTTCCCCGATATGGTTCAACCATATCTTCTCTTGTTTTATAGCAGATTTGGCCTAGAGCGCGGGACATAAAGCATGCGAATATGCATACAATGTATGCATCGAATGTTAAATAGCAGTGAATCTATACATGAAATTCAAGACAATTTTTAATTTTTTTATTTGAAAGCACGCTATGAAAATAAATTATTAACCATTTGTTAAACAAACAAGCATGTGATACGTATTAGAAACTCATTCTTTCCATTCTGGCGGAAAGCAGTAACTTTGAGCCAATTTCATCAAATGTATAATATTTCGATTATTTCATTGATTATATGATTTTCATATAAATATATATTTGACGTTAAATTAGATTAAAAGCGATTTCACTACTAGACAAGAACATCTAGAAATTAATAAAGATATGAATCTAACAAAGTGTTGGTTAGGCTTCCAATTGTACTAAATAGTAAATGTGGCAATGTGCAAGGTCATCAGTGAGCTAATAAATTACATAGGGTAATAATTTTTAACCACAAAACTACACTTACCTCTTCTGCATTTGTGAAAAATGAACAACAAAGCAAAAGAGCTGCAAATATGGTTGATAGCATCCTGTTAATCCTGCAGATTTTTACATCCCAAACGATTTTCTGTGACAAATGAACAATCAATAGTAATAGCACTGACTTGCTGCAAAATATAATGTCGTCTGGCAACTGTCACGTGGTTTCCTGGATCGATCAATTGCGAGTGTTAGTGATTCCATCATCGTTACACAAAATATATTTATTGACTATGACATCATTTTAAAACTGGCTGCTGTATTTCTTACATTAAGTTTTTTTATTTATGAAAAAAAGATATCGACTCGAAATAATTCATAAACTAGTTACCCCTCCGACATTTTACATCTGAAGATTTTTTACCTTTTGGAACTACAAGAATTTTTGGGGGATTTTGTAGTCTTTTGTAATATTTATACCCACAAGCTGAATAAAGCCCGATATTTTTGTTACGTATTAGACTTTAGACTAAAAGGATTGATTTTCTAAGGATAGGCATTTATGATATAAATATATGTGCTAAGACAAAACGATGTGAATAAACAAAGTTTGATACAGCTCGAGCTGTAACATTCAAAAACATTATTTGAATTTACATTAATGCATATACATATATTGAAAAACAAACAAATTGTATAAAACCCGTAAAATATAAAGAAAAAAACCCATTAATATCACACATTCTAAAACATTACAGATTCATTTTAATAAAGTATAATTTGTTTTGTATACTTTTGACCTTTTTCGTTTCTAATTATGTTCAACGAAATACAAGTAATAGCAACGTATGTGTATGGCCATATTAGAATTACTGCAGAACACAATAAGGACCATTTATCTCGTTACAGCCCTCAACACGGGCTGTAATATCGAAATAATTCTGGATACGGTTCTACAATCGAATTATTATTACCTAAATTATTATTACCTAAATAGTTTATCCCTTCTAAAGCCCATGCCCATGTAAACATTCAATTTAACGCCACGTTCCTTATATTATTAGGTTTGTAGACCGTTTTTATTCGTAGATTAAGCAGTCAACCGTAGGCTGAATTTGGCCAACACAAACAATAAGCATAGAACTTAATATGTATGCAAGATAAGATATTGGACTACTTTCTTTCAAACAGTAATAAAAATTATGAAAATGTTAGTTAGATGAAAAACTGACTACAAAATATAGGTGCTTTCTGAATTTTTTGGGTTGGATTTTCAGAATTTTAATATTTCTCCCCCCCCCCACCCCACCCCCTTTAATTTTTGCTAGCCTCTTATTTATATGCTACATATCCTTCTTAATCTCAGCTGTGACGTTAAGTCTCTGATACCATCTACTAAGTTTTATCTATGGGTGTTTTGGAGGGGTTAGCTGCACGCGGAATGAAATTCTTAGCTTCCTGCTGAACCGGTTTACTTTTCTGCTTCTAAATTAAGATCTTGTTCCATTACATAAATCATAAATGGGTTAACTCTTCTTTAGTCAACCAACGATTAATTTGTCAATTTCTTGTTGTTTATTGGTACATTTATATCGCACATTATAGAAAAAAAATCTTTGAAAATGAAATAAGTGAAAAATCACATATAAATATTTTAAAATATATTATAGTTGTGAATAAAAAATCTAGTAAATTGCTGTGATATCCGACTATTGTTTTAATAGTATACTATATATATTTAAATATTATATATGTATTATTAAGTTATCATTGGATTATTATATGATACTCAAGTGTAACATTGAATTCCATCACAATAATACATGTATATCTTCATGGTTTCCTAGTATATGCTATACTCACTCAATTATGTGCCCACCATCTGCTGGTAACACAGCCCTTACTCTTTTTGGCATGGATTCAATTAAACGTTGAGTACGAACAGGCGGTATCCTTTACTACTCATTCTGAAGTGCCTGCTCTAATTGTTGCAGATTTTGCGGCGGTGGCTGTCGTTGGCGCACGCGCCGATCCAGTTCATCCCACAGATGTTCAATTGGGTTAAGATCCGGAGATCGTGATGGCCAATGGATTACATTGACATTCGGTTGCTCTAAAAAATCTAGTTACACGTGCTGTATGTGGTCGGGCATTGTCGTGTTGAAATATTTCTCTTTGAATGTCAATTACGGGCAATAAATCCGGCCGCATAATTTTGTCTCTATACCTAACAGCGTTAAGATTACATTGGTTATGTATCAGCTGTTTGTTCCTGGCGTAAGTTTGTTTGTTTGTTTGTTTGATGATGTTTTACGCCACTTTCAGCAATTTTTCATCTATATCATGGCGTCTAGTTTTTATTGGGGGAGGAAGCCGGAGTACCCGGAGAAAACCCCGACCTGCGGTAGGAAAACTGGCAATCCTTGTCAATTAATATTGGAGTCGAGTACACCCTGCCTGCAGTGAGAATCGAACCCGCATTCTCAGTGTTGACAGACCACGTGATCAATAGTAGATGAACTACCTTGACCAC
This sequence comes from Limnoperna fortunei, assembly GCA_944474755.1. NCBI lineage: Eukaryota > Metazoa > Mollusca > Bivalvia > Mytilida > Modiolidae > Limnoperna > Limnoperna fortunei. The sequence continues at coordinate 67,283,886 of OX104111.1, forward strand.
TCGGCGTAAGAGATAGCGGCCTACATCATAACACTGCCTCCGGCAAATTTGTTTCTTGCGCAAAACGGGGATGTTTACAGCTGTTTCTGTTGCAGCAATAGTCATATTCCGTAGATGGAAAATCTAATGTAACGATCCTGTGCCGGAGTTGTAACACGCGGACGCCCTGAACGTAGTCGGTTTGTCGTAGTACCAAGCTGCTGGTAGCGTCTCCAAAGGCGTGAAATTGTGCTACGATAAACATTGTACTTTCTGGCAACAGCATTCTGTGATTCCCCGGCCTTGAGTCGACCGATAGCGATATTCCGGGCAACAGCATTTAACCTTGGCATAGCGTCACCTCATCAGAATTTTATTTTACTAATGCAGTCAAGAAAAAAATAGCGTGCCTTTATACCGATTGTCCGAGTGAAAGTCGAACCTCATCGACCAGTCGTTCACGGTTGGACGAACTTAAATGCTTTCACCTGGAAACCTTAAATAAGGTGTAATTATGATGTTGTGTATATATATTTGAATATTATAGGTTATTTGTCCGCAAAAAATTATTTGAAACAAATTTATCCGATGTTGCGTTTCTTTTTTGAGTGAGTATATATTGTTAAAAAATTAGGCATCCAAAGTGTACTTGAAATTGAGAATTTCATCTTTACTAGAATGATAAAAAATAAACTTATTAACAATATTTATGTTTTGTGTCGAAAAGAAAAATAACACTCTAGAATCAGGAAAAGGTATAGTTTTTATCTTTTTAAAGAATAAGTTTGGATGAGGGGGCAAGATCTTTTCTGTTAACGTGTTTAGGGCATTTTTAGACGTCTATTAACTGTTTTTTAATAAAGCAACTGTTAATTGATTTTTACAACCATTAGATGTTATCTATTTTCTTAAAAATTGACATTGTTGTTAACTGTTATTATGGAAAAATAACACCTCATTTTGCTGTTAATAGTCAGAACACTGTTAACTGTAATTCATTTTATTCACCACTTTTTTTAATGTAATTGAGTCTTCCTATCAAGGAAGGAATATACATGAGATCACATACTGGTTACTACGGAAACACTGATTAATTTATTCATTTTCTCGCCGTATCGACCATCGATGAGATTTTGCTGTTATCTGTTTTTTTAACTCACTGTTTACTGTTTTCTCATGTAAATTGTTGTTATCTGTTTTGATTATTTTAAATTTACTGTTATCTGTTTTGGGAAAAATCAAAAATTGTAACCTGTTGATGGACTCCCTCCAGCCCATTTCTCTGATCGGAAAAATATCTATTGCTAAAAGATTCTAGAGATCAAAAAGTGGACTTTTGACACAAATCTATCATGATTAAAATATAATTATAAATTACTAAGTTATTTAGATGTCACTGTCATACAAGAGAAATTATGGGAGGTATTTAAGGAAATCTCATTCAAAATTCTAAGTATTTTAAAGGAAACAAAAGGTGTGAGTAGATGTCGCTTTATTAATTTTGTACCCACTCTAAGTAAGCAGCGCAAAATTATTTATTTGCCAAAATAAATGTCATGCATGAGAGTGCACGAAATAAAGACTATAGAACGAATAATCGTACCCGCGTCGCTTTTTATTGGTTAATCCGAGAAATAAAAAAATCTAAAATCAGATTATTACGGCAGTAAAGATCGGCCTTTGAAAGAGTAGTGCGTGAGAGAGTAGATATCATTTTTTTCATTGGTTGAAGCCATGGAGTATTTTGTCGTACTTTGCATAGAAACAATTGAGAATTCTGACATTTAGTAAAAGAAACATGCCAACCAAGCCCAGAAAGATTCAAATTTTTGTAGTAAACTTGAAAGGAACTGAAAACATCCATTAACTTTTACTATAAAAAATCAATATCACAGTAATGCTACTATGACCGTACATTACCAGAGTTTGTGCATTTACAATTGCGACTGTGCCATATTCAGTGTAGTTCTATTTCAGCCTAACAAGGTTGTGTAGTGCGCGTGGTATGGTGCTCAACATAAGTTTGAGTAATGCCCGAGTTTGTGTAGGACCATGTTTTGTGTAGTGTTTAAATTGAACCCAATAATATTGCTTCATGTATATTATCTCTACAGAGACTGTGCTGTGCTATTTGTGCCTTACAAGATGTTTCAGGTGTTAGACTGCAGCTTTGCTTGTTTCGTCCGACCAAGGGCATCATGAAAGTTGTCGGTGTAAGACGTAAAAAACTCCCCCAATCAATCTTTGCTAGTTCAGTAATTTCTATTGCAGCTTACTGAGAGTTGTTGTGGTGCGGTATAATTAATGCCATTGTGGACTAACATGTAGTAACTGTGGCTTTAGCAGTTTGCATTGCTATCGGGCGGCCTTATTCCTCTATATAATGCTATTGGTGGCCTAATTAAAGTTTTCAGGAAGGAGGATATCCATTTATTGAAGACTTGCCACACTGTAGTGGTATTACGATCTATTACTGAGAGTTCTTGTATTGCTACGGCGGCCTAAGCAGACGGTGTGTATAGGCTATTTTTGCGTGATTGTTGTCTGGATAGTTGCAGCCTTACAGCAATTTGTACAGTGCTATTAGGGCCTTATCAGAATCTGTCTGTGCATTACTTTTGCGGCCTTACCAGTCTGAGATGTTTTGCAGCCTTTTTGGGAGAAAGTATAATGGTCCTAATCAGGCTATACAACGTTTTTACCAAAGTATAATGGACAGCTGTCTTAATAGTTTCTGTCTTAAAACAGTGTGTATTGCTAGTGTGGCCTTACCAGAGTGTTTATTATGGGTGGGGTCTTGATGACTCTTATCAGTTTTTCATAAAGGTGGAGAGGTGGGGGTGAGCTGGCGAACTCGATAAAAATTGCCACTTCAGATTATAGTTTAGTGCATCTGACAGTACCTTCAATCCTTCTGCATTCCCTGGCTATGTCTGTTGTGAGTATTTAAATACATTAGAGCGAAATTCGAGTTGGTGAATATATATAAATTTTACATATATTTTACCGTAATTTCTCGGAAAAAAATTCTTATCCGCGTACGGTTTTGTTTTTAGCTATTTTTATATCAGGGTCAGGCAAATGTTTACGATCAGAATGTCTATTTGCAAGAAAGTCCTGAAAATAAGTTTAGTAAATAATATTAAAACTGTTAAAACTTTCTCAAACTATGCAGTACAAAGAAATAGACATACATATTCCGTGTTTCCTGTTGTAAGCACATTCCCGTGCTGTCGCCACTTTTCAACAACGAACCGAAACAGGCGTCGAGATCTGATGAATTTTGACGTTCCTACAGCCGGTCGACAAAAGCCTTCACTTATTATCAGATTTCAAAATATACTCACGACATTTTTCGTAATCAGGGCATATGATAAAAATTTTACTGTTCATGAATTTTTGCAAGGTGCTAAACAGGTTAGTTGTAAACAGTAAGCGTTAGAAAATTGTACAATATATATTTATGTAACATATATCCGATTTTGAATTGTATATATGTACATTCTCCCTGAAGGACCGACACTGACTTTGACTATAAAGGAGCAGATAACCGCGATTTACATGTATTACTCGCACATGCAGTATACGCTTAACACTAACTTTCAGTGAGAAAATACTTATTTCCAATGCATAAAAAACATAAAAACAATGTTTTACAACATATTTTGACATAATTGACGACTTTCCATTTTAAAAAACGCCACCTAGTGTAGACTTCCTCTACTAAAAAAAACTGCGGCTGTAACCGCAGTTTGTCCTGTTTAAAACTTTTGAAATAGACAATTAAATTTGATAAATTTTAACGCTCCTGGTTAATTACAGGTTACAAAATCTGAGTGAGGATGTTATCAAAACCGCCTGCTGTGTAAACATGATTGTTAATTAATTAACAGATGTTTATTACCCCATTTACCTGATGCTAATCTAAGGTAGAACCCCTACTGTTTTATAGGTTGATTAAACAAGCTTACCAGTGACATCCCTGTTCCAGTATTCAAACTCACCTGTTGCCTATGGCTATAGTAACATCTACTTATGAGGTTAATTAGAAAATTTCATTTGCATAGACAAACAATACAAAAAACATGCAAAATCTTTATTTCTATACCATAGTCTTTTAGTGATGATAGCGTAGTTTTTTAAATGGAAGTAATAAGGGAGATCAATCAGGCCAAAACAAAAAATATGTGTGTTTCCGGTTACCCGACCCTACCTATTTTTTTGAAGCCGACCCTAAAGTTTTTTTTTGCGTTTTTAATGGAGGTTACTTCGAACCGGAAAACTCCCGGTATTGTTCCGGGTTTTAGTTCTATTTTCATACTTCCGCCCCAACATGGCGGCTAAATGTATACATATTAACGCTTGTAACGATATTGATAGCTCATTTGATTACTGTATTAGTCTAGACTTTTAAGGGCTTTATGGTAAATTCTTGAAACTTACAAGCTTTACACCTACAAAGGTATAAAAGATAAAGGTCAAGATTTAAATTACTAATTTAACCAACGATTCACGATTCCAAAAAAAAATTAAAAAAAAAAAAAAAAATCGACCTACCTACCTATTTATAATTCTATGTAACCGGAAACACACATATTTTTTTGTTTGGCCTCATGTAAAACTGGAAATCCTCACACGCATTTTCAATAAAGCGGTGCATATGATGTCGCTGAACATTTAACGAACCCGGGTTTTATAGCGGACCACATGAAACCTTTCCTGAGTATAAGCTGGTGTTGGTCAGGGTATTTAAACTTTTGGAAGATGAACTGTCCCATTGTTTGAATACAATACCTATTGTTCTCTCAGCAGTTTATTCAGTGGGTACTTTAAATCTGACAAGAAGAAGTCAATCATTGATTGATTAATTTTCATATGGAAAAAACTAAACTTCTTAAGAAAATATATATGCCTATACTTAATTGTATTATTATTAATGGTGACCAAATAATTATTGTAATGATTTGATGTCAATGAATTCTGAAGAAAACCGTATTTTATTTGAACAGTATATGCAGTATAAGCTGAAATTTGTCACTTTACCTGTAGAAACTCAAAAAAATGATATCCATCTGCAATTTGATGAATTTGTAGAATTTATAAGCATTAAAAACCCAAGTTCCTTACATTTTTTTGATGAAAGTGGTGTTATAAAGACTACTGGGAATAGGGATTATGGCAGTTCAGTCAAAGGTTCTGGAGCATTTGAATTGCAAAGATATGCTTTAAATGCTAATTATACAGTTAATCAGTTACATTCAAGATTTGGTGTAGACTATTTTAATGTTATTAATGGTCCATATAATAGTTTGGAGCTTTTAAATTTTTTTGCTGAGGCTATTGATATCAACAATGATAGACTAGCACACGGACAACAACCTCTGTTTGTATCTGGTGACACAATTATTATGGATAACTGTGCCTTCCATCACTCACATATAATAAACACTAACTTAACTTATTTGCTAAGGCAGACCAGCAGGAGTTACCCTGATATATCAACCACCGTACCACCCACAACTTAATACATGTGAATACTGCTTTCATATAATGAAACAGTAATTGAGATCAAACAGCGATTTCACTTTTGATCACACAAGAACTGCAATTTGTGATGCTGTGTTAGATTGAATAACTCATGAAAAATCAGAGAACATTTTTAAACACTGGATATATTCATTAAAATTATCTCCCTTGTTGAGTGTCAATTTTCAGTTATTGTTACTAATTTTACAATTAAGAATTTAATGTCTGAAAAAAAGAATAAAAATGTTATTGTCGTTTTCAGATTTTTTCACAAATCTACGGTAGCAGTTCCTCACATAATGACACATAAAATTAATTACATCAACAAGCCCATGATCTCCCCAGATATAAACATGGTCATTATTAAGTACATGTACTAGTTGGTCACACCAAAATGTTAAATACAAATTTTAATAACATAATTGGTTTGAATAAAAAAATAGAAATAGAATTAAATTGGAATTGGACAACACACATTTTTTTTGGACATTAAAACATGTTGCTAGTATATGAAACATAGCAAAATAGATTGCAAAATTTTGAAAAAGTTCAGCAATAGACATTTTTGTCCTAAATGATATAAATGGTAAATATGGCATATAATATAATTCAGCATTGCACAACAATTCCTCCCTACAATCAGTGAAGTTTCATGTATTTTCACCATTGGGGAGTTTACTTTTTGGCATAGGAAAATTAATCAATGAGTGATTGACTTTTCCTTGTCAGATTTAAAGTACCCACTGAATAAACTGCAGAGAGAACAATAGGTATTGTATTCAAACAATGGGACAGTTCATCTTCCAAAAGTTTAAATACCCTGACCAACACCAGCTTATACTCAGGAAAGGTTTCATGTGGTCTGCTATAACTTAAGAATTTTGGCCTGGTAGCCCACAACTAAATTTTAAGTAGTCCATCCATATGGTTCTATACAAAAAAGGTAAACATTCTTGTAGCCCACAGCAAATTTTAACAGCAGTGTCAACACTTGTCATTTAAAAAAATATATATTAAAATATATTATCAGTTTTTTCTTATTTCGGTTACAGAAACAAGAAATTGACATGTTCGTTACTGTCGCCTATTTTTGCGCAGTAGTGCTACTGGGTAAAAATGACAATTTAACAGGAGTCCTGCTTGATGAATGACATTTGTAAGAAAAGGTTTAATTACTTTTTAAAATATTTTCATCAAAGGTGCTGTTTCTTGAAGTTTTCATTTTCTCTGAGAAATGGAGATGTGGCAGAGAATTGATAAATGTTCATTACACATTCCATGATGCTTGCATGTTTTTTTTTATATAATTTGAAGATATCTGAATTTAAAAGCATCCAAAACATTCTGTATCCATTGCTGATTACCACAAATAATAATTCAAGAAAGCTTGTGCAAGACTTTCACCTCTCAAGGACTTTAGGTATTGCTATTTGGCAAGCAAAATATGTGGTGCAACATGTTCATTACTAGCTACAATAATGTAGCTCCTTTTTTTTTTTTGTATGGACGTCCATAATAAAAAAAAGGAGCTACATTATTGTAGCTAGTTCATTACATACATTAAAACTACTGATAACACATATTAAATTATGTAGGATTGCCTGTTTGTGTTTTTATATATGCCTCTGTAAATAGGTTCTATTTTAGATTTTTATATAATTTTCATTCAATATTTGAAACTCTTTGACATGGTCAGATTGTCAGTAGTTCTTCTGACAATTTTTGTGAAAAATTATCATTTTAAAAATAATAAGTGTAGGTTGTCTTGAATGGTAGATAGTGAATAAATTAAACCTATGTCATTGATTTTAATGTGAAAATAATGACACAATCAGCAAAATGGTAAGAACTATGAATACTCTCCGACCAGTACAACTTAATTTTAAATTATTATACAAATGTACAAACAGATTGTTACATTTTATGCAAAAAGAGAGGTTTTTTTGATATTGTCCTTTTTTCTTAAGCAGAAGTGACAAGTACATATAGAAACATTCTGACCAGGTCTAAACAGTATCTACATTACTAGTATACTAGTACAATTGATAGCAATCAGTCACAGTATTAATCCTGTTTATTTAAACATGTAATATTTTTTATCATGAAAGATTTAACAAATATCATTGATCACTAAATTTATTTGTGTATTTACTAGAATCAATCATGCATTTACTATTCAACTTTCAACTGCATGTGTCAAGCATATTTTATAGGTATATTGAATGGAAAAATTGAAATCTTGTATGCTTAGATTTTCTCATTTTAAAAATGTTAACTGCATGTTCTGCAATAAAGATGAAAAATAAAACTGTAAGGGGCCTGCCTCCTTGGCTGAGTAGTAGTTGGTGATCTACTTGTACTATTGGTCATGTCTTTGTAACATATAAGGTTGCAGGTTCAAGTCTTGCTGCATCTAGGGTGTGTTCGACTCCAGTCATAATTGACAAGGATTGCCAGCTTTCGTAATGAAGGGCTGGTTTTCACATTACAAAGTTGTAGAAGAATCTCCATTCCCTTAGCTTGCATCCTAGTACAATCATTGCAATCCTGAAAATTTAGAAAAGAAAATCGATATCATATTATGACTTCATTTTCATCGTTGATGAATGATTATTGAAACTGGTGAACGTTTCCAGTATGCAGTTGTTAAAGAAGTAAATTATTGTTGTGAGAATTCACCGGACTATTAACTAACATATATGTGTTGATTGAAATTGTGTTTTGTGTCACCTTTGGCTGGGATAATACCTAATATGGTCACCAGGTAGACAATAAACAGTTATAAATACAGATTTATTTTTCTTTTGCAGTTTGTTCAGTGGTGTTTGATGCCACTTTTTCAACTTTTTTAGCTTAACTATAGCATCCTGTTTTTATCGGGGAAAGGTGGGGGAAGCCAGATTACCTGGAGACAACCCTTTTTAGCTCACCTGGACCGAAGGTCCATGTGAGCTACCGTATTGCTATCACTTGGCGTCCGTCGTCCGTCGTCCGTCGTAAACTTTTTCAAAAATCTTCTCCTCTGAAACCACTGGGCCAATTTTTTTCAAACTTGGCCACAATCATCCTTAGGGTTCCTAGTTTCAAGTTTGTACCCAGGGTGTTGATCAACAGACAAATATGGCCGCTGTTACTAAAAATAGAACATGGGGGTCAACACAGGTTTTTGATCATTATCTAAAAAACTATAATAGCTATAGAGAAAACCGTTACTTCAAATTGATCAGCACATTAAGTTCTACAATAGTTGCTATTAGTGTGAAGTTGTGTATTGGCTTCTTGTAGGAGTTATTGCCCTTTTTTGACGATTTTTGACAAAATTTTTGGTATTTACAATATAACCTGAAAAATATACGAGGTAGAGTGAAACTGTAAATGGCAAAAATGATCAGCAATAAAAGCCCTACAATTCACTTGATTGGTCTGAAATTGTCAGATGACTCTTTATTTGAGTTATTGCCCTTAAATGGTAATTTTTTATGAAATTTTCCGTTTTTGTCCTGTAACTTTAAAACTATAACAGCTAGAGTAAAACTGTAAATAGCAAAAATGATCAACAATACAAGCCCTAAAATTCACTATATTAGTCTGAAATTGTCAGATGACTCCTTATAGGAGTTATTGCCCTTAAATGGCAATTTTTTATGAAATTTTCCGTTTTTGTCATGTAACTTGAAAACTATAGCAGCTAGATTGAAACTGTAAATTGCACAAATGATCAGCAATAAAGACCCTACAATTCACTTGATTGGTCTGAAATTGTCAGATGACTCCTTATATGAGTTATTGCCCTTAAATGGTAATTTTTTATGAAATTTTCCGTTTTTGTCCTGTAACTTTAAAACTATAACAGCTAGAGTAAAACTGTAAATAGCAAAAATGATCAACAATACAAGCCCTACAATTCACTGTATTAGTCTGAAATTGTCAGATGACTCCTTATAGGAGTTATTGCCCTTAAATGGCAATTTTTTATGAAATTTTCCGTTTTTGTCCTGTAACTTGAAAACTATAGCAGCTAGATTGAAACTGTAAATTGCACAAATGATCAGCAATAAAGACCCTACAATTCACTTGATTGGTCTGAAATTGTCAGATGACTCCTTATAGGAGTTATTGCCCTTAAATTGCAATTTTTTATGAAATTTTCCGTTTTTGTCCTGTAACTTAAAAACCATAGCAGCTAGAGTGAAATAATAAATTGCAAAAATGATCAGCAAAAAAGCCCTACAATTCATTTAATTGGTCTGAAATTGTCAGATGACTCCTTATAGGGGTTATTGCCCTTAAATGACAATTTTGTTAAGAAATTTTCCATTTTTGTCCTGTAACTTGAAAACTATAGCAGCTAGATTGAAACTGTAAATTGCACAAATGATCAGCAATAAAGACCCTACAATTCACTTGATTGGTCTGAAATTGTCAGATGACTCCTTATAGGAGTTATTGCCCTTAAATTGCATTTTTTTATGAAATTTTCCGTTTTTGTCCTGTAACTTAAAAAACCATAGCAGCTAGAGTGAAATAATAAATTGCAAAAACGATCAGCAAAAAAGCCCTACAATTCATTTAATTGGTCTGAAATTGTCAGATGACTCCTTATAGGGGTTATTGCCCTTAAATGACAATTTTGTTAAGAAATTTTCCATTTTTGTCCTGTAACTTGAAAACTATAGTAGCTAGATTAAAACTGTAAATTGCACAAATGATCAGCAATAGAAGCCCTACAAATGATTGCTTAGTCCAAAAATTGCAAGATGACTCTTTATAGGAGTTATTGCCCTTTCATTATGAATTTGGACATATGAACAGTTTTTTAATTATAAATTAGTCTATAACACACCTATTAGTAGAGTAAAACTGTAAATTTCTAAAGTACCCTAAAGGACAATGCCTAAAAACCATTTAATTTTCAGAAATTGTGGATGGCACCTTATAGGAGTTATTGTATTTAACAAATTTTTTGAAGAAATGTTTAGTTTTTGCACAGTAACTTAAAAGCTATAACAACTAGACTGAAACTGTTAATTTCAAAAATTTTGATATAGTTTAAGTCATTTGGATTCCAGGTGAGCGATTACAGGCTCCTGGGAGCCTCTAGTTTTAATAGGATCATATAACTGTGATACATACTAGTATGATAATTAATATTTATTTAGAGCAAAACCATTTTGTTATATTAGATATAGAAAATTAACACCAGTAACATGTATAGCACATGCAGACTAATATTAAATCAAAATGTTTGAATTTTGAAGTGTTCCATTTAAAAGATTTGTTTCTGGTTAACTACATGTAACATTCCTAAAAAAATAATTATTGATTATGATGTATTTAAAGTAAGTGGTCTCTTTTGAAAAATAAAAATGTAATGAATAAAACAGAAACCAAATATGTGCTACACAGTTTCTAGGTAGATGGCATGTACTGAAAAAAATGTGAGTAATATGATGATGATCGGATTGTAATAAATATAGATATATTTTTTTTTTCAGGCTATTTGTCATGTTTCTGGTATACTCTCTAGTGAACGGTTCCAAGACTTGGACGGTATAGTTGAACCTGAGGTAAGCCATATGTTTTAAATTGTTAAACAGAGACTAGAAAGTAATATGTTCAGTATTTCTGGAGATTAATTACAAAAATGTTTATCTGGACATAAGAAATACCCTTCCAGTCCAAATTGGTTTAAGGATTGCTTATAGTGATTCCAGAACTCGTAAGATAGGTTGTCTTTTTTTTAAAGGGTCAGTTAACACTAAATCACCACAAGGAGATAAACATAATGATCCCTCTAGACAAGCAGTCATTTAATACAGTTTTAGTTCAAATGTAATTCACTACAGAAAGAGCTAAAAAGGATGGTGTTACCAATATAAAATGTGTGTTCAATTAATAATGGTGGTCTCTTGAGCTATAAAAAGCAAAGCCTGCAAAACATGTTTATTTTCTCACTACAAAGCATTTAAAACATGTTTTTGGTTGGATTTCACAGAGTGAAAATCCCCGTTATACTGTCTGGCAGGCGGAGGGCAGGGAAAAATTTTTGTTACAGTTTCCTCAGCAACTACTAATTGCATTCTCTTAAAATTTGGTATGCAGCATCAGCATGGCCTTCCATAATGTGGGATTCGATTTCAGGTCTCTTGTTCACCTACATCCTGTTTAACGAAATCCAGCCATTGCTGTCTTTGATGGATTTTTTTTCTCACTGAAAAGCATGCAGAACATGTTTTGTTGTTACTACATGTACAAACCATGCAAAACATGTTTTTGCTCTCACTACAAAGCATTTAAAACATTTTTTTTTTCACTTAAAAGCATGCAAAACTTGTTTTGTTCTCATTACAAAGCATGCAAAAGATGTTTTTTTTTTAACTATAATAATTGCTACTCCTCACAATCTTTGATTCGTTTTTTAAATTAAGTACTTTTAACTGGAAATAAACAATATACCCAATCTAAGTAAAAACTTCCATTCAAAGAACATATAATGTAGTGTACATGTGGTATGGAAGTTATTTAATTTTAACTTCATTGACTATATGAATGTAGGTATTGTAGAGCAATTAATGTAATTTTGGCCTCTCCAAAAAAAAAACACATCTACAGTCATTCAATACTTGTATTGTATCATACTTTAATCTGTAATTTATTGCTGCTTTTCAGGCAATTGCAGAAATCAAAAGCAACATGGAATGGATGAGCCCAGATGAAAAAAAAGAATTGGCCGTTGAAAGTTTTGACAAATTACCAGGAGTAGGAGCTGTTCAGTTAGTGTTTATACATACAATTAATATGATGTTTAAAGACCAAAACAATGGTAGGTTGTTCAGGTTCATTTCTTGGAAGAACCTGGCTGTACCAGGTAGAATTACGGAGTTTGGGTGGGCAGGTAACTTGAAAAGGGACAGGATTAGAATGAACACACCCCTTTGTAAGCTATTTGTCTACCCAATCAAAGTATTAGTTTCAGGAACAATATATATTTATGAAATGGCAAATTAAGACAATGTCAATTTTTTTCATGTTTTTGTGTTTAATAATTCATAGCTTCTTGCAATCATTGGAAAAATTTAAAACAAACTTCAAATTAATGTTGACGTCAGGGTTCAAATCGTTTTTAGGACCTGTTAATTGATTAAGTCACTGAATCTCAAAACCCATTAATTTATACATTCCTGTATTGATACAATATTTCAAGCTTATTTTAGTCTTGAAAATAATTAAAGATTGCTACTGCAAATTATTAGAGCAAGAGAAAATGTTAACATAACTTTTAGCTCTTCAAAAATTATTTCAGGTCAAATTTAGCCAAACACCTGTTTAAGAATTATGGCCCTTAAACTGTGTTTTTATCAAATTTTCACCTTTCTTTGAAAAATTTCTCAAAAACCAACGAAGGGATTGCTTTGAAACTTTGGTCACTTTATATTTAGCATTGTCTTTTACAAAAATTGCACATGGCAGCTGACCAATCAACACAGCTAAAAATTGAATAGAGTGTTGGGGTTATGATATAGTTTTTGGCTTATAGTTCAAAAAGTATAACAAATACAGGAAAACCAAACGTATCCTCCTTTCCCAGCATCAAAAGCTCTACAAATGTTTTTGTAACAAAACTTTTCATTCAGTTGAAGTGTGACAGTGCCTTTTAGGAGTTATTGCCCCTTAATCATCAAAATTTTTGCCATTTGTCCGTAATAGCTTGAAAACCATAGAAGCTATATAAAAACCTTTCAATGCAGAAGTATTTACCTCATCAAGATCTGATTTTCACTGCATATGTTGGACTACTCCATACAGGAGTGATAACCCTTAAAATGTCAAAATTTATGATTTTTGTGGATGTGTTGGACAATTAATATTCCTGATAAGAAAGATAAGCTAGATGAAACAAAGGATTGCATAGTTGTTTAATTGGTTTAAGGTTTAGGTAAGTAATCCAGGCTCCTAGGATCCTCTTGTTTTCATATGTTTTAACCATTGGATTTGTGCTTCTTCAATATAATTGGTTTGTTTGAAAGAGGTTTTATGCCACTTGTTGGAATTTTTCAGTATATTTTGGCACATTTTTGCCAGAAAAACTAGACATCCTCGTCAATTAGAGTTGGAATTGCCCTAATTCAGTACAGTTTTGACATGCAGTTAATAATTAGTATATGTCTAAAAAAAATGAACCAGTCACATTTACTCATTCACAAGAATCTGTCACAGAATGAAGAAACCATCACATTTATTTGAATAGTAAACATCGATCCACATACATTGAATGTTTTGCATTTTTTAAATGTTTTGGTACATGTATTATATTTTTTAGGTTCAATAAAGGTAACTAGAATATCAGACCTGTTTGAAATGATTGCAGAAGCTAAGAAACGGGAGGAATCTAAACATGGTAAGGTAGTGATGGATAGATCAGTCAGGTTGTAACAGGCATTATGGTTAGACCATAAGTTTGGTAGGGTAGTGATGGATAGATCAGTCAGGTTGTAACAGGAATTATGGTTAGACCATAAGTTTGGTAAGGTAGTGATGGATAGATACGTCAGGTTGTAACAGGCATTATGGTTAGACCATAAGTTTGGTAAGGTAGTGATGGATAGATCAGTCAGGTTGTAACAGGAATTATGGTTAGACCATAAGTTTGGTAAGGTAGTGATGGATAGATACGTCAGGTTGTAACAGGCATTATGGTTAGACCATAAGTTTCGTAAGGTTGTGATGGATAGATACGTCAGGTTGTAACAGGCATTATGGTTAGACCATAAGTTTGGTAAGGTAGTGATGGATAGATCAGTCAGGTTGTAACAGGCATTATGGTTAGACCATAAGTTTGGTAAGGTAGTGATGGATAGATCAGTCAGGTTGTAACAGGCATTATGGTTAGACCATAAGTTTGGTAAGGTAGTGATGGATAGATCAGTCAGGTTGTAACAGGCATTATGGTTAGACCATAAGTTTGGTAAGGTAGTGATGGATAGATCAGTCAGGTTGTAACAGGCATTATGGTTAGACCCTAAGTTCGGTAAGGTAGTGATGGATAGATACGTCAGGTTGTAACAGGCATTATGGTTAGACCATAAGTTTGGTAAGGTAGTGATGGATAGATCAGTCAGGTTGTAACAGGCATTATGGTTAGACCATAAGTTTGGTAAGGTAGTGATGGATAGATACGTCAGGTTGTAACAGGCATTATGGTTAGACCATAAGTTTGGTAAGGTAGTGATGGATAGATCAGTCAGGTTGTAACAGGCATTATGGTTAGACCATAAGTTTGCCCAAATAATTTGGCATTCATTGAAGCTAAATTAATTCAGATAACTTGCCCCAATCTTTATCATTGTATGTGTAATGAAATCTTTGGAGTAATTATTTAGCACTTTTTCACTAAATGTTATTCTTGTAGAAATACATGTATATCAATATTTATAAAAGAAGTCATCAAAAGTCATTTTCTGTATTATATACTGAGAAGTACATTTTGCCTTGATATGAAAAAAAGTGATTATTTAGGCTACTAAAGGCCCTAAATACTACATAAAGTGTAAACAAAAAAAATAAAAACATCAATTAATGACAAGGCAATGCTGTCTTAATTCAGGCACTTCTCAGAGTTTATGAAAAACTTTTTTTTAAAAGTGATTATTTAGGCTACTAAAGGCCCTAAATACTACATAGTGTAAACAAAAAATAGAAACATCAATTAATGACCAGGACACATCTGTCTTAATTCGGCACTTCTCAGAAATTATGTATCACTCAGACAATTACCATGTACAAGCATCCTTAACATATATATGCTAGAATATAAAAGAAATATATATGCTAAAATATAACAAAAGGCAAAAAAAAGGATGTTTACCCATTTATTCTGTGTAGATGCTAGTTCAGGGCTGTAGTTAATAGATTTAAGATAGTAATTATCCACTTCTAATTAAAGTAATAAACATTACTCAATACTATTTATATTCTTTCAGATAGAGTATTTATAGAAATAACAGTCGTTGCTAACTTTCCAGTTAAAGGTACTATAGGAAACATCAATCCTGAGCATGGTTCAATAAGGGAACATATACATGCTGCCTTACTTGGAACTCAATTCTGTTTGTATAGGTAAGTAATAAATTGCTTGACACTATTGTGACACCTTGTCATTGTTTGTGTTAATTCCACCATAATCAGCTTATAGGATTGATTCTGCTTTTTCCACCACTCCGCCATGGGAGTGGCACAAGGTGGGCATAACTTGTAGGTTGTCTACCCTGTCCACCTTTTGGAATTTCTTTTGCTTTATCATAAGACTTAAACTAATATTCATTTAAATAAACTAATTAGCGTAAAGGTGTACTATTTTAAGAAAAAAAATGTCGTCAAAGTGTGGACATTTGTTGGCTGGCTATAAATAGATGGGTGGAAAAGCTAATTTAGCCTTACATGTAGCTGTAGTGTTAATTATTCTAATTCTTATAGATTTTATGTTATATACAAGTTATATATATTTTTGTTTATTTTCTCGTTTTCAGATTTGTAAGAGAGTTTACAGGAGGTGTAGAAAATAGCTGGACTATAGATAAATTGAACCATATAAAATTTTTTGAATATATAAATAGAAGAAATAAATAGAAATAGAACTAATATTCAGAAACTTGTACAGGATTTGTATAAATGTTTTATTAAAACCAATAAGCGATATGTTCAGTTTCCCTAACATGTGAGTCTAGGAGCTGGAGTTTAAAAGAAAAACAAAAGGCAAGTCACCATGTTATAATTTTTAATATCTAAATGTTTTTGCGACATATTGGAAGTGTTTAGTGTATGGAAATCCTATTGTTGTTCAAATCATCATCTTTTAAATTAAGTGACTGATTAAACAATCTTAAAATGATGGTGTGATTGCTTATATGTCTTCAAAATTTTGTGGAATGTGTTGTCCAATTGCATACATAGGCCTTGGATGGTCCTCATTCAAAATTGGATGACCTTGTCCTCCATCCAAGATGGCCACAATGAGTAAAAATAAAATTTTTCTAACTCTACATTTTCTGCATATTCATTATTTGTTTAAAAATGGCTCAAACCTAAAAAAACATGTAAACTCTTTGGCTATGAACCCTAGATCAAATTTTTTTTTTCAGTCATAAACTTTTGGATTACAGATTTTGATATTTAAATTAAAAATAGGTTTATCTATTATATTCTTTTTTTGTTCTTATCAGGTGATATATTAAAGCAAGCAATATTTCAGCTATATTCAGGACAAAAACAATAAAACTTAAAAAGCGATGGGATAACAGGTTTACAATTTTGACTGCCACTCAATAAGTATGGGATCATGGGTATTGTAAGAGAATTACACTTTTGTAGCCACTACATTGAGCCTACACCTTTTTTAAATCTAAAAAGGGGTCTTTATTGTCTCGCTTGCGACAAAAGTCTCTTGAGGCAAGACATATGTATGGGAATCCGGCGGCGGCGGCATAAGCACTTGGACATCTTCCTTCATATCTTTGTAAGCCTAAGCCCTAGGTCCATCAAATTTGGTCCAGTGGTAGCTTATAATGAGTACTTGCCAGTAAGTCACCTGACCTTGACCTCAATTTCACGGTCCAGCGCCTACATTAAAGTTTTTAGATTACGGCAGTTCCTCTGTAACTATGCATGGTAATATGATAATATTTGGTATATAGGTTGCTGATGAGTAGTACATGGCTGTCTGGTAGGTGTCACCTGACCTTGACCTAAATTTCACAGTCCAGCTACTACGTCAATGTTTTTGGATTACAGCAGTTCCTCTGTAACCATGCATGGTAGGGTGACAATATTTGGTATATAGGTTGCTGATGAGTAGTAATTGACTGTCGGGTATGTGTCACTGGACCTTGACCTCAATTTCACAGTCCAGCGACTATAAAAGTTTTGTATTAAGGCAGTTCCTTTGAAACCATGCATGGTAGGATAGCATTGTTTGGTATATAGGTTGCTGATAAAGAGTACATCGACTCTCTGGTAGGCGTCACCTGACCTTGACCTCAATTTCACGGTCCAGCGACTATGTTAAAGTTTTTTTGTTAGGACAGTTCCTCTGTAACTATACATTGTCGGGTGACAATATTTGGTAAACAGGAAATTTATTTTTGTTACTGATGCGGAATGCAGGCAAGACATTTTCTTTGTGCACACTTGTTGTAAAAGGAGCATGGCATTCTCCAAACATGCTTTGCCTTAGAGAAATATCACATGTCAGGAATCACAAAGTCGATTGTTCCACTTATTTGGAGGATACAAATACCTGTCATTGATATAATTTTAATATACATGAAGCTTGTATGTTATTGAATTTCAAAGGAAGTAACAGGCACAGATTTAGGTGGGGTTGCCCCCCCCCCCCTCCCTAAGAACGAAAGAGAAAGACACAAAAACCCACTTAGACTAGGAAACACAGGGTTTTTTTTTATTATCTTGTTTCATCATGTCTATGGTGCTATGTTGTAACTTAAATTTCCGTCATTAATCTACGAATCTCCGGTGATAGATGACAACAGCTTTGTTTTCATTTTATTTGTGGGGCCCTCTGTGGCCGAGTAATTAAGGTAGTTCGTCTACTATTGATCATATGGTCTGTGAACGCTGAGATTGTGGGTTCGATTCTCGCTGCAGGCAGGGTCTACTCGACTCCAATCTTAATTCACGAGGATTGCCAATTTTCCTACCGCAGGTCAGGAGTTCTCTCCAGGTACTCCGGCTTCCTCTCCCAATAAAAACTTGACGCTATGATATAGCTGAAAAATTGCTGAAAGTGACGTTAGAACACCATTCAAACAAAACAAAATCATTGTATTTGTTGAAAAACAATGAAAAAATGAATCGACCTCAAAGTGTTCCCAAGTTTCTGAAAGTTAATGTTTCAATATTTTCATCTATCGAACGAAAAGCACACTATATAGTTAATCTCCCTGCGTACTCCAGCTTGCTCCACCAATAAAAACTGGATGCCATGATATAGCTGAAAAATTGCTGAAAGTGGTGTTAATCACCATTTAAACAAAACAAAATCATTATACCCCGCAAACTAGTTTGGGGGGTATATAGGAATCGCCCTGTCTGTTTGTCTGTCCGTCTGTTCACATCCCTTGTAAGCGCTTCTCCTCCTAAACCGCTTGACAGATTTTGATGAAACTTTACATGAAGGAAGTACATCATATGTAGATGTGCATGAAGAATTTTCGTCGCTGTCGGATACTATTCAGGGGAGATAATTGGACTTAGACTTTACAAATATAGTATTCAGTGCGGGACCTCGTAAGCACAACTCCTCCTAAACAGTTTGACAGATTTTGATGAAACTTTACATGAAGGAAGTACATCATATGTAGATGTGCATGAAGAATTTTCGTCGCTGTCGGATATTATTCAGGGGAGATAATTGGATTTGAAGCAAAGCGGGGGGTATACCTTTGTGAGCGTGCAGTCCACACTTGTTTTATTTGTTGAAAAATAATGAATCGATCTCGAAGTGTTCCTCAGTTCCTTAAAGTAAATTTTTCAATATTTTCATCTATCGAACGAAAGGCATTCAATATAGTTAAATGGTTTAGCTAATGTACATAAAAATAGTAATAAAATGTAATGAACTGAAGAGTAAAATCTTATGAGGACCATATACCTAGAACCAACATGTTCAAATAATAAGCATCTGACAAAATACATGTCCGAACTCTATCTAAAATTACCCCTAGAAACTATGTTTTCAGAGCTTCCGGGGCGTCCCCTCTCCAGGGTTCTGCACTGCCCTAGACTCGCTGAGGGCCTTATGTGGCTTCCAGACCCATCGCCCATTTGATGCGCCCCCTCCAACTGAAAATCCTGTATCAACATCTGCATGAGTAATTTATCAGTTAGAGTCAATGATTATGAAATACCAAAAAACAGTCATTTTAGTTAACTTGTTAATGCCCGTTTTTGTCTCGTAAGGCATACATTGAGACATAGAGACATTTTGTTTATGTGACGAATGTGCCTGGTTGATAAACCTTCGAGTTAGAATGGGTTTTTTATGTTTGATTTATCTCCCCTTCAATTAGTGCTGTATACCAGGTTTTCTGACTTGGGAGGATGGTTTTCTGCATGATTATATAGCTAATATAAATGGCAAACACATAAACTTTCAACGAATCGATATATATAGAATTCGCTCAAGTTTGAAACATAATATTACTCGAATTGCCCAAAACTCGATAATTAAAACAACCTATCGCTGGTTACATATTTCCATTGGAAACCGTTGTATTGAATAGTAGACAGTTTGATCAAAGGTTTTGATCATAGTTTAATTAGTTTCAACACTCTGCGATCAAATCTGTCGACGTGGATCAAGATAATTCATGGTTTAAGAAAAACGCTTCTTTAAACATATGGTCGTTAACGTCAAGAAATTTAAACAGACTCTATTGTATTTTGTCCATCCATTACATGTACTATTGTTGACAAAAAAGGGGCTGCAAGCTTGGGTCCAATCTCGGGTAAGCTACTCTAAAATGAAGGCTCCTATTTATTCTGCCAAAAATCTGGGTACACCCGTTTCATCCCTCTGGTCGTTTTAATAAAGCTGAATAAAAACGATAAGAAGTGGCTTTAAAACCTATAGAAATAAAATTTACTGAAATTGAATTATTAGAAGTGAATACTATATACAAAGACTAACATTCTGCTGATCCATTAATGATGTCAAATAATTTGTTAGAAGTGTCATTAAATCTTATTTTTATAGATATAATAACAGTCATTTTACTAATACAATAGTTAAATTAGGTGAAAATAAATTCCTATACAAAAGCATTCAACTCAACTTTAAACCTTAACTTAATTGACCTTGTAGTTTTTGCCCTTCCGGTGAAATAGAAAATGAAACCCACTTCCATCATAAAAAGCAGATTAGAAAAAAATTCAGAACTATTGAGAGAATGTACCAATTTCAACGAGTTAATGTATATAC
This sequence comes from Limnoperna fortunei, assembly GCA_944474755.1. Taxonomy (NCBI): domain Eukaryota; kingdom Metazoa; phylum Mollusca; class Bivalvia; order Mytilida; family Modiolidae; genus Limnoperna; species Limnoperna fortunei. The sequence continues at coordinate 67,304,386 of OX104111.1, forward strand.
AAGAATTTGTTTTATTCTAAACCCCAAAACTGTCGGCAGGTCCTGAATCTAGGTTCCATTTTAAACGGTCGGCCACTTGTTGGAAGTTGTCCGATATTCTCTGTTTTATAGAAGCAAGTGATGAATCATTATGACAAACAATAAATGGTTTAGTTGGTCCCAAAACAACGGAATCACTAAAATACACATTAAAGCCTGTTCATTATTAACGCAGTATAAGTTACATGGGAAGATCAAGTTTTTATTTGTAAAAGTAAATGTTAACGACTAGGTTAACATTATGAATTGTTCATTTAAATCGTAGAATAATTAGGTATGGTGATGTAAGATTGTCAATGACCAATGCATTAATCCTTGACCACCCGTTGACAGGGGTGTCCAATAGGTAAAATAGTTAATTTCGATGCCTCTAAGTCACGTAATCTTAATAAATATGAACTAGTGTTTGGTCTTAAGTCCGGATTAACTCTATTTCCAATCTCGGTGTAGTATAACTATTAAACTGCAATTATAAGGTTCGCAGTTCAGCAGACAATGATAAAGCAAGTGCAATGTCATGTTTATCATATTTCATATTATATGCAAAGCTATAAGTGGAATCAAGGTGTATTGTTGTTAGTAGATAACCGTATAATAGAATCGTGAACAAGTTTTTCTACTCTCGTATTTTTAATTGAATGCTCCTTAACTAATGAAATTAAATTTCCACTCGGTTAAGCGACAACATTGGGAAAACTAGCAGTTGAAACATTAACTTAAGGCAAACCAACGTTCTGGTAAAACACAACATCATATGTATATAAACAATCAAGAAATACTTTATTATCTAACTTAGTTTCTATACCACCATTAATGTTCTTATGGGTCTTGATTAGGTCATTATGTGTATTTCGATAAAAAAAATCATTGTCTATGAAAAGATTATTATAACGATACATAACTGATTCCGCCTCTGTCGACGACTCTTCATGGAGAATGGAATAAGATGCTTTATTTCGGCAAGCATTTCTAATTGTAATAGTTCGCCAACCCCAAAAGAGGTATACCGCAAGTCGGGGGTTTTCTCCGGGTACTCCGGCTTCCTCCCCCAATAAAAACTGACTGGACGCCATGATATAGTTGAAAAATTGCTGAAAGTGGCGTTAAACACCACCATACAAAAAAAACTAACCAAAAAAGGTATCGTTTTGCTTGAAATATTAAATTGTTGCTTATAGGCAGTCCTTTTCACAAAATTAGCATCGTGATAATCTCTCTATTTAAGGATTAACTGCAAAAAATATTTTCTCCATCGAGGGATAACAAAATTTCCGTTTTGCACATTGTATAATCCGCGTAGAAAATATTTTTTGTAGTTAATACTTATAAATAAATTCAAACAATAGAATAAACTCAACAATTTTATTTTTGTAACTGGACATTTTTGAAAAAAGATATAAACACAAAAACTGTTTATTTCCCGTGGAGTGATATATGACGTCAAATGGCGCGTGTCTCCATGACGATCAAATTTGTTTTCCATCCTCTGATAGAAAATATTTTCCAGCCAATCAAAAGTCAGTATTCTCGCAAAATTTATTTATACTAACTTAATATTGAGACCTATTACTTATTGTCCATATGTGTTTCAGTTCTCTTTTAGCAATTTGTGTGTAAAAAACGTAGCGTTTATAGATAGTATACAAAACGCCATGGTGACTGTCAAAAAAGACTATCTACAAGGCAGTCAAGAAAACCATCAAACTTAAGAACCAACAACCACGTTTTATGGCATTTCAAACCTCCCGCTTCCATTACTGTAGTGTTGGTGAAAATGTATTGAAATTCAAAGAGGCATATAGAATCTATTTAAAAAGAAGTAATCCAAAATGTATATTCCCCTCAGCTGTGTATTTACTTGTATATTCTGTAGTTGTTGGTAACAAGAAAGTGGTTAAATTGGGAATAGATATATTTAAATAAGACTGCAGGTCTAACAATTGTTCAGAAAGAGTTTGAAGACACATCTGGTCATTATTTGACAAGCATCTTTCATAATTAATTATATTTCAACAAATGCTTCTGTAATGTGTACTATTGATGTGTGGCTCGTTAATTAGTTGAAATAAACAATATCAGTTACCTACGCTTCGCCTCAGGCTGAACAGAAGTACTTTCAGGTGGTACAATTTCCATACACCCGGGTTATAACGTAGGTAACGGATTTATCCCCGGCTAACAAGTGTAAAAGGCTGAAAATAGGTTCTTTTGTCTTCAGAAATAAGCTAAATTGGCAACGTCATCACAGTTGCTAACAAAAAATTATACGTTTTTTATGCAGAAAATGCCCATATTACCAAGTCGAGGATGTTACCTTTGGTAACAACCTCAGACTTAGCGAGTTTAAAGAGTTTTTATTTTGTTTTACATTGTTTTTCCGAGTTTCGGTATTGTGGCGCTTCCAGTCACGCTATCATAACGTCAACATACAATGACGTCAAGTACTGATTTAATTTATATTTATGTGTGTCAGTGTGAATTTAGGGGATCTACAGTGTTTGAAAGGAAGTGCAAATACAAATATAAAAAGACAGAAATGTTCATTTGTGGAATAACATACACTGGTACTCTAGAACATACATTGGCAACGCACAAACAATACACCCTGCGACGTTAGCAACGCAGCCGGGGGCATGGGATTTGTACCGACGGGTAACCAACCAATCAAAAGTCCGCATTTGTTACAAGCCGGGGATAATAGCTTTTAGTTTGCTTGTTTATGGCTAGATTTGTTTGTCATGGTGCATTTCTCTTTGACTTCAAGGTCATTCAAATGCTTATTTTTAACCGGTTATTATTTCACTCACGATTATAAAAAAAGTTCTTGATATGTTCAGCTTTAAGACATAGTACATTACATCTGTTGGTTCCTGTTCACTTTTAAGTCCATATGGTGGGTGTTATTCCCTGTTGTTTATCGAACGCCCAAATACAAAATTGTACTCTTATGATATAAAATTGAGACATTGTTGTGGTTTTCAATATCTCAGGAATTAGTGGTTCTGTACAATAAAAAATAAACAATAAATTCATTTGTTCAGCAATTATGTCGCTCATATATCTCAATATTAAAATATTTACACTATCTTTGTAATTTAAAATATCATGATTAAGAATATTTATAACATTATATCATATAAGTCTTATTTAAACAGGCTGGATAATACTTGTGTCCTTTTGAAAAAATGCCCAACTTTTTTGGTGCCATAGTTTTTCTTTGAACCATCCAAATACAACATCTGAGGATTCGGTTGAAATCTTTTGTTTAACAGTCATGCCTACAAGAGATATTTATGCATATTTATTTGGTTTTAATTATTTTGCATTTCACTTAATTACATCGTTCTCTAGTTTCAAATGTGCGTCAGCTTTTCGAAGGTGCATGAAATAGCAGAGCTGTGCTCCGTTTGATTGGAGGGAAGAAGAAACTCAAATGAAAATGTCATTTGTTACTTAAACCACGACAAAATAAGATAAAAATAATAAAACATTAACATGCAAATAGAAAACCTGAACTACTATAATGAGGAACCAAACCCATAAAAGATGGCGATATTATTGCTCGCGTTTGCAATTCGTAAACTGTTAAGCATAAGAAACGTATAAAAACTTGAAACTTGAAACTTTATTATTTGCTTAAACGCCTGTTTCTATAAATGTTTTCAATGGCGTTGTACAATAGAATTCTAAAATGTATACAAATAATTATAGAAAGTATATACATATGTACACACAAACAGACTGATCATAGAACAATAATTGCTGTTTGCATACTTTCAAAATAAGGGACAGACCATTTAACTTGAAGGGGGGCTTGGTTTTTTGTTTTGGTCAGAAATTTTTTTCCGCGCTATCTTTTTGAAGGCGTCGCGACATAATATTTTTTTCATTATTAGCATTACTTTATATAGCAGAAATTATTCTTCAGAATATTTTTTTCTTACCCTCTGCTTCCAAAATATTTTGTTCATCAAAAATCATTTTCAAAATATTTGTTTAGTAAAAACCAAGCCCCCCCCCCCCCCCCCTTTGCAAGTTAAATGGTCCGTCCCTAAAGCAAATTAATCTTCAAAGTAAAATGATTTCAATTTGCATTTGAAGATATCAACAGATTTACAAATTCTTAAAGTAACTGGTAGCTCATTCCAAAGTTTAGGCCAATTGTACTGAAGCTTCTGTCAGAGAAAGACTTTGAGCGATTTAACACAAGCTTGGCACACATGTTCTGTATACGCTGAAGTTTCGATAGTTCTTTTTGAGCAATATCATACAAAATTATGTTACAATAGTCTAAATAAGAAATTACTAAGTATAGTAACAGGGTCTCTGTAGCCTCTTTACAAATATTTTCTGATACTCTTAATTTTAAAATAATAAAGCATGGCTGTTTTACACTTTCGTTTAACATGTTCCTTAAAATTTATATTATTACAAACACCAAGCTAAAACGTACGATAAAAGTTAAGCCCTAACAGTTTAAAGGTACAAACAATACAAAGCGAACACTCGAACTAAATGTACCGCATGGAATGGTAAATGAGCAGATAAGTACGTTGTCTGTGTGTTTTAGGTAATTTCATGTTATTTCTCATCACTGTTATTATCCTGTTTCTTCGCAATGGCGTTGACTTATGTTATTATCATATCTTTGATATCTACCGATACCGAAGGGAACTTAGTAATTTAAATATAGTCTGTTGATCCTCTTAAAGTTGTCTTTAAATGTTGGATTACACTATATCTGTATCGTAATAATACCTACCCTTTGTTAGTTTAACAAAACCTTTGGACGTGTTTTCTACTAAACTTTCTATTTTCAGGCGCTGGTTTTTCTGGAAGTTATAGTCGAGTTCACATTGACTCTCGTCTAAAAAGTATATATTTATTCACTGTCATCGTTAAGTTTAATGTCAATACTCCAAATTTCTAACTATGCTGTCGTGAGCTCAGACAAACGTTTATCACGGAGCTCTAATCACTTAACTTGTATTAAATAAAGCGTTGTGCATTGAAAGATTCCATTCTGAATTGGGCAGAGAGTCTTTGAATTTGTTTTAAAATTCTTATTTCGGTTTATCTCTATCAAAATTACATGAAAATTCAGTGATTTTTGTTAAATACATTCTGTTCTTCTATACTACATAAAGGTTACGTACTGTTGTTGTTTGTCTGTTGTGTTAGGTTGTCCTTGTAGCTGGTGATGAGACAATTTGGCAACCTGACCTTAAAACCATTTTGTTCGTGAAATACCTGAAACAACAACAAATTTTAACAGTACATACGTTTGAAAGACGTACTGACCAAATATTATACATACAGCAGGACATGAAATTAACAATAACCTTAATAAACTTGTCGCCATGCTAAGTAGAGAATTAACTAACTGATAAACAAGCTGATTAAAAAATTTAAAATCTCAGATTCCACGACCAGCTTAAGAGGCCTCAGTGTCCGTGAGGTTGCAGGTTCGAGACTCATTGCGGGCAGGGTGTACTTGCCTCCAATCTTAACTGACAAGGATTGCCAGTTTATGTACCTCATGTCGGTTTTTCTCCGTAAAATGTGCTCCCTCCCACGCTCTAATAAAAACTGGACCCAACTATACACTGTAAATATAACGGACGCTAACGCGTCCGGACGCGTTTAAATTTTATACGCATAGTGTTCACAGATTTAACACTGCATGTTCAAGAAGTGTTCATCTTAACAAATAGTGTCCAAGTTTTAAACACCCGTGTTTAAAACGTTCACATTCAAGTGTTCAGTAAATTTTAACACTTCAGTGTTCAAAAGGGGTAATGAATTTTAACTTTGTTTTTATATTATTTTGATGCACATTGAATGAATTTTAAAAACATAAATAATTATATTGTTAAAATGCCTTTAACAAAGTTTTTTAAAGTTACATTGGTGTTCTCTGTCTTATTTCTTACAAACACATATTTCAGTGAATAAAATAATGTGCAGTGTTCATGTCGTTCCTTTGATTAATTTATAGTACACATTTCCATAATACTTCTGTTGCAAACATTTGTTTTATGGTTTCAACTTTATCATAAATGTCCTACTCTGTTCTGTTATTGAACACTGTGTGTTTATCAAGTGTTCTATTTCTGATCATTTCTGAACACTGGTGTTCAAAATTTACCACGCTATATAGTACCAGAATGCACCATGGAACCACCGGAAGTCTGCCTGTTTCAGTTTTTGGGCGGTTGAATTCAAAGATGCAGACGTAACATATACTTGCAGTTGTCGTGGAGAATGAAGGATTACTTTGTTCATTTACAACATATCACTGTTGAAAGTTCATTCGAATAACCCCAACTTGTTTGTTAATTGTGGGATTGAAGCATATGACATGATGTGCGTGTACAACCTGTATCATGCCAGAGAGATACAATTATAAGGCACAGAAGAATAAGTATCCAAACTAAAGGACGAATAGAAAGAGATACTGGACATATAGAAATGTGAGAGACTGTGCTTCGTAATGAACGTCTACGACAGAATCGAAAAATTTATTGAAAGCTTTAAGTGGTGGTGGCTGAATTTATCTGTTTAAAATACAGTTTCTGTATATATTTGAATATTAAATTACCGTCACCTGTAATATATGGAATGCAAGACAGGTGGGTGACTTCAATAAAACTCTTGGAGGATGGATAGACATATTGTGTATTTAGACATGAACAAATTTTATTTGACCATTTGGAGTTATGTACATGTAACTGTCATTTGTTCTTTTGGACAAACTTGTGGACAAGAACCCCTGAGCCATTTTAGATTGCACGCATACATAGCTATCTGTAGCAATCTTGTTTGTTTCTCTTTTGTATGTGAAATGTTACAACTCATCAGAAAAGTGCATTCAACAGAAATGTGATTCATGCTTTTTCTAAGACAGTTTTATTCATAGTGTATAAAATAGTTTCATTATGTCTATATGTATCAATGGTGTATACATATTTATATTAAATGATATGTTACCAGTCAATTTATGTGCTTTTTTTTAATACAAAGCAATTTACTATTTATTATTGTATTCAATTCATGGTAGAGTATGGTACTTAAAGCGTTGCCTACATTAAATGTAATATTCTGGTAACTTTATTATGATTGATGAAAATAATTTTGTTAAATTAATATGGGTTTAGTGCCACTTTCATCAAATTTCAGCTATATCATTACCTCTTATTGGGGTAGGAATCTTTCCTATACCAATCAATCAAATAAAATTCTCTGATTTTTTAAAGATATGTTTGTCTTCAGAAATATTGTAAACTTATAATTTTTTGCAGCATACAGATTTTTATGTTTTTACTAACTGAGACTTTAAAAAAATTAATATTTATCTTATCAATTTATTTTTATTGGCGATGAAAATATACAAAAATGGTTTTAAGTATGGTTAAAATGTATTTTCTTAACTACATATACATTTAAATAGTATATTTAGATTATTGATTGCAGTACATCTTCATTTCCAAATGGACTGGATCCTACTTTACAATTTACTTAGTCGGAACATGTTACCCACTGAACATGTTCGCAATATGAACATTGAGGTGTTCTACTTTTTAACATTTCCCTTTGAACACTTGAAAAGGGTGTTCAGAATCTTTACATTCTTTCTTTGAACATGTTCTGTGTGTTCAAAAAGTGTTACAGGGCCTTTGAACACGTCCTGGCATTAAATTCTTGAACATATGGACGTGTTCAAAATATTGCACACCAAGTATTCAAAACGTTAACACTAGTGTTTAAAAACGACACACATAGACACCCAACAGCAGAACACTAGTGTTCAAAAACTTAACACTTGGCATAAATATGATGAACAACAGTGTTAATTTTGGGAACGCCATTACACGTTCAATAAGTGTTACAAAAAAGTGTTCATTAGGTGTTCTCAGTTTTAACACTTGAATTTACAGTGTATATAGCTGAAAATTGCTGAAAGTGACATTTAACCCCATTCAAACAAACAAACAAACAAACCCGACAAGCTTACACATTAGTCGTGGTATTTTAAAATGTTGTTAGGAACACTGACTATTCAGTGGTCTGTATACATTCTGGCGTGTATATATATATATATATATACAATACACTTTTTACAGATATAAAAGTACCTGTGGATAATACCAACTGTATTTAGAACTTAAATTGTCAATAATGGCCGCAGCAAAACATCCAATGTCGAATTCCACGTCATTGATGAGGGAAAGCAATTTACCTGGTCTGTAAAAAAAACCAGTGTCAGTAGTGTTACTACCTTTTCGAAGACTTAGTATTTTGTTTTTGTTTAAATTGATGAAATATTTTAATTGAGCTAAGCATCTTATCATGAATGCAGGTAAACCGCGCCAGATTTAGTATGTACATTCAAATCGTTCTATTTCGAATGTGAGAAAGTTTTTATAAGTGTGTATTGCACAAACTACATTTTTTTCTAAAGAAGAAACACAGAGTTTTTACTTACATATTATTTAATATATTTTTTAATGACGATAAACCACTGTTAACTCTGTCTGTTAAGCCAAACAAGATGTCATTAACGATCTTGCGCTCTAACTGAAACACATAATGATTGTATTAAAATAAAAAAGAGAGGATTAGATTAAAAGGTGTCTTTAGTTAGTACTTGATTGTACTTGCATTTATCTGAGGCAAAAACATAGACCACACAAAAGTTTTTTAAACTGACTTCGCATTTACCTTGTTTTCTCATTTCAAGTTTTTCAAGTAAAGTCAATTATTTTCTTACATTAATTCATTTTAGTGAATTTGTCTCATCTTGTTTTGTTTCAAGGCAATAACACTCTGAAATATAATATACCAAACAAATAAATCATCCTCTTCAAAACATGCTTTTAAAACCAATTAGGTATAACTTTTGTATGACTCGCTTGCACACAATGGCTTTCTCGAAATGAACCGAGTTAGTTGGGCATTTGAATTGTGAAAGTATATCAAACTGGGATTAGATATGATTTCTTACTATACTTTAAAGCATATAACAGATATTCGGTTTTGGAATTCACCTTTTTAATACATGATCTGGCGGAGGATTCTTTATCCAGCAGAGACCAATAAATGCTTGAAGCTTCAGCTCCTCTTTTGACTTTTATATTCAAAATGTTCTGCAACTCATCTATTGCATTATCACGTGTTTTTAATTTGTTTTCAGGAAGTTTGTTGTTCATGAATGCTCGTGATTTTTTTGCAGTAAGTAGGCACAATTCATATTTGGTCAATTTACTTTTGGCAATCCAGCATTCCTGAAAATGAAAACATAGTTTTGCTTTTAAGAATTCACTGTTAACGTCCGTATTATAGTCAGTTTAAAATACGTAGTACATAAAATGAGGTGATCAATCAAACACAAACCTCAAATTTCAACGAACAACTAAAAGACGACAGAGCAACAATCGCCATTAAATTTCATATGTTCACGCATTTTGGTTTATCAAAATGACGCTTTACTGAACCTTGTTTTTGTGATATATACAAATCAACTATTTACCTTTTGTTGTTTCTGTAGTTGTTTGTATATTTTGTGATGTTCGTCTATAAGTTTCTTAAGTTGCTTTGCTTCATTATAATGCTGTTGGATTGTAGATTCATCAAATCTAAAATAAATTTTGTATTTTGTAAATATTTTTTGTAATAAAAGGTGAAATACTGACAGGCAATCAGGCATGGAAACACGAACCTTTTTTGTGACATAAATACCTTCATGCGTATAGATATTGATTATAGTCTTTAACGCTTCCTTCACTTCTTTGTGTTTACGCCTGTCGCGCCAATAAGTGCCTCCACAGCCATTTAGCAAGTATCCAGTAAAACCTAGTAAAATCTATTTTGTCAGGTTGCGAGTTGAATTCTCCATTTCACTGCCAACATGCGGGTCAGTTTTATTTACGATACAGATAAATTATTGAAAGCACGTGTAGTTAATTTGTGAAGGTCCTCGATGGCTGAGTGTTTAAGGTAGATAGTTATGAACTATTTATTACCGGTTACCGGCGCGTCAACAGCGAGGTTGCAAATTCGAGCCCCATTTTGGTTAGTGTTCTAGACTCCACGTTAAGTGACCAGGATTTACTTTTTCTGACGAAAGTGGATTCATTATCAATACAAACTGGACGCAATGATAAGATACATAATTGCTGAAAGTTGCATAAAAACGTCGAATTCAAACAAAAACACAAACAATTGTTGTGCAACATGGTTTCTAAACTGTACTTTTCTGCAATTCGTTGAATATTATTTAATGATTTTCCATAACAAATACTAACGTGTGTATTGGTAGAATGTCATCCGCTGAAGATGTAAACTTCTTCCATGCATTCCCAAAGAACTGACCAACAGATGTTTTAGGCGTCTTCCCTGATGTCTTCTGGGATGCCACAATGTATAAAACGGTCTCTGTTAGGAGGTGAAAAAGCATATTAACCTCTGGAATAACTGAAATGAAAATAGAATTAAACTGAAAGCTGTAATTGGTGAAGGATTTAAACAAACATAGGCACACACAAAACTACAAAACTAAAAACAAACAACGCCCCCCCCCCCCAAAAAAAAAATGCATTTTCTCTTATCCGTATCTCATCGAAGGGCGACAGATGTGCAAGTCCCGTGAAAATTGCAAGCACGCATGTGCACAACTATTATTTCTTTAAGAGTCACTTTCGTCATGAGAGCCCCGTGCGGGATCCGGGTGGCCAAAAGAATAGACCGCAGTCGCGCTAGCTTGTCGTAAAAGGCGACTAAATAGCGCCTAGTTCCCTGACCGGCGTGTCAGGTCGGTTTGCCTAAAGACCGACTGGGATGTGTGCCGCAGGTGGTTGAATGGGGTACCCCTGGCAAGCTGGGGTTGTCAGGCCATAATACGGAAAAACTGACCGCAAACCATATTAGTGCACCGTGTTGGGAAAAATGCCACGTTCCTCGCCAGTGGCAATCTAAAATCCGTTACCCCTATTTTTCCGTGTGTCCCATCCCATTTTCATGTTCATTTTATCATCCATTTCATGTTCGTCGCCTGAATATAGCTGAAATAATGCTGCTCGGGCGTTAAACACAATTAATCAATCAATCAATTCGTCATGAGAAACGCAAGTTTGACTACTTTCACTTCACGAAGTATTCCGGTTTTTAAAGGTACTATGTATATGAGAAAAGGGGGTAAATTAAGTATCTACGATCTGTCAGCACATAATCATGAAGACAATTGAATATGTTATTATATGATCAATTTATACTCTTTTTATTTCAAAAAGATAATTTTATAAGTTATTATTCGTGTCTATAAACACCACGTGGATACATGTAATTTATGTGATCATATTATTTAAGTAAAGGTTACAAGTGTTATTTTTTATGAAATTGAACTTGAGTAAAACTTTAATTTCAACTAAAAATGCATATGCTATATGACATAATTTTTTTATGCGATTCCTTATTTTAGACAACATGAAATGTAAATGACCAGCATCTTTGGTCCGTTATATAGACTTCGATTGAGTTCAATTGCCATGTTCACGCGTTTGCTGCTAATTAGACGATGAAGTTTACTTTATTCTTTAAATAAAACATTTATTGAGTTTCAGATGCGGTCGTCATTAGTATTTCTCCACCCTCAAAAATGTATATTTAAATATATAGCGGCGCGGTCAATATTACATTGTCTCCGGTTGAGAATGCCAATTTAAATTCGTGCTTACTGTACAGTCGAGCCATTCGATGACTCGCGGTCAATTTGGGACGAAATGCTGGTCGGAAGCAAGCTTGTATATGGTCTGTGTTTGACCGTTCATATATACACACGTGACATACACACTCGGGATACTGTACGGAAGTCGGAAGTAACATGACAGAACTCTGAAACCTTTGCACTTTGACATAGTGGAAAGATAACAGACCTGTCTGGTCGTAATTGACTTCTGACAACCTGATCATGCACTCTTGCAACATTGCTATAGTGTGTTGGAATCAATTCTCCAATCTTGAAATGACACTTTGTGAGACAATGAAGTGCACAGGAATAGTTCTTTGAACTTGACAAGATTGGAGTATACATACAGCTTGTGTGGCTTCAATAGCAGTTAAATGACGTCTCAGTATTTGATGATATAGCGTTAGGAAATCGAGAAGAATTGAAAACCACGTTTAAAGCATTTTTTAAGAAAGTATGGGGAAAAACGTATGGTCAGATAGATTCGCACAATTTTTTTTGCAACACTTTGAAAATAATCCTGAACTTTTTTGTCCATTATATAAAGCATTAGTCATTACTCTGAATTAAATGAGAAAATCTACAATTAAATTTATTTTTATCCCCGCTTACCTGTATTTGGTTTGTATTCTGTTAGCCTTTTCATTATATTCTGGATCTTCGACGTGGGCCATTCAGTCTTCGTAGAATTAAAATGAACTTCCAGATTCTCACACAATGTAACAAAAGTGTCAATTCTGTGTGTTGAAAATAATGTAAAATAAGTTTTCCTGGCTGTTCTTTTATCAAACATTTATGCGTTTACATGTCACGTTTATATAAGGAAGAAATGTACAAGTAAATCTTGATAACAAGAAAAGTTTTTGTTCTATACAACTATACATCTGCATAGACCAACTGGTACGCGATTTTGACTGCGACCAGAAAAGTATGTAGAATTGGAAACTGACAGAGGGGGGAATTAATTTGCCCTTTTAGCTGCTAAAGTACCCCTATAATCTCTTCAGGCATCTAGAAAGGGGTAACATACGTGGAGCGCGACTTTCTCAAAACGAATCATCTTTGGAAGTCGGTATAATTATTTGACACAGGTCTAAACAAAATTCGCCACCCAAGTATGCGATGGGCAGCTCGATGCGTCGAGCCATAGAAACAGTCCCATAACCACCGCATATATGACTGATGAGAGTTAATTTGAAAAGATAACCGCACAAGGTTTTTATGTACAAATAAAAGAAAAAATACTTACGTTTGATACGAAGTATGCATAATTCGATGAATATCTGGTATTAAAATAAAATCCATTCCCTAAGCTTTTTTAACACTTGATTTATTTTCTCGACGCTTGTCAATGCGAACTTTCTGAGACTGTCGTGAAGGACAATCTCAATGCTAGCGCATTTAACGTCACAATTCGAACGTTTCGCCGTTGGTCAATACGACGTTACGCTCTGCGCATGTCAACAGACCGAGAGCTATATATACACGAGGGGGGGGGGGTAACTTCCTATATAAATGTATACGTATAAGTGTCAAAAATATGGGTAGGTTTTTTTTTAAATTTATATAAAAATGGGTATAGTTTTTATAACAATCATATAAAAATGGGTATGCTTTTTAATCTTAATTGAAAAAAATCTGGTCTCATATAATTATGGGTCATGTTTATAATATAATGAAGTGTAATTTTAATAATGACATTGTGTTTTCTTCTTCACTATGTTATCATTTTGTGTATATAAATATGACCTTCTTTTAAGTTTACTGAATATAAATATGGGTTATGAAAATTGTTAATTTTGTAATATAAATATGGGTTGTCAAAATTTCTCATTTTATATAAATATGAGTCATGAAAATTGAAATTTTATATAAATACGGGTATTGAATTCAAATAAAAAATGGCACATCCCCACCCTAAAAATCACCAATTCCGACTCAATTCCCCCCCCCCGGGTATATATATTACTATATTGCTTTATATTTGGTTAAATTAATAGTACAATATAGATGACTTTCAATAGAAATAAAGTGTAAGCTGGTTGTCGTCTATTAATTAAACGATGTTTTAAAGAAACATAGCATAAATGTGGTGGATAATTGCGAGGGATATTTGTAATATTTGCGATATCCTGTATTAGAATCGTGACTAGATAATAAAAATCATCCTTGCGTTAGGCTAGCGCAAACGACACAGAATCCGTCCATGTTTTCGATTTGTTGAGACAGAATCGGGTGATAGGGAAATGTAATGATTGTCATTCTTACTTTATTTTTGTATTCCTGTTCTCAGGTAATTGGCGAGGGATCAGATCATTATTCCGACAGCCCAGTACCCTGACAGCCCGTTACTCCGACAACCGATTACTCCGACAATGACAAAAACGTACAAGTATTTGTATTCATATACAACAATAGGCTGTGGTAGTACTTCCGTCCGCCGTCACCCGATATTTATCACTATAATCCGGGTTTGCACATTATGTAACCCGGTAAAAAATGCACTTTACACTTTATATTCATATTCATTCTAAACATTTAAAAGCAGGGATTGATTCAGAAATTTTTGAAAATGGGGGGGGGGGGGGGCAGCAAATTTTAAATCACGTCTGACGCTCTTTAGAAAAACTCATCAGAGATGACCCAGAGACGCTCTTACCAAAAATGTGATTGGTAAAAGTTAACTAGCGTTCAAGGAGTACAAAAATAAACGGACTTTTGTTATATCTTGCTTACTTGAAAACTATTTAAATACAAATGTTTTTTATAACCCGTCAGCAAAAGTTATTGGACAAAAATCTCAAAATCTCTCCGAGTGTATTAGTCTGTAGATATGTCAGTCACACATGTTTTTACATGGGAATTGGGAAGGTATCCACTTTACACTAATATATTCACTTATATGTTTAAGTACTTCCAACGTTTATACTCTTCTAATGATATTTTACTAAAAAATGCTTATGAAGAATCGGTAAATCTAGATAATGCAGGTAAAAGCAGTTGGTATAGTTGCATCAAATCTATCATGAAAAACCTAAATATTAACCTTAATATGTGCATAACATCCAAGTATAACATTAAATCACTTATCATTAATAAAGTAAAAATTATTTACAACAAAATTTTGAAAGATTATATATTCAATGACATTAAGAGTAGGTCTGGAAATAAACTGAGAACCTACAGACTATTTTTAAATATTTTTTCATATGAACCTTATTTAGACTATCTTTCTGAAAATAAAAGGAAAATATTCACAAAATTTAGAATTAGTGCACATAAGTTAGAGATAGAAATAGGAAGATATAAAAATATTCCTGCAGAAAATAGAATGTGTGGGTTGTGCGACGCGGGAGTGGGAGAGGAAATCCATTTTCTACTCCAGTGTCAAAAACTGAACAAAGAAAGATCAAAATTTTTGCAGGAAATAAATAATATTAATAATAACTTTAGTAGGTTGGATACCACTTCCCAATTCACTTGGCTATTATCAGAAGACAAGATAATAATATACAAACTAACTGATTATTTACTAACTATTTACAGTGAGAGAAATAAAATTCTTGATGCATAATAATTATACATGCATTATTATATTTTAAAGTATATATTTATGTAGCTTTCACTTGGGTCACTGTGCTGGTTATAATAATTGTTGATTTGTGTAATATGCATTGATGTTTCACATTTTAATTGGTTTTCATTTGTTTTTGTCATTTTTTTATTTATTTTATTAATTTTTTTTTACATTTTCTTAGAAATTATTAATTTTGTTTAGAACAATCATTCTTTTTTGTAACTTTAAAGTTGTATAGCTCTTCATGGGCGTCTTAGTTGACAAATAAACATATTCTATTCTATTCTATTCTGTTAATGTACCTTTGCATTTAGGCAGATATTTGAAAGCCAAAAGTGGGATCTTTATAAAAATGTGTACGCGTACAATCACAATAACAAGGACTACACAATACAGTAAAAGTCATGTATAGGTTCCGCATTATTTCGTGCTTCGCTTTGAGTTTTTATGGGTATCTCCATTTTTGTCTCGTCATCGAAGCGGTGCGAGACATAGGTGTTGCTTTAGCGGCGGCGGTGGCGACAGAGTTTACTGTCAATGTAAAAGCTTTATGAGCTCAGCACCTTGAGATGTGAACTTTAAGGTTTTTGAAACTTGATATGCGTAACTGTTACAGCTGCATCCTCATCGTTTGCTTCATCTTAGATTTTAATTTGAGTGATTGGTATTTTTTGGGAATGTAAGACTTCATGTTTGATTATTTTCACAATAGCTAATACATGTAGATTAATGAGTGTATAAGGGAACATCAAGGTATTTCAATGGTGCAGGCAGGCGAGAGGTACATTAGTGTAACTCTTGTGTAATATATTCAATCAAAAGGAAATACTAAATTCCAGTTTTAAAGTTTTCTTCGACTTGAGATTCTATTTATTGATGAAACTTTTTGAACATATTAGTAATACTTATTCATCGCACTGATGTAGATTGAGTGTTGGAATTGGTATTTTCAAATACATGTATCTATATTAAAATAAGAAGCAAAGAAGTACCAAATAGGCATTCGAATCGTATAGTTAATAAAAAGAAAAACCAACAAAAATACACATAATCAATAAAAGTCTTCAGTGACATTTGAGTACAATTGAATATTAGGTCATCTTACCACCTATACTTTACCTTCCAATTATAAAAACAAAACATTATTTACTTGTTCCAGTTACAAAGAATCAAAGGCGTAACAACGGGGCAATCGAATGTCATAAGTCTGAAAAGGCCAAGACAAAATCGGTATGGATTAAATTATCACAAAAAAAACGACACAACATAGATCAACATACAAAAAAACCCCACATAATACCAAGTCAAAACGAGAGTGAACTCCGGTGCTCCGGGAGAGAAAGCAGTTCCTGCTTGTGATGCGTATGCCGGTCCCAGTAGTAGCTTATCACAGTTGCATCCCCATCTATTGACGTTTCTTTCTTTGTCGGACAAATGGGGTGTCGGAGTAATGGGTTGTCGGATTAATGGGTTGTCGGAATAATGGGCTGTTGGAGTTATGGGTTGTCGGAGAAAGGGGCTGTCGGAGTAATGGTACGCGTCCATTGGCGATTGTGACCAAACTATTTGCAGTAAAATATAGAACTGTTTTAATGTATTAAACTTCTTTGTATGCGGTGTTCTCAGCTGTATACCAAGGTTAATAAAATTTACGACGCCAGACGCGCGTTTCGTCTAATCAAGACTCATCAGTGGCGCTCGAACCCAAACAATAAAAAACTTTAAAATTAAAATAACTTTCGAAATATTAGGGCAGTAAATTTAGATAATGACTATATCAATGAAAGAATCAATGATATTCCTGTCAGCACGGAGGTGTGACTACTGGGTTGGTGAAACCCTCGGGGACTAACAGTCCACCAGAAGAGGCATCGACCCAGTGGTTGCAAATAAAAGCTCATCAAAGATACCAAGGTTAATAAAATTTACTACACCAGACGCGCGTTTCGTCTTATCAAGACGAACCAGTGGCGCTCGAACCCAAACAATATTTAAAATCCAAATGAGTGAGATGTTGTAGAGCTTTTATCACCAAAATTCCAAAACGTTATACCAAAATCCGGCTTATGCTATCTACACCTTGTTAATATAAAAACCTTAGAATTAAAATAATTTTCGAAATTTAAGGGCAGTAAATTTAGACAATGAATATTTCAATGAAAAAATCAATGATAATCCTGTCAGCGCCGAAGTGTGACTACTGGGCTGGTGATACCCTCGGATACTAGCAGTTCACCAGCACAGGCATCGACCCAGTTGTTGCAAATATGTGGTATTTTTTGCCTATATATGTACTAATTCTGACATAATATGTGATTATATGTGCTGCTTTTTCAAATTACATGTATTTGTGATCACTTTTGTATACAATTTTTGAGGTTTTTGTAATCGTCAAATTACTTTTTTAAAAGTTCGGTTTATTTTGCCTTTTTTCAGATTAGCTCAAACAAAATGCTCGCAATTATTTCTTACATTTAGGTGTTAACTGTAAAACTACTAACAGTGCTTGCCTCTCTGAGCTTAATAGGCTACCTATTGGATAAAAAAAAATTATGTATTCAATCAAATTTCTTAACCACATTATCTCATCTAGAAATTCATTGGTGAATGAATTATTTTTCAATACACTGGAGTCCAATTTTTGGACTAAAAACATGAAGAAATGTTTTGCAAAAGTTAGGATTTTCATATTTAATGTCCTTCAATACTGATTTCAAACCTTTATTTCCCCAATTGAAGCAACGCATCGATGATATCTTTCTGCAGGAACAAAATGCTAGTATTCATTCTTCTGAAAAACTTCTCTTTTTCAAATCATTTTGCTTATCACCAGAACGT
Source organism: Limnoperna fortunei (assembly GCA_944474755.1). Lineage (NCBI taxonomy): Eukaryota > Metazoa > Mollusca > Bivalvia > Mytilida > Modiolidae > Limnoperna > Limnoperna fortunei. The sequence goes on from OX104111.1 coordinate 67,322,583, forward strand.
GCATATTATGTTGATCATTTAGAAAATTACATATACAGATCTGTTGTTAGTAAATTTAGGCTAAGTGCACATAACCTTGAAATAGAAAGAGGCAGGCATTGCAATATTACCAGAGAAGACAGACTTTGTAAAATGTGCAATGACGCCACAATTGAAGATGAAAAACGTTTATTTTTGCAATGTTCAAAATACTCAAATGAAAGAAAAGTATTTCTCAACAAATTGTCCTATTTCTGGAATATAAATTGTGATAACCTTCGTGAAGAGAATTTCTTTAAATCAATAATGAACACAAACAAACAAAATGTGTTAAATTTACTGTCTTCATTTCTTCAAAAACTATTTGAAATAAGAAACTCAAGTGTATCTGGGGTATGAGTTATTATACACTTATTTAACAAAGAATGTTTTCTGTGTACAAACTATTTGCCTTTTGATTATGTATAAACACAATAGTTCTACCATGTAGTTTCCAAAATACAAATATTCTAGTATAATTACTATTTTACTCATACATTTCTATACTTGTAATTTGTAAACATATTTCATATGTATTATAATTATTGTAGTCATGATTGTAGTACATATTGTAATTGTGTTTGAACCAATAAATATTATTATTTGTATTTATACAGTTCTATTTTTATCATTTTCATGTTTAACCTATGAATGGATTGGCCGACAGACACACTGGGCTGACATAATTGTTTCGTGTCACCGGTGTCTAAAAATAGAAAAATAATTACAGGTAACTCTAGTATATTTTAGAGAGGTAATTCCTCTATGTGACGTGACTCTCAGTCTCGTCTCGCTCATATTTGAGTCGTTTTATCGTTTTATTAAGTCCATCTGCACAATACTACACAAGTTGAAGTTGGTAAGTATGTCCCACTACGCGTTACTATGTGAAAATGGTGACATTATGATATTTGTACCTTTTGGGCATTTGCTTTATTTACTGTAGTTCCCAATGTGTCGAATAGATGTACACTAGGGTGTGGGTGGGGGTACATGGTGGGACTTGAGGGAGTCTTATACATGTCATACATGTACTCAAGCTAACGGATAGTTGTAAAGAAAATCAAGAAAGCAGCTGTAGTCTCTATTGATTGCTTTATATCTTTTAGTGTTACATTTTTTCGTTAATTTGTTTGTGTGGAGGGAAGGGGGGGGGGGGGGGGGGCTTGTTGTGTTGTCTTTACTTTTCACATATTTTTTGTTGTTTTGGACCAATAGATTTTGTTCAGAAGAGGTTGAAAAAAGGACTCCTTAAATTACCACCATTTATTAATTTGCAAATAAAATTAAAATTTTAAACCAGTTGAGAAATATATATTTGGCAACATCCAAACTTGCTTTAAAAAAAGTTAAGAGATCCAGAAATGTATAAATTTGACATATCCACATTTTAACCCTAAAAAAGGCATGGTTACTATGGTAACAGTATTTCTGTTTAATTTCTAAAAAGTCATTGAAATAATTACTATAATATTCTGCTAAATGTTACTACTGCTTTTGTAACCATCTCTTAGTCAAGTTACAAATGCTTGTTTTTATGACACTTTTCTGGACATATATAAAACAATCTGATTGGTTGAATTTTCAAGAATTGTTAAAACAAAAATGTTTATGAAGTATATTTTCATTTCAATTTTGTCAAAATTATGTTCTATCATCATTGGCCCAATAATGGTATAAGATTTTATTGAAGTAAATTCCAAAAGAGTCTCCATGTTTTTATTTCTTCATGTTTCTAATGTGCATAAAAATAATTCAATATTTTTAGACAATGTACATTAAGTGTTATGTATATTATAAAAATATTAAAATTTATCTTACTTTAACTTTATGTTATGTTCTAGGAATTAAAAATTTTGGTAAGAATTCTAGTTAGTGAAAAAATATATACCAAATGTTATATACTTGACAACCGGAAACAGTTTCATTTTGTAGAAAAACAATTTTTTATCCACATTTTAAACAGGAATCAGCAATTAATGTTTTCATAAATTTTTCAAATAGATAACAATGTCCATTCTTTTTTAACCCAAGTTAACTTACAGATTTTTTAAATGTTGCAAGGTTATCTATAGTACAAGTGAGTTTTTTTTCTGAATTATATTGTAGGTTTTTTTCACTAGATCTTCTGGATTAAAATTACAATATATCTCTTGCCCCCAATTTTATATTGTCCCTGTACATATTGGCTGATTTCAACACTTATATTGACACCCAGAGGAAACCCCCGACCTTTTGTAGGAAAACTGATCCTGGTCAGTTTTTAGATTTGAGTCAAGTACGCCCTGCCAACAGTGAGACTCCAACCTGCAACCTCAGTGTTGATATGCACATGATCAAGAGATTGAAGAAGTTGTTCTAATTATCTGTTTGCAGATGTAATGTGTTATGGTATAAAAATTCTAGAAATATTTTGTTGCCAAGCTTTCAGTTAATTTGTGAAACTATAAATATACATTAAAAACAATATATAAAAGCACTTTGCCAACATTGCAGTGAGAGCTATAATTTGAATGGTTTCGAGTTGTGTGAGCATCACATACATTCACCGTTATATGCCACACCTATGTGGAATTTGCATTTTCTACATATCCACAGTGGGAACTGTCAGCAGGTAGATATGCTGCTTCTTTTGATTTATTGTAAGTCTCGTTTAAAAATCAGGTAAACATTTGGGGATATTGGTGACCCTCTACCAATGTGGGTTAGCTACAATAATGTAGCTAAGTGTGCATGGGTAGAGAAAGCAAACTCTATGGGCCTTAGTGTATTGCAAGATTACAAATGATTACACAAATTTATGTGACTGTGTTTGTTGCTTTAGGAACTTTCTTGTAAACTAGAGTATAGCATCATGTACATTTTAAATTTGTAAAAAAAATTAACAATTTTGTCTTGTACCATCCTTTTATCTTCATACTAGTATGTTCTGTCTACTGGTAAATACTTACAAAATATTGAATGCTTACCACGGAAAATTTTCAACGATCAGTATTTCTTAGAATTATAAGGCAAAGAATAAACATTGGAGATTAATTAAAGTCAAATATGTCAAGTCCACAAGGACAGATTAGTTAAATGATGAATCCCATTGCAGGGCATAACAGTTATATTTAATGTTGACTTAGGACTATCTAACACGAAACATAAATGACCATTCTAAATGGCCAGAAATGCAATTCCTGGTAGACAATTTCCAATAAATTCACTAATAGTTATTTCATTGGAGACTGTATTACAATATTAAAGGTTTTTATGGGTGTTTTGATGACGTTTTCATAAAAATAATTGCTGCTCAGGATTGTATGGGATAATTTGTATGCAGAGTATTTCAGCATAGCTAGAAAGACAACAAAATGGGTTTTTAACAGTATATTGTTGGATTACTTCGAATGATTTTATAAATTTAAAATTGAAGCGATCTGTTGTTTTGGGGTTGTCCTTTAAAATATTACTTATATGTACACCATAGCTGTGGTTGATTTTGCATTTTCCACCAAGATTAAGTGGACAGGGCACTTATGTACAACTAACTCTGACATGTTATTTTGTAAAAATATTGAATCTGTAGCTTTACTGCTTGTTTTAACTCAAAAGACAAATTATAAACATTTTGTAAAAATATTGAATCTGTAGCTTTACTGCTTGTTTTAACTCAAAAGACAAATTATAAACCAAAAAAGAGGCATATCAACTCCAAAGATAGGCAGGGTAAACAAGCAAGAAATTAACTATTTGTTGTTTAACATCCAGCAAGCAATATATTAGCTATATTCAGTACGTGGACCCATACTCAAAGTAAAGTATTTAAACACAAAAAAACAGTTGGATGTTACAGCATTCTGCAGTACAGTTCACTATTTAAGACTTGCTGTGCTATCCAATACAACACTGTGTGCATAAAATAAATATCACTGGAAATTGTAGCATATTAAACGAAACATAGGTACTCCCCATACATTGGCATGTAACACAGCATTTCAAACTACTGTATATGCAGGAGCTAAGTGATAATGCAGATAAAAAATGTCTATTTTACGTCACAGCTATTGGATATTGGTATTTTGCATGCCAATAATTATCTTTTACTTCTGGGAAGGTTACATGAAAACTACAAGGAAATCTTCTGTACAAGATTGGTGTTAATTGTAAATATTCCTTTAGTCCAAGAATCTTTCTCTGCCAACGCTTTTTTAGACTTTGTGGGAGTGAGGGAAGTCTTTAAAAATGTTGACGGTAGAGGATTCTTGGACTTATATTCCTATTTCAATATCTTACTATGAAATCAAAATTTGCAATATGACTTTGCAGGAGTGTTCCTAATACCGTTACATGTATAATTGCAGCTAGTTATTATGTTTTTCAAACTGATAAGAAATTCTAGATTGGCACCAAAATATAATCATTTTTTATTTAATATTGCGACCTTTCTTACAAAACTGATAGTTTGCTGTTCTAAGCTGGACCCACCTAATTTGGTCTTGCCCTAATTACATTCTATAGGTTTTAGGAAAAAAATCAGTAGGATAAATAATTCAAGTCAAGTCAAGTAAATTTTATTTATAGTCGGTAAGACAAAAGATAACAAAATTACATACATATAACATAAGCTCTGATGAGCTTTTAAAACCGACATTAAGACATGTGAGTACAGACAAACAAAGCAAAACAATACATTGCATACATAAAATCAATGATAAGAGCATCTTTAAGGACAAAATACAGTACATAAAAGCATGCAGACATGAGAGATTTCTTTCGATATAAAACATAGAAAGTTCAGGTAAGATACATTTAAGCACATAAAAAAAGCAGACATGGGATACATAAAAGCAAATAAAACAGAAAAAGCACTAAAATATATTAATAGCATACACAAGCATCAAAAAGCACAAATGTTTATATATTAAGAAAAATAAAAAGATGTAAGCATAGCCATAGCATAAAAACATGCAGCACTGAAAGGAGCACTAGGGATTTCAGACACTGGTGATGTCGGGGGTGCCAAACTATATCTAACAGCAAAAAGAACAATTACAAGCCACCCCTTCCCACCTACTAATTAAACCCTTAAATTGATTTAAACTTATATCTCCTCTCAGATCATTTGGGAGTTCATTCCATAGTTTGGCAGCCCCATACCGCACTGAGTGTAGACCATACCTTGTTGTATTAACGTTTGGTTTGGCTGCTATATTTGAATATCTAAAAGAATAAAAACTCTGTTTAATAGTTATAAGATCATGTAAGTATACAGGGGTTTGTTTGTTAACTATTTTAAAAACTTGTATAGCTAAAAGACGCAGTCTTCTTAGACGTAATGATGGCATCTTAGATTTAGTGAGTAGGTCTTCGTATGTACCACTATCGTCTTTATAGATAAATCTTAAGGCCCTTTCTTGAATTTTTTCTAGTTTTTTTGTGTTTTTTTCGCTACAAAAATGCCACACTAAAGGACAATAATTAAAATTGGATAAAATAAAAGTATAGTATATGGTGAGTCGACCCAATTTGTTGAGGTGTTGTCCAATTCTTTTTAAGACATTTAATTGTTGGGAGGCTTTTTTACATATATTTGCAATGTGAGTGTCAAAATTTAGTTTGAAATCAAAAGTAACACCAAGAAGTTTTACTTCATCGTCACATCTAATTTTACTACCATTTATATCAAATACAATATTTTTACAGTGGGTTTTTTTGCCTACAGCTATGGCTTGAAATTTTTCTGGGTTAACCTGCATGTGATTATTATTAAACAATTGTATTAAGTGTTTACTTTCTACCTCTAGAGTTTTAATTACATCTTGAAAATCATTACTGCTATATGAGAGTGTATTATCATCTGCATAATTGTATAAATCAGATTTTGACACAAAGTGGAAGATATCGTTCATAAAAATGTTAAACAGTACTGGTCCTAGAATTGATCCTTGGGGAACCCCTTTGTAAATATTTAGAAAAGAACTATATACTGAGCCAATTTTAACACATTGTTTCCTGTTGCTTAGGTAACTTTTTAAAAGTGTGAGGGCTTCTTTAGATAAACCATAGTTTTCAAGTTTCAGAAGGAGAAGGTTATGAGGCAGACAGTCGAATGCTTTTGAAAGGTCCATTAATATTGCAGCGATATATTTATTATCGTCTAGGGCTATGCGCCAATCTTCTATAATTTTAATTGTAGCTAAAAATGAGTCTTTAAAAAGAAAAAAAAACTTTTTACTTATTAGCAGGAAATTCTAGAAAAGCTCTCCAAGGATAACCTAAAGTTATATTAAAATACAGTTGTATAGAAATTTGAACAACATTATGGTGCTGGGATGGAACACAATTTTATTTTAATTTTTATACACAATTTTACAATACTGCATACACTTAACGAAGTCATGTGAAACACATGTATGGTACAGAGTCCTGGTTTGAAACGCACATACAATACCGAGTCATGGTGTGGAGCACATACATGTGTATACAGTACCGAGTCATGATGTGGAGCACCAAGCACTAAGTCCTAGTATTGAGCACGTACACAGTACATTCATTTGGAATTACAATTATTAAATTTTTTGGTTAATTTAACTCCTGACATTTTTTGATATATTCAATAACTGCTTTAATTATTACTAAAGAGTTGTTGTTTAATAGAAAAGACATTTTGTCTTCAGTTATAGAATTATAATTTTTATGAATATGTTTGACCTTTTGAGTTAGTTCTTGTCTATACATATTGTAGACAGGGCAATGGATGAAAAAGTGCATTTCATCTTCGATTTGTGACATATTACACTTTAAACAAATTCTTTCATTTTGGGGGATATTATTATACCGCCCTCTTTCTATTGCTGGAAAGTCGGCACTTAATCTATGTTTACAAATAGTATAGATCTATCAGATTTGAATCTGCAGATATCCACATATGGAGGTCTTTGATTAAATTGACAAATTTTGTTATAGAAGAATACAATACATGTGTATACAGTACTGAGGCATGGTGTGGATCACATATACAGTACTGAGTCATGGTGTGGAGCACATATACAGTACTGAATCATAGTGTGGAGCACATATACAGTACTAAGTCATGGTGTGGAGCACATATACAGTATTGAGGTATGATGTGGAGCGCATACATGTGTATACAGTACTAAGTCATAGTGTGGAACACATATACAATACTAAGTCATGCAGTGGAGCACATACACAGTACTGAGTCATAATGTGTATCTTATATACAATAATGAGTCATGCTGTGGAGCACATGCACAGTACTGAGTCGTGGTGTGGATCACATTCAGTACAGAGTCATAGTGTGGAGCACATACACAATACCCAGTCATGGTGTGGAGCGCATATACAGTACTGAGTTATGGTGTAGAGCACATATACAGTACTGAGGTATGATGTGGAGCACATAATTACATGAGGTATGGTGTGGAGCACATATACAGTACTGAGGTATGGTGTGGAGCACATATACAGTACTGAGGTATGGTGTGGAGCACATATACAGTACTGAGGTATGGTGTGGAGCACATATACACTAAGTCTTTGTGTGGAGCACCCACAAACTCAGTAAGTCATGATGTGGAATTTTCTTTTTCCAACCCAAAAATACCTGGAGAATTAAATAGTTGCCGTAAGTGGTGAACTCACTCGTAATAAATATTTTAAGACTTAATTCATAACCTAATATAAAATGAACAATAAATTATAACAATAAATGTACATGTAATTGTTACAGATCTAATGTATTTAACAATAATTGTATGAAGTTTATTGATAACAAATTTTTATTGTGTCCCACGTTGTTGGAAATTGTTAGATTGTAATGTAATTTATTTCCAGTATTTTCTAAAGCAATTTGTGCACTTCTTCTCTGGGACATGCTTCTGCCTCTTTTATTTTATCATGGTTTGAAAAGATCCCCAAACAATATGATGCATATTTTTGGTTGTGAGATGGCCCCTGCTAAATCACAAGAGATAATGATAACTGTTAATCCATTGATCTTTACATAGAGAGAGCTTACCTGTATATAATATTACATACCACCACTGAGGTTTTCAAAAGGAAATTTAGGATAACACTTGTTTGACAATAATTGTCTATTTCAATGGAATAAGTTTGTTTGTGATCAGTTTCACTTGGAAGGTAGGTGTACATAATAGTATTTCATTACTGTTAATATTTGTCAGCAAAACTAGGTTAGTTGTCAATTAGAGAAAGTGAAATAGTTCATAATTATAGGGTGTAATGTGATTTAAAGTAATTAAACTTATTTAATTGAAATGAAGTAGTAAAATAACAGTTAGAATGGGAGAATTTGATGAAATGGGATTAGTTAATGAAATAATATGCATCTTAAAGTGGTACCTTGTGAACATGCAATCATTAAACCAGACACTGAAACTTCTGGTTATATATAATTTATCTTCATACATATATATATAAACTTTCATATTTAGCTTCATACAAATATACATGTATATAAACCTTCATGTTAAGTGAAAAAAACATGTTTTTAATATTGGCAGCAATTCAGATTTAGGGAAATATGCAGTATTAAACATTAATTAGTTAGTTTTGAAAGTTAGTTGCTAATATACATGTACCATTGGCCTTAACACCTTTGAATAAAACCTTTGGTAAAAAGTTATACGATCTGCCATCTTTGGTATTTAAGGAGTCGATTGTAGCCTTTAGCTAACACAGATGAATGCTAGCTCTTGTTTACCTGACACACAATTTATCTACATATATTTGCAATTTATTCAGTATAATGCAATAAATATGAGAGTGTTAAACATCAGGAATCTGAGAGAATCTTTGAATAGGTGTCTATATTTCATCTGTTATTTATTACCATCAGTTTTACACACAGTTTTACAACATTTATACTGTTAGTTAAATATTTCCATAGGTTTTATTTCATGACCATAGTTATTTGTAAAACATGTAACCCCTGTAAACTTTACCAGTAAGTATTTTGAAAGAAAAATAAATTATATAATACAATAATTGTTCTGTTGATATAAAGGATTGTATTCTACATGCACAATTGCACTCTTTATTACATCATACAATATTTGACTTCCTTGAGTTTTACATGTCATGGCTTCCCACAATACAAATGACAAAAGGGTGTCTTCCTCGAATGCCAACATTTTATATTGTAGGTATTCCTCGAATGCCAACAAAATAATTTCAATAGATGTTTATACAATTACAAGGTGTTTACATAAGAATTAAGTTAATTAATAAGTATGAAAGTTTGTAAGGGTACAGATTATGTGACCCTGACTAAATTTGTTGGCTTTTTTACTAGCAGGTTGGAACTTTTTTTTTAATGTTAATAGGTTTATTTATATTGTGGCCTATCATTGCCTATGAAGAAAATTGCCCATTGGAACTTTTATACACAAAACATTTGGAACATTCTGTACCAAAATAATTTGTGTGTCGTTTTCTTCTTTCTGTACTTGCGAAATAATTTATAAAATATAACCTAGTATAAAATCTATTGTGATGTGTATATATATAGACACCTGTTTTTTTTAAGTCATGTGTTGTCATTTTGATTGACATAAACTGTTTTGGTCAACACGTCTTCAAGGGTATATTAAACAAATCGATTATTTCAAGATAATTGGTCAAGTTTCAACATTTTATTACATGATTCTAATGCTGTGATGACAAATTTTCTAAGTTCTTATTGCATAAATTGACAATAGATTTTGACTAATTGTTTGTGATCTGTTTTAGACAGTTAAAAGATTCTAACAAATTTTAGTACTAACAGTTGCCACATTATTGATTAAATGGTTTTATTAGGACCCCTGGGACAAAATACATGTTGGATTGTACATTATACATGTATATCAGGTATCTAATACATATCATTTATGTATGTTGTCTGTTACCAGCATGTAATGGAATTTGTAATTTACTTGTTCAGTATTTTTAGATCTCTGAACTCATTTAAAATAGTTCTGCTCACATAACAACATGCTGTATTCAGTATTAGTGTTTATAAAAAGCATGCATACCAAATTGTGCTGATTCATGGTATTAGTAGAAGCACTGGATTGAATGAATTTCTTCTAGATAAAGATGACAAATACAAGTACATGTACCACCCTCAATTGTGGTAAATTTTCCTGTGTCATTCATTAAATTTATTTGTGTGTCGCTCTAGTTTTTGACAAATAAGTTATTTTTCTCTGTAAACAGTAAAATTAGGAATGACTAGAATTTTTTCATGTACATGTGTTTTGATAGTATAAAAAATGTTCAAACACATATTATCTCTATTTAAAGTTACTTTCTGGCATTCTTTCTGTTAGAATTAAGACTGCTGAAATGAGGCATTTCTGTTAGAAATAAGACTGTTGAAATGAGGCATTTCTGTTTGAATTAATACTGTTGAAATGTGGCTTTTCTGTTAGAATTAAGACTGCTGAATTAAGACTGGAAATGTGGCATTTATGTTAGAATTAGGACTGTTGAAATGTGGCATTTCTGTTTGAATTAATACTGTTGAAATGTGGCAGTTCTGTAAGAATTAAGACTAGAAATGGGGCATTTCTGTTAGAATTAAGACCGTTGAAATGTGGCATTTCTGTTTGAATTAATACTGTTGAAATGTGGCATTTCTGTTAGAAGTAATACTGTTGAAATGTGGCATTTCTGTAAGAATTAAGACTGGAAATGTGGCATTTATGTTAGAATTAAGACTGTTGAAATGTGGCATTTCTGTTAGAATTAATACTGTTGAAATGTGGCATTTCTGTTAGAATTAAGACTGTTGAAATGTGACATTTGTGTTAGAATTAAGACTGTTGAAATGTGACATTTGTGTTAGAATTGAGACTGTTAAAATGTTGCATTTTTGTAAGAATAACACTTTTGAAATGTGGCATTTCTGTTAGAATTAAGACTAAAAATGTGGCATTTCTGTTAGAATTTAAGACTGTTGAAATGGAGCATTTCTTTTAGAATTTAAGACTGTTGAAATGTGGCATTTCTGTTAAAATTAAGACTGTTGAAATGTGGCCTTTCTGTTAGAATTAATATTGTTGAAATGTGGCATTTCTGTTAGATTAAGACTGGTGAAATGTGGCATTTCTGTTAGAATAACATGTAAGACTGTTGAAATGTGACATTTCTGCAGTTTTAAACTTGCATGACTGGTAAAAATTTTGTTATGAAAAATGTTTGGTTGATATATTATTAATGTGCAGAGTAAAAAGTTATTTAATTTCATCTTGAAATGTAAAATTGTAAAGAGTAATGAAAAAAAACCTCCTAGGCATTCTATGACTAGCTACTAATGCTATCATTGTTATACTGGTAGTATCTGTACTAGAGCATTAAACTGATCTAAACTGGTCATGAAGACATAATGTTTTTTATATATTAATATATTTATGGGGTATGCTGTCTGGCTTTAGCTTTTGATTTCTTAAGATTTGGCTGCCTATATAGTTGATGTTCTTTAGTTTTATTTCCTTCCAAAATAATATTTAAAGGAGAGATTAGAAAACCAAAACACAAACGTCACAATTTAGTTAATCATTAAAAGAGAGAATGCCAAATCACCAAAACAACAAAAGAAATATCAAGAAGAGAAAGAACAAATATGAAGGCATAAAATACTGACTTGAAACTAAAAATACAGCATATATAATTATAAATAAAATAAGTTGGGTTTTTTCTTTTGCCATCCTCCCAATTCAAGGGTTCTGAGTCTGTGTTCACTCCATCATCATGCTTTTTTTGCAGTCAATCCTACATGTGAAAATAAAATTCTGTTAATTATTTTGCTATTTATACAAGGTTAATACAGAAATACTTACCCCTAATTTAATACTGCAAACAAAAGATCTTCCATTTTTTTAGAAAATCAGCAAAATTTAGGGTTTTTTGTTTCTTTGTTGTACATATTTTGTGTTGAAACATTTAATGTGTCCCCTTGTACACTCATGGGTCTGAGATATATTAAAGTATTGTTTATTGTCTATTGAAAAAAAAATTGTATTTTTTAGTGTCTTCATGGAGTAACTGACTTGTGAGCTAAATCTTGAGAAATTGCCATCATATGTACAATGGCACAACACAGATTGATTGATTGATTGATGCTTAATGCCACAAGGCATGGAACAGAGCTGTTAAATCTCTGTGGGTTGATTCAATCTTTTGTAAAAAATTTGTTTCATTGAGCCACATCTGAAAATGATTTTAAGTAAAATTAGTTGTTACTCTTAACACTAATAATAGCAACACATATCTTTTAATGTCAGAATTAAATGAAGGTAATTAACTCAAAGCATGTTTGATGGAAGATTAATTATTGTAGATAAATTTTAACACATATATTTCATTGTTCTTCTTACTGCATACATACAGGTATATTTGCAGTTATGCTCATTTTTTAAACCATAATCAGAATATTAAATGATGGCAGGATATATTTCTACAGGGGAAGGGATCACTTGGTTCAATAACTTGAAGTTTTTTCCACAATATAAACTAGAACTCATAATATACATGTACATGAAGCTGAAAAATTGCTAAAAATGGGGTAATGATAAAAAAAAAATTTTTTTGAAAGGAAACTGATGCACCAACAAGATTTAAAGTTAGAGGCAATTACATATCTGGATTCAGATGAACGCACACCGCACAAACAGGAACCAAAAAAAACCAAAAACATAAATTGAGTAAACCAAAAGAGTATTTAGAAATGTCCTAAAACAGGGAGATATGTATCCCTGTTCATGTACCTGATACCACTGGTTCAGGTACCTGTTTTCCCCTGTTCATATTCCTGTTCCTTGTTCTTTGCAGTTGTCCTTTGTTCTTGTACCTGTTGTCCCTCAGTCATGTACCTCTCGTTCCTTATCCAGGTTCCTGTTGTACCTTGTTCCTATTCTTGTACTCATCCTGAATAGAACTGAAACACTGCTTGCTGGATGTATAGCAAAAATCCAATCAATCAATCATCCTAATCTTGTTTCCCCATCTGAATATTTTCCCTTTTTGCTATTATGCCAGATAAATATAGTGGTAATATAAATACTGGTCAGAAATCTATTTCTTATTTTCTGTTTGTTGGCAATTATTCAGTAATTACAGATAATTTCATCTTGTAGCAACATCTTGTGTCCAGTCTGTCAGAAAAAATTATACCAATTTACATTTTATAGTATTAAATTCCTTTCTTTGAAGTCTTCAGGGTATTAAATGGTCATTGTTGAGAAAATGTTGACAATGAGATTCTGCTTTAGGCTTATTGAAACAATTATTAATTTTATTGAAAGATTAATGATTGATTATATAGCTGTTGTTTGGTTTGTTATGGAGCTAATTTTTCCTAGAATAGTTACAATTGATTATGTTGCTGGAAAAAATATTATAAAAATCTCCTATTACTTGTATATTCTGATTCATATTGTATATTCTAATTTTGAAAAACAAATTAATAAATTTAAATTTAATATAGCAAATATTGCCAGTTGCAATATTGTAATATAGCTTGAATGTATATAAATAGCAGAAATATTTCACATTACCAACAGGCTTCATCAGTGTTTTTCAACACAATGTTTAATTTGTAATCTTTAATCAAATGGAATTTTTCTTGGTGATGACATACATAATGTAGTCATAGCAATCCCTTTTTATACTATTAAGGTTATATATGTATATGTACTATAGCTACTTTAAAATGCACTGGTAGATGTTTGTTTTTTGTTTTGTTTTATTATCAGTCTTCTTTACATCATGGCCATTGGCGTAGCTAAGGTCGGAATGATGTGGAAGCTTTTTATTGGTGAATAGTCTAGGGACTTATTTGGAGGGCATGTGGGGGTGGGGGCAAATCCTCTCTGGAGCTCCAGAGACTTAGCATTTTCGACATGTACTTACAAATCTTTTTTAGCTCACCTGGACCGAAGGTCCATGTGAGCTATTGCTATCACTTGGCGTCCGTCGTCCGTCGTTCGTCGTCCGTCGTAAACTTTTTCAAAAATCTTCTCCTCTGAAACCACTGGGCCAATTTTTTTCAAACTTGGCCACAATCATCCTTAGGGTTCCTAGTTTCAAGTTTGTACCCAGGGTGTTGATCAACAGACAAATATGGCTGCTGTTACTAAAAATAGAACATGGGGGTCAACACAGGTTTTTGATCATTATCTAAAAAACTATAATAGCTATAGAGAAAACCGTTACTTCAAATTGATCAGCACATTAAGGTCTACAATAGTTGCTATTAGTGCGAAGTTGTGTATTGGCTTCTTGTAGGAGTTATTGCCCTTTTTTGACGATTTTTGACCAAATTTTTGGTATTTACAATATAACCTGAAAAATATACGAGGTAGAGTGAAACTGTAAATGGCAAAAATGATCAGCAATAAAAGCCCTACAATTCACTTGATTGGTCTGAAATTGTCAAATGACTCCTTATATGAGTTATTGCCCTTAAATGGTAATTTTTTATGAAATTTTCCGTTTTTGTCCTGTAACTTTAAAACTATAACAGCTAGAGTAAAACTGTAAATAGCAAAAATGATCAACAATACAAGCCCTACAATTCACTGTATTAGTCTGAAATTGTCAGATGACTCCTTATAGGAGTTATTGCCCTTAAATGGCAATTTTTTATGAAATTTTCCGTTTTTGTCCTGTAACTTGAAAACTATAGCAGCTAGATTGAAACTGTAAATTGCACAAATGATCAGCAATAAAGACCCTACAATTCACTTGATTAGTCTGAAATTGTCAGATGACTCCTTATAGGAGTTATTGCCCTTAAATGGCAATTTTTTATGAAATTTTCCGTTTTTGTCCTGTAACTTGAAAACTATAGCAGCTAGATTGAAACTGTAAATTGCACAAATGATCAGCAATAAAGACCCTACAATTCACTTGATTGGTCTGAAATTGTCAGATGACTCCTTATAGGAGTTATTGCCCTTAAATGGTAATTTTTTTATGAAATTTTCCGTTTTTGTCCTGTAACTTTAAAACTATAACAGCTAGAGTAAAACTGTAAATAGCAAAAATGATCAACAATACAAGCCCTACAATTCACTGTATTAGTCTGAAATTGTCAGATGACTCCTTATAGGAGTTATTGCCCTTAAATGGCAATTTTTTATGACATTTTCCGTTTTGTCCTGTAACTTGAAAACTATAGCAGCTAGATTGAAACTGTAAATTGCACAAATGATCAGCAATAAAGACCATACAATTCACTTGATTGATCTGAAATTGTCGGACAACTCCTTAAATAAGTTATTGCCCATAAATGACAATTTTTTATGAAATTTTCCGTTTTTGTCCTGTAACTTAAAAACTGTAACAGCTAGAGTGAAACTGTTAATAGCAAAACTGATCAGCAATACAAGCCTTACAAATTTTGTTTTAAGTCTGAAATTGTCAGATGACTCCTTATAGGAGTTATTGCCCTTAAATGGTAATTTTTTATGAAATTTTCCGTTTTTGTCCTGTAACTTAAAAACTGTAACAGCTAGAGTGAAACTGTTAATAGCAAAAATGATCAGCAATAAAAGCCCTACAAATTACTTTTAAGTCTGAAATTGTCAGATGACTCCTTATAGGAGTTATTGCCCTTAAATTGCAATTTTTTATGAAATTTTCCGTTTTTGTCCTGTAACTTAAAAACCATAACAGCTAGAGTGAAATAATAAATTGCAAAAATGATCAGCAAAAAAAGCCCTACAATTCATTTAATTGGTCTGAAATTATCAGATGACTCCTTATAGGGGTTATTGCCCTTAAATGACAATTTTGTTATGAAATTTTCCATTTTTGTCCTGTAACTTGAAAACTATAGTAGCTAGATTAAAACTGTAAATTGCACAAATGATCAGCAATAGAAGCCCTACAAATGATTGCTTAGTCCAAAAATTGCAAGATGACTCTTTATAGGAGTTATTGCCCTTTCATTATGAATTTGGACATATGAACAGTTTTTTAATTATAAATTAGTCTATAACACACCTATTAGTAGAGTAAAACTGTAAATTTCTAAAGTACCCTAAAGGACAATGCCTAAAAACCATTTAATTTTCAGAAATTGTGGATGGCACCTTATAGGAGTTATTGTATTTAACAAATTTTTTGAAGAAATGTTTAGTTTTTGCACAGTAACTTAAAAGCTATAACAACTAGACTGAAACTGTTAATTTCAAAAATTTTAATATAGTCATTTGGATTCCAGGTGAGCGATTACAGGCTCCTGGGAGCCTCTAGTTAAACATTACTTGATCTCTCTCTTGTAATTAATAACTTGGTATCATTTTGCCTAATAATGTGAAAGCCTTATCTTCAGAGCTTATTATAGGCTATGCCAGTGATGTCATGTAGTTTGTAAAGGGGGGGGGGGGGGGGGGGGTAGGAAGCCTAAGTACACTTTGTAAAACCCATAACTCTTATAGGTATGGTTCTTCTTTAATTTTGCCATGTTATCAGAAAAAAAATACCTGGGCTGTAGTATAGTATACATGCATGTATCTCACCTGTAAAGCTGTGTCAGTGATCTGTGAACTTGCACTGGATGCACACATTCATCCTATATTAAATCTTCATTAGGTGATTGCACAGATTGCCAGTATGCAGCTGCTTAAACGGGTGTTAAATCTCATTTCAGCCCATTTATTATTCAAGTTCTTTAGTCAAAAGTAATGTAATTTGGATAAAATATTGTTCTTGCAGAAAATCCATTAGGTAAAGTTAATTGGGTTGGTTTGTGAGAAAATCTATGAATCAATTTGTTTTGGCCCAGTGGGCTGTTTAGAGATCAACTTTATATTCCTTACTGATTGTTTTGTTCAAAACAAGAAATAGCTGCTGAAATTGACAAATGCATTGGTTCATTAGCCCTATTTAAATTTCTGAAATCAACAAATCTTGAAATCTGTAATCAATTACAGTCACAATATTGCTTGTTGAAATTAGTACAAATATTAAAAAAAAATGCTTGTAATGAGGAAATGGAGATTTGATAGAGGCATGGCTTTGACATTAAATAACTACATAATTGAAGAAAAAATCCAATGTAAATGAATTTGTTAGGAATTTCATTTGATCTTATTTGATTTTCTGTTGTTGGAGTATCATTTCTATTAAATTACAAAATTACAGAAGGCTGACTTGTCAAAATTGTGTAAATTTGTAGAAGTTTAAGTCTGTGATACTGTTGTGGCATTTGAACTGACATTGCTATTCCAATAGTTGTGTTTCTGCTACCATTACACATTACCCCTATGAAATAGATCAGTGCTTGATAGCTATGATGACATATGAAATCAACATTAAGGAAATTGGCATTTGAGCTATAAACTAACAAATTTTGTAGAAAGGTATCTATAGACAAAGAGAGTTTTCCGAAAATATGGATTTTTGCTTGGGTTTAAGGTAAGCATTTACCTAAGTATTTTTAGAAAGAAATATTGATGTGCTTTTTACTTAATTAATCATAGTGATAAATTAGTTTCCTCTCATTTTTATCTACTGTTAAAGAGGCTGTAATTATAGAATGTTTTGTCTGGAATTACCAGAAAAAAACGGCCAGTTCAAGAATATATAGTGCAGGTAAACAAGACTGGTTTTCCCTCCGAACAAAAATTTAAAATGTTATTTAACTAGTCTTTACTAAATATCCAAGTGCTGTGAATGTTCTTTAAATATTTTTTTGGTAATAATGATCACAGAAAACCATGCAAATTAAACACAAGAGGTTTTTAAAGGTTTTTATTGGAAACAGCCATGGTTTACAGTTCATTATTTGATGTTACCTGTTCATTTTGTTATTGAATTTTCAATTAATGTGATATTTCTTCTATAGTGTATTAATTAAAACTATGGGTGTACTAGCTACAATAATGTCACTCCTTTCAGGTTTTTTAACTCACCTGACCCAAAGGGTCAGTATGAGCTTTACTC
Source organism: Limnoperna fortunei (assembly GCA_944474755.1). Classification (NCBI taxonomy): domain Eukaryota; kingdom Metazoa; phylum Mollusca; class Bivalvia; order Mytilida; family Modiolidae; genus Limnoperna; species Limnoperna fortunei. The sequence continues at coordinate 67,340,565 of OX104111.1, forward strand.
ATCACTTGGCATCGTTGTCGTTGTTGTTGTCAGCAGCAATACACTTTTCACATTTCAATCTTCTTCTCTGAAACCACTTTGCCAATTGGTACCAAACTTGGAAGGAATATTTATTGGGTAGTTCTTAACAAAGTTTGAGTTTTTGGGGCTGATCAAATATTAAACATGGCTGCCAGGGCCATTAATGCATTCTGATTGGCAGAATTAAAAAAAATCTTCGTATAAACTGCTGGGCAGATTGATTTGAAATATTGGAGAAATGTACCTTAGATTTGAGTTTTTTGTGAAGATCCAAAATCCAAGATGGCCACCACTGTGGAACACAGCTTAACATAGGACCCTATGGGAAACCATACAAACAGCTTCTTCTACAAAACTATTACACACAATTAAACCAAATAATGTGGAACTGAATCTTGGATAGTAATCTTATTATTTTGAGTTGTTTGAGTCGATAGGAAATTCAACATGGCTGCCAGAGCTTCTGATTAGCTAAAATTTCAAAATGGCATTATTCATAAAAACAGCATCTTCACATAAACTCTTTAGCTTTGGAATATAAAAATTTGTAAAAAAAGTCGTCTCTTTAAAAGTTTTTTTATAAGTCAGGTGTTAAGAGCCTCTAGTTTAATTTCTGCTGAGATTAAAAAAAAACTGAAGGAGATATATTGTTGCTATGGGCATGTATGTTTTGGATATGATGGATACAAATTTAGAATTTTTTGTAAAATGAGCTTTATGGATTTAATGCAACAAATTTTATTAAACACGAAAACATATATGTATTTAAAGAGGGGGGGTAGGAGGGGGTCTCATCCCGTACTCCTGTATAAATAAATACAAAATCCCGTTTTCCCGGTGAAATAATGGATCAATCCAGAATTCCCGTTCAAAAATCAGACGACTTACCTCAGAATGGAGTGAGGCTATCAGATGTATACATAGTTTACAATTGTTTTCAGGCTTTTTTCCATTATTTTTTAAAAATTCGTCTGCTATAGGAAGTTTGATTTAAATTGATACTTGTAGGAAGAAGACGTGTGATTTCTGCATGCATTTTTTATGTTTGTCATGATCTGTTATCTGTTATTGATTTCTCGATAAAATAAAATAAAATTTCCTGTATTCCCGTTGAAATAAAGCGATCATTCCCGGATCCCGCTATGTAAAAATCCCGAATTCCCACAGTTTTATTTGTTAAATCCCGAATTCCCGGCGAATAAATCAGCCTTTCCCGCTGTCCCGTAAAAGGTCCTACCGACCCTCTTTAAACAACAATGCTTTCTTTAGAGTTATTTCTTAACTTCATGTACTAGTATTTTATTGTTTCTATTTAGGTGTTGTTTACATTTTGGGAAATATGTGTTGCTTAAGTACAGCACTGTCTTGTAGTGGGTCAGATTTAGTGTTTTCCATATTTGTCTTTTCTGATATTCATTAAAAATACATGTACAAATACATAATGGGAAAGAAAATGTGTAAAGTATAATATTTATGGTTGTTTGTTGTTCTGTCTTTTAGTTACATATGTGTTAGTTTATCTGCTTTTCATATACTAGTAGCATTTTTAATCTGAGTGGTTAAGTTAGTTTGTGTACTAATTTGATCTTGTGGTCTGTTACCGCTGTGACAGGGTTCGAGTCTCACTGCAGGTAGGGAGCACTCGACTTAATCTTAATTGACAAGGATTGCCATTTTTCTTCACCGAAGTTCTGGTTTTTTCTCTGTGTACTCTGCCTTCCTCCCCAAATAAAAACTGGATGCCATGAAATAGCCTAAAAATTGCTGAAAGTGGTGTTAAAACAACATCCAAACAAACAAAATATAGCATTTTTGCTGAGAATTATAAAAAGGTTTAAAATTCAGAAGCACTTAAAGAACAGCTAACAGTAATACTGCGTGTACTACATTATTCTAATGGGCCAAAAATGGTATTTTTAATAGTTGTCACATTATCCAAAAACGTATGTCAAAAGGTACCTTGTACACGCTGGGCTTTTTATTCTTATAAGGTTTTTGTTTTTTGTTAAGCTTAGGAAAGTCTACAAATACAAATTAAAACAGCTGTATACATGTATACATGCACACAGGTAAATATTTAGGTCAATTGTAATCATCCACTCCATTAAGTACACAAAGTGGAGATAACTCACATACTTATCACATCCTAAATAAACTTAAGTACACTTATATACAAATAGCAATACAAAACAAACTAGGAATTTTAAAGGTCTAAAGGGTTGTATTGTCTGTTTGATGGTTAATGAATGAGGAATATAAATCAATTTTGACACCATTTTTATTTTCATTTGTAGATTGTTGTCATTCTGTACATAAAACATTAATTCAGACAGCCATGTTTAAAATAACATGCATATGCAGGTCAGGTTGTCTTAACATCTCATTTCAGGAGTTAAAATGAATATTGTTTTTTTTTGTTTTGCCTTCCACGATAGTCGCTGGAGGCGAGACATATGTATGGGAATCAGGCGGTGGCGGAGTAAACACTTGGATATCTTGCTTCATATCTTTGTAATCCTATGCCCTAGTTCCATCAAAGTTGGTCCAGTGGTAGCTGATAATGAGTACTTGCCAGTCATCTGACCTTGACCTCAATTTCACGGTCCAGCGACTACGTTAAAGTTTTGTATTAGGGCAGTTCCTCGTTATCTATGCATGGTATGATGACAATATTTGGTATACAGGTTGCTGCTGAAGAGTACACGACTGTCTGGCAGGTGTCACCTGACCTTGACCTCAATTTCACGGTCCAGCCACTAATAGTTTTTGGATGAGGGCAGTTCCTATGTAGCCATGCATGGTAGGATGACAGGATTATGGTATATAAGGTTTCTTATATTAGTACATGAGTGTCTGGTAGGTTTGAACTGACAATGACCTCAATTTCACTTTCCAGTGACTACGTTAAAGTTTTTGGATTAGGTCCGTATCTCTGTAACCATGCATTACATATTTTAAATGATAACAATTTAATGCTACATGTAAATTTACGTAATGCTTATGACGTAATTTTTTTCATTACTGATGCGGAATGCAGGCAAGACATTTTTCTGTGCCCACACTTGTTTTGGTTTAGTTTTGTTTATTATTGTTTATTTTACATTATTTAAATGCTGTTATTATTAGATTTATATTTAGCTAAATGTACTTGTAGAAAATAACTGAATAACATGTATAATGTATTTCAACAATTCCCTTGTGTCATGCTAATAAATGTTCCATCCTTAAATACAAAAAATTGGAATTGTGTAAAATACTCATAAGAGATGATAAATTGTCATGCATTTACAATAATATTTGGTTCTGGCTGTCAGATGTGTATCATCTTTTAAATCAAGGTTCATTTCTTTTCATTGTAACTAAATTGTACATCTTGTCTTTATTTTTATGTGTAATGGCATCATGCTATTTACATGATAAATACGGACCATGCAGAATTTTGTGGAATGCTGCAGCAATTAAATAGTTTTCTTACAAGTATCTACAACAATTTACTGAATTTGAGAAGGGAAAACAATGTACTAATTCTAGTATATACAAAATTATTATTTTTAAACAAATTTTTATTCCAGGTAGTCGCTGAAAACATAACTTGATCATTGGATCTATATGAGTGAAAAACAGTGGAATTTTTATTCAAGACAATATGGTGACATTTACCTAGAACCAGCTTTTCTTAATTTTTATACCAGACATTAGGTTGGGGATAGATTGGTTTCTACGGAGGTATGTTTACTGTTACCATACAGTCTGATTGACTTCACACCTAAGCTTTCTGTATGGCTCTAATTACTGAACATTAACGATGTATTTGTATGCCTGCTAATGTAGGAATTCATTTCCTACCTCTTCATGTTTCAGCCTTTAGCTGTGTAGTCTATAAATCTGATAGTACATTTACAAGAGTATCAGAAAACATATAAAACCAGAGATTGGCAGCTTAATTATATTGAAATATTAATATACTCCAGCAACTTTTCTTTTAGAACCCAATTCTTTTTATTATATTGATTTGAAGCTGATTATTTCTATGATGTTTGCATGTTTGATGGCATTTTGATATAGTATCATGAAAAACAATGTCTACATTTCTACACAAACATTCAAATTCTTTATAAATCATTTAGAAGTGTTTGAAATTGAATGACATGTGATTTGACGTCTGCTAATTATTGGAAAATTTCATCAATTTGTAAATATCTGGGGTTTTTTTTGTTTCTATGTTTTATTCTAAGAAATTGGATCATTGATATTTTAGTAGATTGAAGTGATTTTAAAAACCTTATAAAAATATTAAATGTTTAATTTTAAGTGTTTGGAAACACAAAGATGCTATGTTCTACATTTTTATTAGCTCACCTGGACCGAAGGTCCATGTGAGCTATTGCTATCACTTGGCGTCCGTCGTCCGTCGTCCGTCGTAAACTTTTTCAAAAATCTTCTCCTCTGAAACCACTGGGCCAATTTTTTTCAAACTTGGCCACAATCATCCTTAGGGTTCCTAGTTTCAAGTTTGTACCCAGGGTGTTGATCAACAGACAAATATGGCCGCTGTTACTAAAAATAGAACATGGGGGTCAACACAGGTTTTTGATCATTATCTAAAAAACTATAATAGCTATAGAGAAAACCGTTACTTCAAATTGATCAGCACATTAAGGTCTACAATAGTTGCTATTAGTGCGAAGTTGTGTATTGGCTTCTTGTAGGAGTTATTGCCCTTTTTTGACGATTTTTGACAAAATTTTTGGTATTTACAATATAACCTGAAAAATATACGAGGTAGAGTGAAACTGTAAATGGCAAAAATGATCAGCAATAAAAGCCCTACAATTCACTTGATTGGTCTGAAATTGTCAGATGACTCTTTATATGAGTTATTGCCCTTAAATGGTAATTTTTTATGAAATTTTCCGTTTTTGTCCTGTAACTTTAAAACTATAACAGCTAGAGTAAAATTGTAAATAGCAAAAATAATCAACAATACAAGCCCTACAATTCACTGTTTTAGTCTGAAATTGTCAGATGACTCCTTATAGGAGTTATTGCCCTTAAATGGCAATTTTTTATGAAATTTTCCGTTTTTGTCCTGTAACTTGAAAACTATAGCAGCTAGATTGAAACTGTAAATTGCACAAATGATCAGCAATAAAGACCCTACAATTCACTTGATTGGTCTGAAATTGTCAAATGACTCCTTATATGAGTTATTGCCCTTAAATGGTAATTTTTTATGAAATTTTCCGTTTTTGTCCTGTAACTTTAAAACTATAACAGCTAGAGTAAAACTGTAAAGAGCAAAAATGATCAACAATACAAGCCCTACAATTCACTGTATTAGTCTGAAATTGTCAGATGACTCCTTATAGGAGTTATTGCCCTTAAATGGCAATTTTTTATGAAATTTTTCGTTTTTGTCCTGTAACTTGAAAACTGTAGCAGCTAGATTGAAACTGTAAATTGCACAAATGATCAGCAATAAAGACCCTACAATTCACTTGATTGGTCTGAAATTGTCAGATGACTCCTTATATGAGTTATTGCCCTTAAATGGTAATTTTTTATGAAATTTTCCGTTTTTGTCCTGTAACTTTAAAACTATAACAGCTAGAGTAAAACTGTAAATAGCAAAAATGATCAACAATACAAGCCCTACAATTCACTGTATTAGTCTGAAATTGTCAGATGACTCCTTATAGGAGTTATTGCCCTTAAATGGCAATTTTTTATGAAATTTTCCGTTTTTGTCCTGTAACTTGAAAACTATAGCAGCTAGATTGAAACTGTAAATTGCACAAATGATCAGCAATAAAGACCCTACAATTCACTTGATTGGTCTGAAATTGTCAGATGACTCCTTATAGGAGTTATTGCCCTTAAATTGCAATTTTTTATGAAATTTTCTGTTTTTGTCCTGTAACTTAAAAACCATAACAGCTAGAGTGAAATAATAAATTGCAAAAATGATCAGCAAAAAAGCCCTACAATTCATTTAATTGGTCTGAAATTGTCAGATGACTCCTTATAGGGGTTATTGCCCTTAAATGACAATTTTGTTAAGAAATTTTCCATTTTTGTCCTGTAACTTGAAAACTATAGTAGCTAGATTAAAACTGTAAATTGCACAAATGATCAGCAATAGAAGCCCTACAAATGATTGCTTAGTCCAAAAATTGCAAGATGACTCTTTATAGGAGTTATTGCCCTTTCATTATGAATTTGGACATATGAACAGTTTTTTAATTATAAATTAGTCTATAACACACCTATTAGTAGAGTAAAACTGTAAATTTCTAAAGTACCCTAAAGGACAATGCCTAAAAACCATTTAATTTTCAGAAATTGTGGATGGCACCTTATAGGAGTTATTGTATTTAACAAATTTTTTGAAGAAATGTTTAGTTTTTGCACAGTAACTTAAAAGCTATAACAACTAGACTGAAACTGTTAATTTCAAAAATTTTAATATAGTTTAAGTCATTTGGATTCCAGGTGAGCGATTACAGGCTCCTGGGAGCCTCTAGTTAGAATTGCCACAAGTCTCTTTCAATTTTTCTTGCTATTAGAGAGTTCAATCCTATATAATTAACATTTTCTATTCTGTCAACTTCTGTACATATGTGACTGTGTATGCACCTTTATAGACTTTTACTATAGGAAATGTTGATAATAAATATGAAATTCTTTAATAGCAAAAAAAATTCAATAGTGGCATCGGAATTGCCTAAGGCAGAGAATTTTATTAAATGTCCAAACTTCTTTTTGATTTGTGGCAACTTCTCTAAACAGTAAATGAATTAAACGGTCAGATGTGATAGTTTATATTCACATTTATTTTTAATGTCATTATATGGTTCTTCTAAAGAAAAATAATACTAATTATAATTTTATTGCTTTAATTGGTTGGTACCAGATGTATTAACATAATTATATCTTTTAATTATGTGATCAAAGTCAAAGGTTAGAAATGGAAAAACTATGTAAAATGTTAACCTTTGATGATACATAAGCTACTTACATTATTGATTCTTAAGTTTTACAATTTCCATGAATATTTGATGTGTTATGAACATATTGCTAGCAAGGCTGAATAAACCTTGATTGACTGTTTATACAATAAATTACATTTGAATTACATATATTGCTTTGGAAATACCTGGATATAAAAGTGTGTCCATCCCTCGTTTCATGTAAGTAAAAATATAAACGGTACAGAAATAAATTTAATTATCTCTATTTTTTTTTAAATTTTCTTTTTATCGTGCAAGCTTAGAAATCACATATTTCTAGTACTAGTATTATGATTTGGATATATTATCATCAGTTTCGAAGGACAGTGTTACATATTACAATATAATGATAACAGATTACTGCTTGTTTTTTTCCTTGATTTCCTTATCCATCTTTTATCAAGCAGCTTGATGAATAAATTTGATCTTGGAAATAAAACCAACAATAATCTATCTTTACCAATACTCTAATGTATTCTGACTTGTCCTTTGTTCAGTTGTACCAGAAGGTCAGGGGGGTTCTCACTGAATACTTAAGTTTATCCCCCATTATCACTGAATACTATGATATAGCTGACAAAAAACATTTCAAACAAAGAAACAGATGTATTTATAAGTTCTCCAAAATCCAATATTTAGGCTTTACTAACAGCTGCACACTTTTCATTAAAAAAAATCGTGTGTCGTGTTAATTTTAATGCATACCAGTTTGTGGCAGGAAAGTGTCCTAACTTTAACATCTAAGTTTAAGCATTAGGTGAATTCCCATAAGGTTGAGTGGATGGCATATCAAATCTTGTAAGCGTGCTAGCATCATAATTAATTGGCAGATTCAAATAAATTTAATCAAAAGCTAACTTGTTCATGAAACCCTTGTATAAAGGTCAAGGTTATTCAAGTTATCTCCCTTGAAAATGCAGAAAATGGTTTAAAAGTTCATGTTTCTGAACTAGGCAAATAGTAAATTGATAGATTAAACAAAATTTATACACAAGTTTTATATAGACAACACCTCACTTGATGATTAAACAAGAATTTTAGAAGTCATGCAGATTTAAGATTTAGAAAAAAGTGAAAATATTCTAGCTCTTATTCTAGATAAATAGCTCCTGATCTGATACAAACTATAAATGGGCAATATATGGCTTATGTTTTAACTAATATTATATTCAGCAAATTAGATTGTCCATACTGAATGCTTTAACAAGTTTTCTTTTTCCAATATTCTTATCGTACTGTACTAGTATATCATTGTGACACTAGTCCTTTATCGTTAAAGAGTATTAATACCTGAATTCAATACCACTTATGAATCTTCATGATAAAATGCATAATCTATCATTTTTCCTTTGTATTCTGTTTGCATATCAGAAATAATAAGGTATGGTAATTTATTCACAATGAGCTTCTCGAGTAAATTATTGTTATAGGAACAAAACTCGTATTGAATGGCTGAATATTCTTGTTTTGATAACTTCATTTATATTTAAATTATGTATAGGTGACAAACAATCAAATGTGTATTTATTTGTCACCATCTGACAAGGAAAAGGTGACTGCTGACCACAGCAGACCATGAAGTCAGTGTTGCATATGAGCAGCATACCTGGACTTTCTTCTGTTCTGAGGCTATAATGGTCCAGATGTTATTGTATTAACAAAAAAAACCAAAAAAATTAACAACATTCTTTTGAGGGTTCATTAAAGTAAAAGGACAAATTCCATTGGCAGTCCTTATTAGCCAGTTGTATATTGCAAATTACCGAAAACAATTAACCCATTTAAATATGACTTTAATATTCTGAGAGCTAAGTACATTTGTACTGGCATTATTTTAAGTCTAAATTTAGATAATGTTTTTCGATGTATTGTTTTATATATGTAACATTTGCTACCAGTTCTATAAAGTAAGAAATTCCAAAACTTTTAGTCATTAATTATTCGTCAGCTGCTTGTCAGCAATAAGTTTGAGAGTTTAGGCCTGACTTGGGATAGGGTCTGCTCCACACCAACCTTTATTCAAAAGAATTGCCTATTTTCCTGCCGTTGATTGGGTTTTCACAGGGCAGTGAGCTTCCTTCCCCAATAAAATCTAGACACTTAATTGTAGCTAAATATCCCAGAAAACAAACAAATTACAATTTTCACTCCTTAATGTGACATGGTGTAACCTTGTTAAGTAAATAAATAAATATGATAATCAGATAATTAATTGAGCTCACTCATTAAGGATAACTCAAAAGTCATAACTGATGTTTTAATTGAGACTGAAAAAAACTGACCCTTCAGTAGAGGAAAGTTGCATTGTGGGAATACTATTTGTGTGACTGGGTGGCATGTAAAAGAGGTAACTGTTTATTATAGTTAAATAATAAAAATCCGTGTGGATGGCTACTAAACACAAGTGACTGCTTGAACAAAGTGTCCAGTGGTCAGGATTATGTGTTATAATTTTTATCATTCTGACAAAATTTCTACATTGTCATCTGGAGTCGATTTCACAAAAAGTCCATTAAAGTTGTAAGTGTTGGAAGATCACAGGAAAATGCATTGTGACATCAGCACTTACGATGTACACATACAAGTTTTTGTGAAAAGAACCCCTGATTCTAGTTATATTTCATTGTTTATTCTTATATAAAGACTATAATTTATTATGTCATCATGAACTTGATCTGGATTTAAAACACAAAGGTGAAATACTAGTTTGTATTCACCCTTAAATGTTTTCATTAAAAAATTGTGACATGTTTAGTATTATGATGTTTCATCAATCATATGCTGTTCTCTGATATATTTAAATATAGCTGAAATATTGCTTGCTGAAAGTAAAACAACAATCAATCAATCAATCTGATATATTTGTAACTCACTTTTCACTCTGAAAATCATACTCTTTTTATGAAGTTGGGTTATGTTTTTTTTTCTAAATATCTTAGTTTATGGAAATTACAGCATAGTTCAGAAAGTGTTAAACTTTTGTTCTGTGAATTTGATTGTTACAGCTATGAGATCTTGTGACTTGATCTATTGTTAAATACATGTATTGGGTTGATTGCAATTGTACATGTTCATGTATGATTTTATTTATAGGTTTTTACATACATATATATGAAATGTATTTTCTATTTGCTTTTTCCATTTTATAAAAGTTTTTCTTATATAATATATTTGTTTTTGAGTTAAGATTTCTTTTTTTATGAGAAAATATTTTTAGCATATTTTCTTCATGTTTTGAAATTTACCCTGTAAAAATCATTTAAAGTTTTTGATATATTCCCTCTTTATACTGTTTAAACTTCCTAGCTAGGATTAAGCAAAGGGTAAATAGTTTTGTATCTTCCTTGTTGAGCACACATATTTGTACCATTGAATTTTTATTGATACACATTCAATTGGAATCCATTACAAATAACTGTTACCAATTATAAACTGTGGCATGGTGTAGGTATGATGTATGTATATATATATATATATTATATTTTATTGTTTGTATACCTAAATTTAACAGGTTTGACCTAGTTTAAGTACTGTTGTCAAATCTATTACACAGGTGAGGTGTGATGTAGTTAAAGTTGTGGATCAAAACATTTTTATTTATCAATTTTAAATTTATTTTTAATAGCTGTCATCATATCTGTTCATGTTAAAGATGTAATCAAATAGTTTAATACTTAAAAATGACACTTTGAGCTTAATATGTTTATTTATGTATTTAATAATACACCACTTGTGTGTTTTGTCACTTCCTGAAAAATATGTTAATCCCCAAACAAAATAATTCCACAACCACTGGACATTTTAGAAGCACATGTAGCAAATAATTGCTTGTGAAAAGAATTTAATGTTATACAAAACAGGAGATAAAACAAACTTATCTTGGAGGTCAATAAGTATGACAGTACTAGTACATCCTGTATGACCGTTTGAAATGCATTACATCATAGTTTCAATAAATATTCCAAAAGTACTTTTAATAATAGAAGTATTTACTGGTTAATTTTTTAAAAAGTAATTTTCCTTATTTTTTCCAACCCATGAAATGCAGCATCGAGAGGACACAGTAACATCACCTACTTGACTTAATACATTAAGTTACTTAACTAAAGTTGAAGTACCTTCCCTTCTATGAACTGATTGCACGAGTGCAAAAGGTTCAAATTTGTTGAAGTTGTTGATATTTGTAGGTTTCACAATGAGGGAGAATTGTATATCACTTTATATCATCTTGAGTTACTTAATTTCAACAAATAATAAATTAGCCTATGGTGCCTGGTGAGTTTATTAGTTTGTTGACATTAAATAACAAGAGATGATATTAAGCGATATTATGATTTCTAAGGTATTTCTATTTTCAATGTGAAGTTGCCTTAGCCAGATTTGTTATAACATTTTAGAATTTTGATGATAAAAGTTCTTCAACGTCTTTATCATTTGGATTTCAAATATTGTTTTGTTGGTTTGAGTGCTATTGATAAGTCTTCATTAGACAAAAATGCATGTCTGGGGTAGTAAATTATATTAACCTTGGTATCTTTCTTGACATTTTATGTACAATTCTTACAATTTGTGAAAACTATTTCTCTTATTGGTGAAATGAAATTGTAATTTGAATGGCTAATTTTGTGGCTTGGAAATGGGGCATTGTTGAAACATAAAGTAATATGCAAGATGTAGTTACAGGCCATAAACAGTATAACGAAGCATGACATTAAAATGAGAACACATATATAATGAAAACATTTTTTTAAGTTCACAATTTTGAAATAATAAATGATATTGTTCATATATAACATTTGAAATTTTTTCATAAGCAGAAATAAATCAGAATAGCTCTTTCACTCCAGCAAGAGACATCACAATGTTTTTTTTTTTAATCAGGGACTGATGTCACAATCAATTTTTCAAATCTCTTGTTCGTATGACATAATTGGGCATTGCATACAACATTTTCCAAGTCCCACGAGAGATTTATAAATAAGGACAACATTAAGAGAATCTTGATCAAACATGGTGCATCCTCATTGAGATTTAATTAATGAAATTATAACAAGATTTCACTTTTATTAAGCAAGGAAAGCTAATGTTTGTACCCACCAAAAGCTGTATATGACATTGCTTACTCAAGATTAAAAATTGCAAATAGCCACAACATAGTGAAGTTATATAAGCCATTCACATCCCCCCTTTCCCATTTAGGTATATACGTGTATTGCCTTATATTTTTTAAACAGTGAAGGGGGTATAGTGTAAACTATATTTTCATTTACAATAATAATAATACATGTAATCAAAGGGATCGGAAAAAAAGTGGCAACACATTTTTCTATATAGTCCTCTCCAGGTTGGATACATATAGCCTGTTATTCCGTAAATATAGAAAAACATTGTTTGCTATGGGTTTCATTAAACAGATGTACACATTTCCGTGCCCTTTCATTGGTCATATATAGCCAATAAGAATTTCTGTTAAAATTTGTTTAAAAATATGTAATCATTTTAAGGATCTACCTTATATGACAACAACAATAACCAAAAGTATGTGAAAGTATGTAACAACATATGAAGGATTAACCTGTCACACAATGTCTTATATTTCATGGTTGTAATTATATGCCCCACCCCAAACTTGTTTGAAGGGGGGGGGGTATATAGGAATCACCCTGTCTGTCTGTTCGTCTGTCCACATCCCTTGTAAGCGCAACTCCTCCTAAACCGCTTGATGAAATTTAATTAAACTTAGCATAAAGGAAGTACATTATATATAGATGTGCATGAAGGATTTTTATTGACCTCAGATATCATTAAGGCGAGATAATTGGACTTGTGAAAGTGAAGCGTAGGGTATCCCTTTGTGAGCATGCTCACAGTCCACACTTGTTTAAAAAAGGGAATTTTGAAAGTGCAGTTGTTACATTTAGTGGTCAAGAAAATATATTAATTGTGTTTATTACAGATTACACATCTATATACATGTAGCAATTTTTATCAGTATGATAAAAGTATTTTTAATTAGATTGAAGTGTGATCTATTTTAATAACATTATGTCAACCTGTTTAGGCATAAACTTTTTAATTTGTTGAAGGTACATGAAAGTAAAATTAAAATTTGCCTTTAATGCCACATCAAGTTGTAGATTCTCATCTCCACGTCCTACATTTGTGCTGAAATAGCTTTTTATATTAAATCATTTCATGGCTAGTTTTCATATATTTTTTAGCAAAAAAACAGATTCTTCATGGGATAGGTGTGAATCTACCTGGACTATATATATTAGTTCCCTACCAGCTTAGCCCAAGGGGACTATAGGTTTGCCTCTGTCCTTCAGTCCGTCCGTCAAACATGTTTTCCGTACTTTTTTCTAAATGCTTGCAGATATTGAGCTGATATTTGGTATGTGAGTCAACCATGATGAGTTACAGGTCAAGTTTGAATATCGTTTTGGTCCAATGATTTTTGACGAAGAAAATTTCTAAAAATAACAATGTTCTAGCTTTTTGAGCTGATATTTGGTATGCGAGTCAACCATGAGTTACAGACCAAGTTTGAATATTGTTATGGTCTAATGATCTTTTTACGAAATTATGGCCCTTCAGGACTTGAAATTTCTAAAAAATAACAGTTTTCCTGACTTTTTTATAAACATTTGCAGATATTGAGCTAATATTTTACATGTGAGTAAACCATGATGAGGCCCAGATCAATTTGCATATCATTCTGGTCCAATGATTTTTTAAGAATTATTGCCCGTGGACTATGAACATTTTATTTGCCTGTAGGGGACTTAGTTTTGCTGAAAAATACTATCCACACTTGTTTATAGTAGATCTGCCCTATTACCTACAGTATCTATAAGCTGACTAGACTTTGTGTCTACAAAATATGCACAAATTTGATTCATCTTTAAATTCATTAGCAGTTCATTAAGAATAAACAACATTTTCTGGCAGCCTGCTACACATTTATTCTTGGAAATTAGAAGTCCTAATAAAAGCAACCATATGATAGACAATCTATTGAAGACTTCCTGATATTGCATGCGAAAGTAACAATGATGCATTACTCTCAGTTGTTTTCCCTATAAGGTGATGGACAGCAGATGAAAAATTGATGAGCAACTATGGGTTGGATCATTGAACTGAAAATATATAGGTCAACTTTTTAATCATAGTTCACATCAAAGTGTGATGAATCTGATTGCTAATGACAAGCTAATTTTTCTCAAAAAAATAAATATATAATCTATAAATTTTATAAATTTTCTATAAATCTGATACACAAGGACATTGGAATTGACAAGATATTATATTGCAGGGAATTATTCTAAATTGTATACACTGTTGACATTTGATCTATTAAATCTGTCTGGCAACAGCATTTTTTAAATCCATATTAGGATTACCTGAGATTTTGCTGTAACTGTAGGTAGCCAGTTAACTTGATTGGCTGGAATTGAAGGTACATTTAGCAGTTCAGAAAGAAAACATATACCAACAGCTAATTAATTGATGTTGTCAACAATTAAATGGGTACGAGTGGGTGATTTGTTATTGTCACATAAAAATAAACAGCCACCTACAAATCACACATAATCAAGTCACTACATAGGATATTTAATTATTAGAGAGCGTGACCTACAGTACTCTACCAATATGAGACCTTATACATGTATCAAGTTTCTACACATTGTTTATTTGTACATAGTGGAGACGAGTTATAACCAACTCAGTGTCTCGAAGTGTCTGTTCCTTTTTTATGTCTTCAGTGTGACAGCAACCTGATTATATTTCCTGCAACTACTGTGATTTTTATACTCTGCTCGGCAGAGTCTGGGGTATATAGTGGTCCTCATGTCCCTCTGTCCTTCCATCCGTCCATCCATCCATCCATCTATCCTCCGTCCGTCTGTCTGTCCACATTTGGTTTCAAGATGATAATTCAAAAATTTTCATCAGATTTGAATGAAACTTTGTGATATTGTTTTATATCATGTTGGTATGAAGCCTATCGAATTTGGGATAAATCCATAAAATTTCAAGGTAGCAGTCCACAAAAATTGTTAGAAATTTGACAAAAAATTTGTTTCCGGACAATTACTCAAAAAGTTTGCATCTGATTTGAATGAAACTGGGATATTGCTATATATTAGGTTGGTAAGACGCCTACTGGTTTTGGAGGAAATCCATCAAATTTCAAGGTCACAGTTCTAGTAAAAACCCTAGAAATTTTTACTAGAAAGCTGTTTCGGACAATACCTCAAAAAGTATGCATCAGATTTGGGATATTGTTATATATCAGGTTGGTAAGAAGTCTTTCGATTCTAAGGGAAATCTGTAAAATTTCAAGGTCGCAGTCCACAAAAAACGTTAGAAATTTTTTAGAAAAGAGGGGGGGGGGGTGGTATCAGTGATCGCTAGATCGACTTTGTCTAGTTTTATAACAAATCTGTTGGTGTGTTCAGAAATTTAAAACACATCTCTGATCAAAGGTCTAAGTGTATAGAACATTGGCATCTGTAATATTATGCATATAATTCTTCAGTTGTATTATCAGTATGTGAGGTTACTATATACATGTATACCCTGAACTTTGAAATGAAGATTACAGTTTTATAAAATGTTCTCTGTGTCACTGGTTCTTATTATTATTATGGGTACCAGTCGTAGCCATATGATTTTTTGACTCTTTACTGGATTTTATTGGCATATGACTTAGTTTACTAAGAACAGAATTTATATATTCTTGATTGACATGGTGCCTGATATGTAGTAAATATTTGGAATTACTGGCCAAGAATTGTGACCAATTTATCTTTCACTGTTAAGATTGTACAAGTTGGCATCACTGTCGCATGGTAAAGTTGCCTTGGGAATTTTCGGAATACAGACAGTGGAACAAAGATGTTATAAATTCTGGTGCTGATCTGAAAAAAAAAAACAAAACAAAAGTTTATATTATACAAATAATGACTTTAGATGAGGTTAATATCATGATTTATGAACCCAAGAGATCAGATAATTACCGCGGCCATCGGACGAGGTGATTATAGATCTCGAGGGTTGAGAAATCATGATTTTAACTGAAATCTAAAGTTATCAATTGTTTTATTATATGACACATACAACAAAAACATTTTTTCAAAAGTTATTTTATCAAAGAAAGATAAAAATTGAAGCTCACACATATTACACATCTTTACAAAAATGTACGGATTTTCCCTGATACTATATTTAGGTACACGTTGAAGCTTACACAAGTAATGATCACCTCGCGTGCATAATTGCGCGGTGAACAATTTAACAATAACAGTTGAAGCTTACATATATTTCCAAAAAATGTACGGATTTTCCCTGATACTATATTTAGGTACACGTTGAAGCTTACACAAGTAATGATCACCTCGCGTGCATAATTGCGCGGTGATTATCATATTTTGCAATAATATGTAAAATACCCTTTGAACCAATGAAAAACTAAGTTATTTACAAGTCATATAATAATATCATTTCTTGGGTTAGTTTTTAATTTATCAAACTTTGTAAAGGCATTTCTTTGGCACATTTTCTAGACTAAAATATCAATGCCATATTTAATCTTGTAACTGCAATACAAAATGAATGTCATAGATAAAAATGTGCACTGATAATTTTCTTCTAAATATATTGGCATGCACCAATATATTGTCTCCTGTTAGCTCACCTGACTAAAATAAAGGATGACCTTTAACTGTGACTTTTCATCTACATTTGCAGTTTATTTACCAATAAATAAACTGCACCGATATGAACCAAATTTAGCATGTATGGTCCTTTGTTCTGGAAATAAATGGTAGTGTGCTGTAAAAATAGAAATGTTATATTATATTTATTTATCAAGCAGTTGAGTAAAATACATGTGAAATTATCCATATAACATGGATGTAGTGAACATGGTGAATACCAGGCATGTAGCTGCCTATATGTTAGTACACGGCTGAATCCACATGATTTTGACCAAGAAAAATTGTCTATCCAGGCATTCAATTAACTGTCCATTTTCAGTACTAAATAAAGCACATAAAACTCTCTAAAACTCTAAAATGCACCTTGTGTGGGGGCATGCCCCCTGACCCTCCCCCTCCCTGTCATTTTGTTAATCCACAATGCAACTAGTCTAGCCCCTGAATACAGAAAAAAAATTGGTCAAATTCAGAAAAACAGGCTTAATAGAGAAAAACGGTCCATTACAGGAATGTCACTTCCAGTAATCTATATTTTTACTAGTACCAATTTTTTTAACCTTATCAGATGGCTTTAAGTTGCAAACCTAAAGTGAAACCTTCGTAATAATATTTATTGATTGGATTGATTGGATGTTTGCTTTACGTCCAGCGAGCAGTATTTCAGCTATATTCAGGACGGGAACAAGTGGTATTGAGCCTTGGATAACTGTATTTAGCCCCAAGCATTGCCTCGTGCCAATGCCGCCCTCCTGGATGCGATGCTACTTCAGTTCATTGTCAGAAACACACGTCTGATCACGTTCCCGCTTTGCTACCAATAAATACTGGTAAGTGGTAGCAAACCAAGAATACCACCACTTACTGGTCAGTGGTAGCAAAGTGAGAACGCGACCAAACACTTTAGTACCTTTTTCAAATCCGGAATGGCCATGTAGAAAATATAATTTTTTAGGAACAAGTTGACTTGACAACTAATTAGAAAAATGTATTTCTTTTTCAGTGAAGTGACAAGTGAAAATGGCAGGTACTGTTGGATTTATACGAGTCAAGCTCCTGCAAGTGGAGAAGGGAAACTTGGATACAGATAGCGAAATGTTTGATCCTTACATAGCTGTAAATGTCAAGGAATCAGTTCAGACACCAGGTAATGGCAGGTGTTTTTTACAGGGTACTTTGGTTTCATTTCATAAAAAACTAGACATATGATATTACTGAAAAATGGTCGGTTGTTGAAGAACACTAGTCATGAGCACATTTTAAAGTATGCCCACACATAATAACTTAATCTTGTTATTAGGGCCCTGCCACTTTGTGGTGGACGCCAGTGATCAGTCAGGCATCAATCTGTCCATCCTAATCGTTTTCTGAGCTATTATTTTTTTTAGCCAAGTTGCAACGAAGTTGAAAATTTCTTGAATTAGTGGTTTCCGGACCATAACTCAAAAACTACATCAAGTACATATCTGAAATTTTACACAATGGTTCAATACTGTTAGAGGATTCACATATTCATATGAAAATTTGTTGATAAAGCTTACATTTTTCCTGCTGAAACCCTTCCTCACTTTGTCTCCAGTTTACATGTAATGCCTGTAATAACCAATTATGTTAAATCTTACAATGAAGACAAGGAAAGTTTTGGTTAATAAAATACGGCAACTCGGCTTTTGCACCCCTGTGCATATCGATTTTTTCTTTTGAGGTAGGCTTGTGATATTTGGTATGTGGGTAGATAATATTAAAGGGATGTGTCGCATACCATGGTTCTTGACCTCAAAGTTGACGGGGCCCACAGAGATGGGTACCATCTCACTTATATCTAGTTTTTAGTTTTAATACCTTTATTGCTAAAAACTGGGCATACATATGTTATTTCATACAATGAAGGTAAAATGTTTACATGCTAATTTTTGGTCCATCTAGTTTATTGTTTGATAGTTCATTGGGTCAAATTTGCCAGACATGACAGATTTTCACCAAAAGATCTACTAAGATTTGATCAAATTTGACATGTTGTACATGGTCAATAAGATCTAAATCATTTTGTTCATTTTCAATGCATTTGACTTAAGCTAAAGGTAATATTTTAGTAATCACCCCCAAAGGGTACCCCAATCACTTCAACACCTGTGTTTAGTGTTTATTGTGTTAATTGGTTTTCACACCTATAGGATTATGTAATAAGGTCAACAGTTGACATCTAAACTTAGATTTTTTTGTAGAACCTACTATTGGAACATTTTTAACAATTAGCTTTATGTTAAATTTTCTTCAAAGCATAATATATTGATTATGTTACCAAGATATTCAATGAATCAGTGGTTATCCCACGTGAAGCCCCAAATAACAAATGGCATAAGCCAACAAATCATAAGACAACAAAATGGTTTGTTGTCATTGTCTTATGCCATTTGTTAAGCACAATGAAAAGTTCTTTTTTCACTGATGCAGTATGCATTCAGAAATGGAAAAAAATCTGTTAATTTTTTGAAAATTTTTTTTCTTATACATGTACCATTAATTATGTTCTGTGATATCTAATCATATCAAGTGATAAGCCAGCACCCATATTCTTTTATGTTTGTACCACATCCTTAAGGATGAGATCACATCTATATGTCCCATTTCCAGATAGCCAATAAAATTGCAGTAACATATTCTATGCTTCAATAAAATAATAGATATACATTTACCTTCATAGAACCCGGGGTTTACTCAGTATTGATCATTGATGTCTGTATCAGTTTACCATTGTATTATCTTGTATATATAGTGGTATTGAATTGTATGTATTTTTCACCTGAAGTTGGTGCTTAAAATAATTTTGCAGGTTTATCTCATCAGACCTTTATATACCTGTGATTGCTGCAGTAGATTAGGAATCTTTTTATTTAAAAATACACCTGTCATGGACTAGACAACAAGCAGCTGATGTGCTACAGTTTAAGCATTGATATTCTCCTCCTTTTTCAGTTTATGGAAACAAGTTATTTATTGTTGTTGGCACATATTAAATCTGGGTGCTGACCAGAATATCATTGATTCATTCAGTGATATAATCATTGTCTAAATTTACTGCCCTAAAATTTCAAGAAGGTTATACATTCTAAGGTTATCTGATTCCCAAGGTGTACTTGACCATAACCAGATTTTCGTATTACTTTTGGAATTCGGGTGATAAGAGCTGTTCAGCATCCAAATTATTTGGTCTTACAATATTATTGGTTTGAGTTATATTAGAAAAAACACAAAACATGTGTTTGGAAGGGGGTGGCAATATACAAATTATTACTTAAGTATCTTTGATGAAATTCTTTTTACAGTTTCACAAGTTGCTGAAAGTCTTAAAAAATGTGTTGACTTTTAATAGTTATTGCTAATAGGCCAGCCTCATTCTGAACAAAACATTAAAATATTGTTTTATTATAACTCTTATACCTAGGTAAGCAGTAAGTGCTTATAAAACCCATTATTTGGCACCTGGGATTATACATCTGTATAAAAATGAGGCCTGTGCCTTATGTCATAAATCACTTTTGCTGGAAGATGATGTACTGTGATGGTGGTTGATTGTTTTAGTTTATGGCCATTGGAGTCTAATTTTTCATGTCCTTCACCTTTTTAGCTCACAGAACCCAAAGTGTCATGTGAACTATTTGTATCATTTTGTGTCCGTTTTTGTTGCCAGCATCATCAGTGTCTGTAAACATTTTACATGTCAATCTTCTTCCCTGACACTAATTGGCAGACTTGAAACCAAACTTGGTCAGTTTGTATTTCTGATTGGTAAACAAATAGGACTAAGTTTAACATAGGACCCTATGGGGAAATAAAGGTTTAAAAAGGCTTCTTTTCTAAAACAGTTTAACCCAGTTAAAAACTATAACTGATCACCCGTATTTATTTGATGATCCTCTATAAAGTTATGTTTATTATGCAAATCAGAAATTCAAAATGGCCACCACTGCAGGACTATAGTGTAACATAGAACTCTATGGGAAAAAGTTTTTAAAAAAAGGTTTAAAGTTTAAGGTTAAAGTTAAAAGCAATATTGTTTTTTTATGCCAATAAGACAATAAAAAATTGCCACAATTACCATAACAGACTGTTGAACAGAGAATATGATATACTATAGGAATAATTTTCACATGCTGTCTTTCCTGAAACTGCAAAGCTGATTGAAGCCATATTATATTTGAATGTTTATTGGAATGTGCTCTTAAAAGTTTATGCTTGTTTATTTGATTTGATTAGGCATAATGGCTGCAATTGTAGGAATTAATTTAACATAGAGACCTATAAGAAAATGTTAAAATGGATTCCTATCTGAAACTATTGAACCAGTTGAAACCAAATAGCAATATTCATTGGATGATCCCAACAAAGATAAATATAATATTCCTATGTTGTCAGAAAATGTACTTGCCTTAGAAAGAAACAGGTTGAAATGTGAGAATCGGCGAGTACAGATAAACAAACAAACAGCACTGCAGAATACGCAAAAATGTATTCTGCTACCTTTATTGTACAGCAAATGTAGTGATGGTAGAATAAAATGTAATTGATGCCAGTGGAAGATTGAAAATAACAAAACTTAGTTTAACATCTGGGAAATTCATCTTGATTAAGCAGTCCATAAGTCTATTTGTTCACCTATTCTAGATTCAGCTTTTACATTTAGCAGTGTTTTATAACAAGTCAAATTAAAGGTTTCACTTATATTTATACAGTTGTAATGTTATACCTTATTCAAATACAAAAAGAGCAAGTTGGTCCAGTGAATTGCAATACTTGTTACTTTGGCTCCATTTCTATTAATTATCATTTCTGTAATGAAGTCCAATAAAATTTGATTCCTGTGAATTAAAGGTAGTGGTACTCATTTTATTCCTGTGAACTAAAGGTCATCGTATGCATTTTTTTATATAGAAATATAGATAACAGTTTATATATATAAATCAAAATATCATGATATAAGGTTAATTTTTAGAAATATACATGTAGGGGGGTTAGCTCATAGTTAGGTCACTGTATACATTCCTTGAATTGTAGGTCGTGGTAACACGGTTTATTCTTGTATTATAGGTCGTGGTGTGCAGTTTGTGCAGAAGAAAAGAACAATTTACCCTGAATGGAATACATGTTTTGATGCTCATTTATATGAGGGAAGAGTGATAAATCTAATTGTGATGGAAAAACCAAACAAGTTCTTAGCAGAAGTAACAATTGGAGCCAGAGCATTAGCAGAGAAGTGTACTGATGGGAATATCGCAACGGCATGGGTAAGATAATAGCAGGGACACATTTGTTTTTTCTCGTTGTAGTAAAAAATGCACAGCCACTATCAATCTGCTAAAAATTACAAAACCAGATGCAGCTTGTATTTCTGTGGAATTAGAGGGTGGGGTGTCTGATTATTTATTTGTCTAATAAATAAAAACTTTTATCTTGACGTAATTTGCAATTCAGTTTTTAAACGAATATGTAGATCATATATGTTGTATTGTTCTATGGGGACATCCTCACAAGTCAGGGTTTCTGTGTCCACATGTGTCCAAGAAACCCTGACAAACTTCGGTAGGAAATTCCCGGGCTAGAAGTCACTATTTTGATTGGCTACATCATACCTAGTGACCTATGTTAAATTCATTCCTGCGAAGGTGGCCATTTTTAATTTGATGATGGGCATAAAAATACATGCAACTTAAAGAAGACCATCCAAACAATATTGTTAGTAAGTTTTGTTTCCATTGGTTAATCAGATTTAGAGAAGAAGCCTTTTTAAAACTTCTTCACATAGGTTCCTATTTAAAACTAAGTACTCCGGTGGTGGCCATTAGAATCAATTAAAACAAACTTTTTAATGGTTCATCCAATTAACGTTGTGATCAAGTTTGGTTTCAAATGGCTCAGTGGTTTCAGAAAAGAAGATTGAAATGTAAAAATTTTACTGACATTGCCACCCAGGTGCCACCTACAACACTGCGATGACAACAGACGAAAATAGCTCACCTGACCCAAAGGGGTGCTAAATGCATTTAGATAAATTTTGTTAGTCACTTGACCAGCAGTGAAATTTCACAGTTTTCTTGTCTGTAATACTTGGTTTATTGTGTTCTGTCAGCTGTTTTAAGTGCTGCTTTGTGGTGTTGAGGTATTATAAAGCAACAGAAATGGTATCCAAACAATATCCTCCTCAGGACTTTATTTGCAGCAGTTTAGTTTGCAAATAGCTCTATATTTAGTCACTGGTGTCGGTGATCATGTCGTTGTCTCAAGGGTGCACTAAATTTTTGTTTTCTGTAAGTACAGTACTAATATGGATGTAAATGATCCCTTGGAGATAAAAATCTATGGATATTCTCTTATTTCCTTTTTCTAATATGATTATTTTCAACCATAATGATGCAATAAAATTTTATGAGGCTCAGATAAGGACATCCTTATTTTCATGAGAATAATTTTCTCCTGATGCGTTTCTCCGGTAGTCAATGCTGATATCTTTATTTATTCCTCATATTGTTGTTTAATAGATTTCCGCCAATAACATATAAGACATATATTATCCATAAACCAGGTTTATTAAAAAAAAATATACTTAACATTGATCATAAACTAGAGTAAATGATTGCTAGGGGGAAGTTATTATTTGAAAGTAGGTTATAAAAGTGTGACACATTTTCTTAGCAGAAGAAGAGGAAGAAATCTCTGTATGTGTATAAAAGTCCAGTCTGTCAGATAGTGGTAGTACTGTGTTACTGATGAGAGGATCTGTAAATTTATGTGAAATAATTAAATATACCTACTACTATATGTTTGTAATCTCTGATCTTTAGATCAAAGTTTTTCATTGACAACATGCATGCAAGATTCGTTTCTTTTAATGAATATTTTTACTTCATAAAGTATTTTAACTCCTGTCACTATTTTAATTTGTTGCTAATATCATGAAACAAGCCTGACTTAGTTGTTCTTGTAGAATTGTATCATTTATGTGAAAATCATTATTTTTCATTTGGATGTAAGGGGTGGTAGTTGTTCTAATCTTATAGGGTACAGTCATGTGTTTTGTCCGGCACAGTGGATTTATTATACCCCCCCACAAACTTGTTTGGGGGGTATATAGGAATCAACCTGTCTGTCTGTCTGTCCGTCTGTCTGTCTGTATCCCTTGTAAGCCTAACTCCTCCTAAACTGCTTGATGAAATTTAATGAATCTTAGCATAAAGGAAGTACATTATATGTAGATGTGCATGAAGGATTTTTATCCACCGCGGATATCATTAAGGGGAGATCATTGGACTTGTAAGTGCAGCGGGGGATATTGCTTTGTGAGCGTGCTCCCAGTCCACACTTGTTTAATTCTTCTTTATCATCATTCTTGAAATGCAGATGTGAGGATGCTTATGTTATGGCAACCTTGAACTAGTATTTTATTGAGCACAGAAATTTGTAGTTTTTCTGTCCCCATGAAATGTACGAAAAAATAAGCATAGAACAAATAACAGTCACTCTTTGTGCATTAGTCATATTAATTTCAGCATTCTTCTACATGTATACTATATATTTATCTTTCAAAAAATTTCTCATTAAAGTCTTCTGGTTTTACACACTTTTGACAAGGTGAACCCCATGCAATTGTCATTTGATATAAAATGGCACGCACCACCAGTTTTCTGACAGAGTTATTTTTTGTCAAATTGAATATTTCCATGATTAATAATAGTTCCAATCCTAAATCAAGCATTTATTGTACAGCAATATAATATTGTTCATAGACAGTAACCTAAAGTATGTGTGCAATAACTTTCCATATTGCAAAAGTACTAATAATTATACTTACTGGTCAGAGAGTTAAGTTCTAGACATTAAAATGATGAAAGCATTTCTCACCATTTTTGTGACTGTGGCACTATTTTTCCATTAAAGTCTATGGCAAAGGCTTCATTTGATAGATTTCACTATCTTAGATCCAAAACAAGTTATGCTTATCACTTTTAAGATGCCAAGTTTTCACAAAAACTTCAAAAGATCAGGTGGCAAGAAATACTTGCTGGCGAGAACTACTCTGTGACCAGTATATGCTGAATTTTACTATCTAATAATCCTATTTTAATTTAGTTTTGTTGGGTTCTAATATACCAGTACTTCAAAATTCATGAGGTCATTGACACCAAAGTTTTACTCTTCACCCAACTCAATGCTTTGCTGTATATAAAACTTTTACTCAGTAACAACAAAGACCCATCAAGATAATATTCATTATTTAGCACAAAATGCAATATTAAACCAAGGGACATTTCATCTAAGCTGTCCCAAACTAGTCCTTAGACAGTTCTTAAGACACATGGTCTAAGGATCTGTCTTAGAACAGTCTTGATGACATGGGCACAACAATCGTCTTCTGTCATCAGTTCTAATGACTGTTTTATAACAGAGATTACTGCTTTAATGTCCAAAAAGCAAGCTCTCACAATACAAAATTCTACTCTGGATACTAGTCCCCAATACTCATACAAAAACCTATCATATTCTGTGAGACTGATTTTTTGTGCTGTTTATTTGTTTGATAAGTTGTAAATATGTACATAGATTTGCTATCACATTGTTGTTAATGTTAATCAATTTCCTCATAAGTTTCATGAATAAAGCACACTCCACCAGAAACAAACGCTTGTCTGAACAATTAATTTCAGCTGTATCAAGATAGATCTCTCATATACTGAAATGAATGACAGAATGAATTAGAAAAGAATAAAATTAATTTGGCTTGTTTGATTAGAGTGTTTACTGAGCTATTGTACTGTCATTGAACATTGTGAAGATTGATGGTATACTGTAAACCATGGCATGGTTAAATGTTTTTTTGTATTTGTTTAAGACTTGTTAATTTCGGCATGGGGCAACTGATAATTCAATATAAATGTGAGCCAGACAGAGTTGACACAGGCCTCTGTTTAGCCAGTTATATTTACAAGACAGAAAATACATGTTTCAAACACAGTATACTTCTCCTTTTATGACCAAATTTTTGCTAAGCCTTAGACACCTTCAAAGTATTTAGGATTAAGTTCTGCATTTTTATATGCAGCAAGCACTAAGCAGCAAAAATAAAACACATGCCAAAATTAAAAAAAAAACATTTAAAACTCAGTGTTTACATATATTTTGGTTACCACAAGTGTATTTTTTATGCTTGTATACTGCTGTTGAAATTTTTGTTCAGAAGGCAAATTTGAACAGTTAGAAAGAGAAGGAAAAAAACGGTTGTATTTTTTTATGTATAATTTTGATTGTTCTGTAAAATGCTGACTTTCCGTAAGATTTTCTTTGCCTCTTGTATTATGTCCAATAAAACACATACTGCATTGTACTTAGAAAATTAAAAAAGCCCTTCTGTAGATAACAGCCAGAGTTAGGTTGAATACACCTAGAAAAAAAACTTAGCATGTGTGTTTCTTTGCCTCTTTTGTTTTCAATGATCATTTGGTCTAAAAAACTACATACTGCATTTTGTACTTAGAAAATAAAACGGCATTTAAACAAAATCATTCTGTAAATAAAACGAAGTAAGATGTACTTGAGATTGTAAAACGAGATAATCGGCTGTAGTGGAAGGGTAATTAGCGGAGATGTATCTGTAGATAAACGTTTTATCATCCCTGTGTTACATTCTGGAAATATATCAATGATAAATAACTTCTTTTGCAGTATTTATTTTTTGTATAAACACACATGCTAAGTTCACCCGCTAGTTTTAATCAGCCTGACACCAGTTTCCTGCTTGGCCTCTCTCATCTGTGTAGAAATGTATTTCTTGTAAATTTCATAGTACAATGCTGATTGTGAGTTCATTGATGCTTTAAATTACAGAACATATGTTTTTTTCACCTGTCCTTGAATTTTGTAGGAAAAATTTTAATTTGTAGCTACGTGATGATATTTGCTTGGCATAAGTATATAGATTTAATATGCAATCTTGTGTATATTCTGATCATTAATTTTTCTCCCAGTGTTTTATGCAATACATTGTTCTGCAAAATTAACAAAAATTAATGTCTGAGACTTTCACTGCACATGTTTTAAAATAATTGGAAAATTGTTGGTTCTTCAGTTAGTTTTATTTTGAAAGTCTCTTATTGTAGCCATTACCTGTTAGAAGGTTGTAAGGATTAATGAAAAGTGATATACATGTAGGGTTAAAACTGTTAATAAAATAAAAGTTGTGTTATATGTCTACTCACAAATAATAAAAAAATAGCAAAGAAAACCGACCGAACAACAAGAGCCAAATGCCAAGGGACAGTTAAAAATCCGGATATGAACAAACACAACACAAAAACCAAAAACATAAAACACAGAAAGAGAGTAACCCGAACCCAATAAAAACCATGGGTGATTCAGGTGCTCCAGATGAGTAATCAGTATTAAAACTATGAATGAAACATTTATGGTCCAAGAACCTGGACCTTTTCACATTTTTCCACAGTTGGAATGGAAATGAATAGTGAAAAGGGAATTAACATTAGACGATAAGAAATCAGAGAAACATACTAGTATCTAAAATAGGAAAGCATTCCCACTCCTTCCCTTAATGGAGCTCAGAACAGTAATACGAATCATAAAGAGTATCAGTATATCAAAGAAAATTAGAAATTTGATCAGATTTTAAAGACTATATACCAGTAGTTAGAATACAGAAGATATTAACTGGATCAACAAACATTAACAATCTTTACCTATAGGTGCAGCATACAATAATTTTTTGTAGGTTAGGTCCATTTTTATGTACCTCTTTATACTAACCATATGATAAAAGCAAAGACCCTTGTAAATTTTAGCCCATTAAAATAATTTAGTGTCTTGATTTCATGGATATATTTATATAAGCTCAAATCATTATTTTTGTGTCGCCTGGCATTTCCAACTTAGTTGCAGAATGCAAGGACTTTCTTTCTCTTACTGTTTATAAATATATAATGGATCAAAATTTATTAAAATATTTAGTTTTAAATCTGATTTTGATAGTCTTTGTATTGGATTGCTCATGGACATGCTAATGAATTTTTTGTATGAGTTACAGTATTTTGAGAAATAAGGGGTTGAAAATGGCCAAGTTTTTATGACGTTATTTTCAAACTTGAATTCTTCATTAAATAAGATTCTGTAATGTATCAACTGATTTTTCTAACTTGTGGCTTTATATATACATGTACAGGTAAAGAACAAACGAACATATCTTGAGGTCAGTTTTATTTTGGAATCATTTGGGCTATTTTCGAATAGACTTTTTTTGTCTTGCTTCAGCTGGACTTGAAACCATCAGGAAGATTACAGCTACAAGTCAGATTTTTCTCTGAGCAAGAAGGTAAGAACACACAACCTATAATAAATCAGTTTCTATTTACTTACCAGTGTTCTTGTTTTTTAGTTCAAGATATACATTCTAAGTATTCATTTAGACATTGTTCAGAATGTAAGTTAGAACAAGAAATTAATATTTTCATTCAGATATAAAAAAATAAATGCAAAACCAGAGAATAAAGTTCAGCAATTTTTGAACAGCATGTGGCATTGCTCATCCATACAGAAAAATTTTACAGACAATAATTACAGATTATCCTGTGCTAACAAGATACAGTCTTATCTCCATTCCGCATCAGCATAAAAAGGTCTAGTTCATTAATTATAATATTATCAATCTGACATTTATTATTATTTGTATAGTCAGGCATTTTTGCATATGCAAAGATTAGGTCTATTCAAACAATATATGGAGGGGAAAGCTCTGTTGGAAGCTATAAGGGATTAGGGTGACAGAAAAAAATTAAATGAATCCTTATACTTGCTTCAAGTCCCTATGAAATATTTTGCTATTAGAGAGTTACATCTTTATATCTTTATTATCGATATTTCCTCTATTATCCACTTGTGTACAAAAGATGGCATCTCTTAGGAATCCTTAATGTCATAGGTAAATCTGTTGGTAGCTGGTGAAAATTAAAATGTACCTAATGTTTCTTTAGAAAAAGATATATGAATGTAATTGACATGTTTACTGAAGAAATTGTTGTTTTCAGAACAAGTGCCATTTATAGATACAGAGAAAAAGCAAGAAACTGGCGGCATTACTCGCAGGAGGGGTGCAATGAAACAAGCTAAAGTTCATGAAATTAAAGGTCATCAGTTCATCGCCAAATTCTTCCGTCAATTCACATATTGCTCATTTTGTAATGACTTTATATGGTAAGTGGGATATATATTTAACGGTTTACTCATCTCCCTTGCTACTGATTTTACATTTAACTTGTCAGTCAGCATTTTTCAGGCATTTGAACCTTTTCACAAAGTCTAAATAATATATAATCATTTTTGCTTGCTGGAGGTTAAACTCCAACCAATCAATCATAAAGTGTTGAAATATCAGTATTTATATTCTCTTGGGAGTTAGTTGATTATTCATTAAAATTTTATTTTCAACTTCCAAGAACAAAGCCTGCCAGTTATATTAAAAATTTATTTTTTAAAATTGTGTATTTATATTAATCTTTCTGAATGTATCCTAAATGCTTTATCAGTGACAACTTCACATAAATGCAATACAGAATAATGAAAGAATAATCTAACACAGCAGATATCAATTGTGTTGATTACTGTTAGTCAATGAAATGTATAGGTAAAAACACAAAGGTGATACAGATTTATCTTTGGACTACAGTAATACCGGTATTGATTTTGCAGCTCATGTTTCCTTGTAATGACAAGTTTGTGAGAAGTTTTTGGAATAGGATATTACATACCAGTATGTTTGCCCTGATGTATACCCACCTATCATTGTATATCATACGACAGACAGTTGATTACAGCCATATTAAATTAATAATCCATAACAGATACATGTCAGTTTCATTTATTTATGAACCAAACAAAGACAAGAAATATTAGATAATAAGCAGGATTCAAATGATTGTTTATTGCTCTTTATTGTCATTGATTTGTATTCTGTAAATGACAGATTATAAAAGCTTTTAGTTTTCTGGAAGTAATCTCTACAATTCAAAGCAAACACTTAATTATGGCTTATTTATGACCAGTTTTTAAAATGACAAACTTGTGTCTGACTAAAACATTCATTAAACTTGGCTACAAATGATCAGGATCAGTTTTGAAACCATTATTCAAAATATAATAGAAATGTACAGAAAATTCACTTGTTTCAGTTTTTTAGGAGTATTCCAAGAAAAAATCATTTGGGGTTGGGGAGTTAGAAGCCACTTTATAGAAAACTGTATGGGTATAGTTCAGGTCTTGAAAAAATATGATAAAGAAGTCAATTGAATTGTATGGGAAGTGGTTTTATAAAAATGTTCCTTCAACCGTGCCCCTCCCCCCTTATTTACTGTATAATAATCTAAGGATGACCAGATTTGTGAATATACAATTTTTATCAGAATGATTAACTTTTGTTGTAAAATGAATTATGTCTCCCCCCCCCCCACTTTGTGGGGAGACATATTGTTTTTGTCCTGTCCGTCCGTCCCTCCCTCTGTCTGTCAGTCACAAAGTTGTTCTGCTCAACTCCTCTGAAACCACTCACCCAAATTTTACCAAACTTAGTATGTAACAAGTACACTATATCTAGTTGTGCATATTGCCAGGAAATTCTGATCCTCATAATTTGTGGGAGTTATGGCCTTTTGAACTTAGAATTTTCCAAAAATTCCTCATAAATCATGGTTTCCCTTCAACTACTGAACTAAATTTTACGAAACTTGGTATGTATCAAGTACACTATATTTAGTTGTGCATATTACCAGGAAATTTATATTTGTATGCAAAACCAAACTTCAATTACTATTATAATAGTAATTGAAGTATTTGAGAATTACCCCTAACATTAATTCCTTAACTAAACCTGCAGATGTGTAATGGAACATTCAGTTAAACCAAGATGTTAACAGGTTCTTGCACTTTCGTTGATTCTTTGAATTTTGTTGGGACATGTACCGGGGTACCAATTTTTAGCTCACCTGACCCGAAGGGTCATGTGAGCTATTGCCATCACTTGGCGTCCGTCGTCGTCCGTCGTCGTCGTCGTCGTCCGTCGTCGTCGTCGTCGTTGTCGTTAACTTTTCTTCAAAAATCTTCTCCTCCAAAACCACTGAAGGGATTGCTTTGAAACTTTGCATACATCATCAGTAAAATGCCCTCTACCAAGTTTGCCCAAATCATGGCCTCAGACCAACCAACATGGCCGCCATGGCTAAAAATAGAACAGAGGGGTAAAAATACAGTTTTTTGCTTATAGTTCAAAAAGTATAACAGATTCAGGAAAACCGAAGAGACCTTCCTTCTTCAGCATCTAAAGCTCTACAAAACACTTCATTTGGTCAAAGTTGTATGATGACTCCTTGTAGGAGTTATTGCCCTTTAATTGTCAAAATTGATGATTTTTGCCATTTTTGCCTCAAAATCTTGAAAATTATTAGAACTAGAGAAAAAGTTAGCATTGCTTAATTGTTCTGCTCTATGAGGGCTACAAAAATGACTGAAGGGTCAAGATTGTCTGTTTAACCGTTTAAGAGTTATTCCCCTTGAACTGTTTTTTTTAATCGGTTTTAATTGATTTTTTAAAATCTTCTCCTCTGAAACAACTGAAAGTACTGCTTTGAAACTTTGTACACATCATCTGTCAAATGTCCTCAACCAAGTTTGCACCAACCATGGCTGCAGATTAACCAACATGGCCACCATGGCTAAAAATAGGATGGGGGGGGGGGGGGGGCGGTAAAATACAGTTTTTGGCTTATATTTAAAAAAGTGTAACAGATACTGGAAAACCGAAGAGACATGCCTTCATCTGCATCAAAAGCTCTACGAAACACTCCATTGGGTTGAAGTTGTATGATGACTCCTTATAGGAGTTATTGCCCTTTAATTGTCGAAATTGATTATTTTTGACATTTTTGCCTCAAAATCTTGAAAATTATTAGAACTAGAGAAAAAGTTAACATTGCTTAATTTTTCTGCTCTATGAGGGCTACAAAAATGACTTTAGGGTCAAGATTGTCTGATGAACCATTAAGGAATTATTCTCCTTGAACATTTTTTTAATCAAATTTACTTGATTTTAAAAAATCTTCTCCTCTTAAACCAATGAAAGGACTGCTTTGAAACATTGCATACATCATCTTTAGGATGTCCTCTACCAAAATTGTCTAAATCATGACACCTGACTACCTACATAGCTACGTTGGATTAAAATAGAAAAAATGAAAAAAAGGGGGGGGGGGGGGGGGGGTCGAGAGAGTTTTCGACTGATAGTTAAAAAAATATAACAGGTACAGAAAATTTGAAGTGAACCTCCCTTCTCCCTCTAACCATCAAAAGATCCTCCTTATAGGAGTTATTTCACTTAAAAGGTCAAAATTAATGATTTTTGCAGAAGTGTTGGGCAATTCCTTATAGCAAAGAAAAGCTGGATAAAAAAGGGTTGTTTGGTTTCAGGTTCAGGTGAGCGATACAGGCTCCTGGGAGCCTCTAGTTACAGTATACTTCAAGAATACTTAAATTTTATTGTTAAGCTATTGCTCCAATCAGAGCAAGTAGTCAGGACAGGGGACTGTATTTTGTTGGGTACTGAAATGTGTGGCTTGCCATTCCCCACGAAAATCATTATCCCATAATGATAATTATTCTATAATATAATACTTTTTCGACTATGGGTCAATACATTATTATTTTTTTTACGGAGATATTATTCTACATAAATAGGAGGCAATTAAAAGGAAGATTATTGCAGAGAAAATTTTGTTATAGAATTCAGACCAGTAATGCTGTAGCAGATAACATTGATGATTATCTTCATTAATCCTGACACAGAACCACCTGCGTTTAATTAAAAGTCGATGATTTACTAGTATAATTAAAACACATTCTGTGTTCAGGGTTTCACCTAATTATTCTTTATGTAAATTTCATATGTATGCAATTTACAACTTGTGTGAAAAGTCATTCTGTTAAGTTTGTTTTTATAAGCCTTCTCTCATCAGTATAGAATTTTCTATGCTAATCTCTGTCCCATCTTGGCTGATATGTAAATATATGAAATCTTCCAATCAGTTGATTGTCAATTTGTTTGTTAAGGAATAATTATTAGAAGCTCTGTTTTTATTTTTAATTATACTTTCCCTCTCCATAGGGGGTCAGGGGTATACTGTTTTTACTATGTTTGTGTATATGTGTTTTGTCCATTACTATTTTTCATCACATTTTTCTCAAATGATACAATACTTAAATGTTGTCATAGCTTTGTAGTGGTGCCATTCAGACTTCTTCAAGTTAAAAACTGTTGAATCATCAGGGAGCATTAACTCCAACAGTAAAACTTGCTATAACATGGATATAACATGGAATTGATAAAGTATTACATTAAAAATTGAAGTGTCTTATTAATAAACCGGGTAGTAAATTTTAAAATTTTGAGTTAAAATCATAGCTATTACTTTGCACAGTTCATCTAACGAAAGAAAGAACTATCCATTTTTGTTAATCTTGATTTTTACTGTAGATATACATTTGTACAATATTTGTGTATAGCTATTACTTCACACAATTTCATCTAAAGAAAGAAAGAACCATCCATTTTTGTTAATCTTGATTTTTACTGTAAATATACATGTATATAATATTTGTGCATAGCTATTACTTTGCCCCGTTTCATCTAAAGAAAGAAAGAACCATCCATTTTTGTTAATCTTGATTTATACTGTAGATATACATGTATACAATATTTGTGTTGTCTATCAAAATGAACACCAGGAGGACTGTGTTCTCAGCAAGTACTTATTCCATTCATCAGGAAATAAAAAACTATCATATGATCTTGCTGATAATGGCACAAATCCTTTAACAATTAAACAAATAAAATAAACACACAAATTAGTTACCTTGATCAATTAATTATTTTGTAACAATATCACAGTACTTTCTTAGCTGTTTTATTTTAATGATACATGGATTGATTACTTGTCTGAAGAGCTCTTTAAAATATGGGTGGACAAGTTTATTGTAATGCCAGATTGTTAGTTAGAATTTATTGCAGTTTTCAGTGTTTTCATCTCAGAATAATCAATGATTTATATGATAGTTATCCTAATAACATATAAATAATGAAGGCCCAAGACTCCGCTTTATGGGTCTCTTATAATGAAGGCCCAAGACTCCGCTTTATGGGTCTCTTATAATGAAGGCCCAAGACTCCGCTTTATGGGTCTCTTATAATGAAGGCCCAAGACTCCGCTTTATGGGTCTCTTATAATGAAGGCCCAAGACTCCGCTTTATGGGTCTCTTATAATGAAGGCCCAAGACTCCGCTTTATGGGTCTCTTATAATGAAGGCCCAAGACTCCGCTTTATAGGTCTCTTATAATGAAGGCCCAAGACTCCGCTTTATGGGTCTCTTATTATGAAGGCCCAAGACTCCGCTTTATGGGTCTCTTATAATGAAGGCCCAAGACAACGCTTTATGGATCTTTTGAGCCTCGGATTAGTTCTGTTGTACTGGCATTGCATGGATTATGCTATAGTGAAGTTTTGAAGACAAAACTGCTGACAAATATCCAGATGCACATTGCAGTCATTATTTTCTCATTCTTATTTTGATGAAAGTCGAACTAATTTTTGGCACTAAATTTTTAATCACAGGTACTCCTTGTCCTCCTTGGGTAATTGTTACAATGTTCATTGGATGGATGGACCTTTACGAAAGGTGTTTTATATTCTTATTGCAAAACTAAAAAGGCTGCCAACCACATGACTAACAAAAGACCTCCTATGTGAACAGAGTTTAAAAAGGCCTTTTCTCCTAGCTAGTTTACCAATCAAATCAAAACTTATCACCAGTATTTATTGGATGGTCCTTTATAAATTTTATTTTTTTCATGCCGATCAGAAATTCAAAAGGCTGCCACCACAAGACTATAGGAATTTTTTTAAAAAGCTTCAGCTTTTAAACCAGTTTACCAATGGAAACAAAACTTACTAGCAATATTGTTTGGATGGTCCTCTATAATGTTTGTGTATTTAATGCCAATCAAAATTACTGCCTTTGACTTATTTTAACATAGGACCCTATGGGAAAACAGTTTAAAAACACTTATTGTCTGAAATTAGTAAACCGATTTAAACAAAACTTATTTGCAATATAGCAAAAAAAATTGTAATGGGACTCTGAAGTCGGTTAATCAATGGAAACAAAAGTTATTAGGACGCTGCTTTACAATTTTTTTTTTAAGTAAAAATGGCCACAATGGTATCTAGTTGTTTTGTACCATTTCCTTTTCATGCCAGGATTTTGTAAGTTTGTTCCATAGGCTATTTCATAACATACCATATATGTTTTAAGTTGTGTTATCTGATTATTTTAAATAGCAGTACTGATAAGTTTAGGAGTGTGTGTTAATTTATGAGTTTCAGAAACAGCTTGCTATAAAATTATTGATCTTTAATTGCAATGTGAATGATAAAAGGAAAATGTGGGTTGTCAGATTAAACAATGATTTTAATTGTCCATGTAGATAGAATAGGAACAAGCCAATTTTTAATAAATCAAAATCAATCTGCATGTATGTTTTGACAATTAGTCATGTTAATTTTATTAGTTCTTGTAGATGAAATAGGTCTTGGTTTGACTCAAAAGCATCAATCCAGATAATTGTTTGAACAATTTTTATTACTCTTCATGACATATATTATTTACTTTAGATTCTGTTCAAATAATAATAATTTGTCACTAAAAATGAAAGTCTTTATCAAAAGCGCTCCTTATTCCCCAAATTAATTGGTCACAGTTTTAGAAGCTTTTTGTATTTCGCTGAGGAAACAGAAGAAGATTGCAAAAATTCGTCCTTGACATGGGTCCACACAGAGATCTCCATTAGTCATTTGCTGAGACTCATTACCCGTAGAGTTTATATGGCTGACAACAATTTTAATAGTTTGCCTAATTTAACAACAGTAGCCTCGGTGGCCAAGTGGTTAAGGTAGTTTGTCTACTATTGATCACGTGGTCTGTCAACATAGAGATTGCGGGTTCCATTCGCACTGCGGGCAGTACAGTAATACCATATGGCTTTGATATAAGATTTGAGTATCTTGTATGGTAGTATGAAATGGCTTTGGTACTTAACTCTGTCATTGGAAGATACATTAAACATTGAAAATTCCTCATGGTACACAAATGTTATGGTTATGGTTATGAAATTGTCAGTTGCATGTACATATTAACAACCATTGAAATTTACATATGGTACAAAACTGGCAAGATACAAAACGGTCCAATTACAAAATGGTTGTTTTTATGGTACAAAATGGCATGTACTAAATGGACATGGTGCTAAACAACTTTAAACCACCATTACAGACTATGTTCAACAGAGGAGTATGTAGAAATCATATTCAAATGCCATCTTTTCTGAATGTTTATTTAACTAATGGTTGTTTTAAAAGTTAAAGCTAATTCATTTGAACGAAAATCCATAATGGCTGCACTTTTAGGAATTAATTTAAAAGATCCCAAGGAAAATGTTAAAATGGCTTCTTATCTGAAATTATTGAACCAGTTAAACCAAACAGCAAGATTCATTGGATGGTCTCAACAAAAATTTATGCCACTAGAAAATTGCAAATTACAGGACTTAGTTTAACATGAGGAAAATGCCATCTTCATCGCCTATATAAATCGGGTGATCGATACAGGAAGCTCTTGAGAGCCTCTTATTTTTTGGATAGACCCAGTGAATGAAAAAGAATCATTTTGATCCTGAATTAAAATATGTCAAAGGCTATATATTAGTGACTCAATCCTAACCAGCCCAAAATGTTTACGACACTTTGAAGTTTCAAAGATGCAATTAATACCGTTATTTTAATTTTAGTTGTTTAGTCTGTTAAAGAAATCTTATTTTATTGAGTTTGAAAATAAATAATGACATAAAAGATATAAATTATCTTTTTTCACATTTATTTTCTGTTTGTTACAGGGGCTTGAACAAACAAGGTTATCAATGTAAAGGTATGTATTTATTTATTGTATAATTTGCATTTTTTTTTTTATTTGACCTCGATTTTTTTCACTGGGGGTCATACAATTACATATGTTATAAGGACCCAATATATCAGACTATAACAGTAAAATTATTTTCCTGGTACATTTTTCTAAATGAAGCTCATTGCCTAAAACTCCATAGATGATGTGGAACTAATTGGAAGATACCTGTATTTTGTTTCTACTAATCTTTTTTATGCCCCCCCGACGACATGTCGGTCCGTCTGTATGTCCGTACGAATTTCCGTCAAGCTTTTCTCAGAAACCGTACATCACAACAATTTGAAATTTGGCAGGGTGTTCAGTATCACAAGTTGTACGTCCTAAGCGACTTTCAGACCTGTCAGACAACTACTTCCTGTTTTCGACTGGGCCGATATGAAAATGTGTTAACATGAGTATGAAAATTTCAGTCAAGCTTTTCTCAGAAACCGTACATGAGAACAATTTGAAATTTGGCATTGTGGTTCAGTATCACAAGTTGTACGTCCTAAGCGACTTTCAGACCTGTCGGACAACTACTTCCTGTTTACGATTGGGCTGATATGAAAATGTGTTAACACGAGTATGAAAATTTCTGTCAAGCTTTTCTCAGAAACCGTA
Organism: Limnoperna fortunei; assembly: GCA_944474755.1. Taxonomy (NCBI): domain Eukaryota; kingdom Metazoa; phylum Mollusca; class Bivalvia; order Mytilida; family Modiolidae; genus Limnoperna; species Limnoperna fortunei. The sequence goes on from OX104111.1 coordinate 67,378,028, forward strand.
CATGAGAACAATTTGAAATTTGGCATTGTGGTTCAATATCACAAGTTGTACGTCCTAAGCGACTTTCAGACCTGTCGGACAACTACTTCCTGTTGCGACTAGGCCGATATGAAAATGTGTTAACACGAGTATGAAAATTTCCATCAAGCTTTTCTCAAAAACCATACACAAGAACAATTTGAAATTTGGCAGGGTGGTTCAGTATCACAAGTTGTACGTCCTAAGCGACTTTCAGACCTGTCGGACAACTACTTCCTGTTTGGGACTGGGCCGATATGAAAATGTGTTAACATGAGTATGAAAATTTCGGTCAAGCTTATCTCAGAAACCGTACATGAGAACAATTTGAAATTTGGCATTGTGGTTCAGTATCACAAGTTGTACATCCTAAGCGACTTTCAGACCTGTCGGACAACTACTTCCTGTTGCAACGAGGCCTATATGAAAATGTGTTAACACGAGTATGAAAATTTCCGTCAAGCTTTTCTCAGAAACCGTACACAAGAACAATTTGAAATTTGGCAGGGTGGTTCAGTATCACAAGTTGTATGTCCTAAGCGACTTTCAGACCTGTCGGACAACTACTTCCTGTTTGCGACTGGGCCGATATGAAAATGTGTTAACATGAGTATGAAAATTTCCGTCAAGCTTTACTCAGAAACCGTACATGAGAACAATTTGAAGTTTGGCAGGGTGGTTAAGTATCACAAGTTGTATGTCCTAAGCAACTTTCAGACCTGTTGGACAACTACTTAATGTTTGGGACTTCCTTTAGGGGGGGCATCCGTGTCCCATGGACACATTCTTCAATTTTTATGCCCCCGCGACGACATGTCGGGGGGCATTAAGTTTTACTCATGTCCGTCCGTCCGTCCGTACGGACGTACGTACGTACGTCCGAACAAATTTCCGTCAAGCTTTTCTCAGAAACCGTACATGAGAACAATTTTAAATTTGGCAGAGTGGTTCAGTATCACAAGTTGTACGTCCTAAGCGAATTTCAGACCTGTCGGACAACTACTTCCTGTTTGGGACTTCATTTGTACGTAAATACGTCCGTCTGTATGTACAAATTTCCGTCAAGCTTTTCTCAGAAACCGTACATCAGAACAATTTGAAATTTGGCAGGGTGGTTCAGTATCACAAGTTGTACGTCCTAAGCGACTTTCAGACCTGTTGGACAACTACTTCCTGTTTGGGACTTCATTTAGCGGGGGCATCCGTGTCCCATGGACATACTCTTCAATTTTTTATAGGTAATTTACCTAAGTTTTTCTAAAACTCTTTTCCCAAATTGATTTATTGTATGCTAACTTGTTCTCGCCCTAAATATAGGAAACATATATTTAATAAATCAGTCTGCCACTTGAATTAAATTTTATATATGATAATTCATGTAATTTATCACAGAAAACTTAAGTATTAAAAAAGGCTATCTAATAACCAAACTATTTAAAAAGTGTTAAAATTTAAGATAATAAATTATTGAACAATACAGGAATATACTGGTACTTGTGAATTTTCCCTACACAAGTAATTTGTAAATATTTAAAAAATAAAATGGTTGTTTCTGACAGATAAAATCATTGGAGTTACATACCCTGGGAATTGTCCCCATAATATATTTGCTTGTGATGTTATATGTGATGAATGATCCTTTTCTGTATTCATTTCTGTTGTGAAACAGATTTATTCCAATAAACAAAATGTAAAACATGTACATATAGATATACATTTCAAAAGCAAGTTCAGAGGTCATACAAATGCTAAAGCTATCTTGGTATGGAATGTTTCCTAAATGCTGTCAAAGCTCAGAACTATTGATGTCTTTTATTTTTTTGACTAAGCCATAGAGATTCTAGTGTTCTCCTTTTTATACGCCATACACAAAATGGCCTTGCATAATTTTTACAGGTTCAAAAGCTCTCAATCTCCTACCAGTTAAACACAGGACACAAAGAAATATAAATTTGGCTGGTCACTATATAACTTGGAAGTAATATTATTTTTGATGTCCATTAAATGAAGATGTGCCAAATCTATATATAGATCCAGATAGATTCACTGTAAAAGTAGATCATTTAGTTCAATTATCAAAGGATTCTATTGAAAAATTTCTTTGTTTTATGGTAATTTACTTATGTATTTATGTCTGATGCCATCCAATTTGTATTTTTTGTGCATTTTTGGCAAACCATCTTTTGGATTTTGAATTATGCAACTCGAGTGTTACTTCCCTTGAAAAATATGTGAAGTATTACTATTAGAAATAAAACAGTGTAGTATCTTCTGTCTTAAAATATTAGGTTATAGTTTAGTTGTCTTTTGAAAAAAATAAGGATCTTTAGACAGGATAAACAAAAGCCATTTGCCTAATGGATTATTATTTCTGTTTTACAGTTTGCAATTGTGCTGTGCACAAGAAATGTCATTCTTCTATTCTGGGAGCCTGCCCAGGCAGTGCAAAAGATAGTCGTGAAACAAAGGTTAGTTACATGTATGCCCTTTTTTGAAGAGTTCTTATCAGAGATACAGAACGTCTATATCATAATAAATTATAGATGATTGACATGCACAGTCTTTGATCAAACAGTGTTAACATAGCTATCTCATTTCAAGATGATGAGACAGGGATGAGAAAATGCATTTCATTTAAAAAAAAACATAAGCAATCTATAATTTGGGGATAGAATTATATAAATCAGCCTTATGACTGTTCTTACAATGTTTTAAGAAAAATAAAAATACCAAGGACCAATGAATAAACCACAAAAAATATTTCTGAGAAAGCTATTAATAGCATTTACATGTTTGTTTTGGGTTTAACACCTTGTAGCTTTTTTATGGCGTCCAGTTTCTTATGGGGAAGGAAGAAGGAGTACCCAATGAATACCCCAGATCTTCTACACAATGCATTTATATTTTTGACAAAAAAAACACATTTTTTGTATTTTACAGATGATGTCGGAAAGATTTAACATAAACGTACCACATAGATTTAAAGTAAACAATTACCTTTCTCCGACATTCTGTGATCACTGTGGAACGCTGCTATATGGTCTCTTTAGACAGGGTCTGAAATGTCAAGGTAAGGAGTCATATTTTTGTTGATAATTTTGCAACACATGCTCTTTACGTATTGAGTATTCTAATAGGACGTGCCTAAAATGCTTTCAGTCTACAACAGGTGTAAAACAAGCATACATTCCTAATCAACGTCATATACGATCAACTCTTTATGGTGACATCATAGTAAGATTTTTCACACATTTTAAGGATGTCACAATCAAATTTGTGTCCTAAATGGCCTGCAACTCAAAGGTTACGTTGTTAAAAAAGTTATTATATATATCCTGTTAGAATCGAAATAATTCATTCTGGGCAAGAATATATACTGATATTATAATGGGTTTGCCCTTTATGCCCTCATTTTATCCCTCACTAACCATCGGTCTAAAGTATAGAGTATAAAGAGCCAAAATTTGGTAATGGTAAAATTTAGTATATATTCATGCCACAATGAATTATTTCTTAATAATAATAATTTGCTGGCTGTAAGGTCATAGTTTTGTGAACTTAATATACCAGATTTTGTACAGTTGTTTCTTTTCTTTATGACTGACAAAATTTCTTGGTGGAAAAAGAAATTGCAAAATTACATGTAATATTAATTATAACAAATGGTTTTATTTCTTTTAGTTTGCAATGTAAATTGTCATAAAAAATGTGAGAAACTCATGCCAAATTTATGTGGAATCAACCAAAAACTATTAGCAGAAAAGTTGAATGAAGTGAGAAAAATGCCAAGTCAGAAGAAAGGAAAATCTGGAATGACACCAAATACATCAACCACCAGTGTAAGTATTAAGACTATGACATTGCTTTAGTGTGCCATAGTTTTGTGCCATAGTGTTTTTAAAATGGTTCATGCATATACTTTAATAAACAATAAAAAAGATTTTATATGTTCACACAACTGCTTTAGAATAAAATTAGCCAGTTTTTTTCAAAATTGCTTCTGTAGGAAATATTTACTTGTCAAAAGTATGACGATAAAAACATGACATGAATGGTCAGATAGTCGAAAAAAGCAAGCTTAAGCTTTTAAAAAGAAAGCTGATACAAGAATGCATAAATTTATTCCATTGGCATACTCTACAGAAGTAAGAAGATGATTTTAACAAGTATTCAGAGAACAGGAAAAAGATATTATATTGTATTCATGCTTTCTTCTGTACCTGAATTGTCCCAGTTAATTTTACCATGCTATAAAGTGTAGAGAAAAATAGCCAGGAAACCAACCGAAAAAGAAGACCAAGCCAGAAGTCAAGGGCGGATTAAAATCCAGATTCCCATGTTGACAGTAAAGCCCATGTATTTTTTTCCCACAGGTGTTTAAGTTTTCTAGAAGAAGGTCAAACACTTATTTCTTTGACCCATCATCCTGCCTTTTTGTCAAAACTTGAAATCTTCTGCCGAAAAAAATCAGATGTTTATTAGTAAAAATAAAAGCAGTTTTTGTTATGTGTTTGAAAATGTGTAATTTTGCATGCAACCGTATGTTGTCCTGTATGTTGTTTTTCAGAAAGAGTATGTTGTTGGACTGCTTTTCTGCAATTGAAATGTTATTTGTTCTTCTGCATGATAATTTTTGTGTGATCGTTTTTTTGTGAATGAATTTCAGGTATCGGCTCACAATGGGAAACCAGCCAAGGACTTTGTCAAAGTAATTCTCAACACATTCTGTGCTTTTTACAAATGAATGCAGTGGTGAAACTAGCAGCTTTAACTCCATTTACCACTATTGTCTCCCTTTTGTAGTGAGGCGTTATCATCCAATTTACGAGTTACGTCTAATCTCAATCTTTTTTTCATTAAGTGTAAATTTTTTTTCTTTTCTGTTTTGTTATTTAACATTAAATGTTTAGCATTTAACAAAAAAGTGTCAGTGTGGCAATGTAAGAAACAAGATGGTAACACAGAACTACAATATGCTGTCATGCCTGCTCTAATGGGTATCTGAATTACACATATCTGTATACAGAGGGCAGTTTCTTTTTCCACCTTAACTTATTAAAATATGTAGCTTATAGGCACCTGTTCATAAAAGGCACTTTTTCCTGTTTCCATTGCTACCCTTTTTAGCTCACCTGACCTGAAGGGTCATGTGAGCTATTGCCATCACTTGGCGTCCGTCGTCGTCCGTCGTCGTCGTTGTCGTCGTCGTCGTCGTCGTCGTTAACTTTTCTTCAAAAATCTTCTCCTCCAAAACCACTGAAGGGATTGCTTTGAAACTTTGCACACATCATCAGTAAAATGTCCTCTACCAAGTTTGCCCAAATCATGGCCTCAGACCAACCAACATGGCCGCCATGGCTAAAAATAGAACAGGGGGGTCAAAATACAGTTTTTTGCTTATAGTTCAAAAAGTATAACAGATACAGGAAAACCGAACGGATCTTTCTTCTTCAGCATCTAAAGCTCTACAAAACACTTTATTGGGTCAAAGTTGTATGATGACTCCTTGTAGGAGTTATTGCCCTTTAATTGTCAAAATTGATGATTTTTGCCATTTTTGCCTCAAAATCTTGAAAATTATTAGAACTAGAGAAAAAGTAAGCATTGCTTAATTGTTCTGCTCTATGAGGGCTACAAAAATGACTTAAGGGTCAAGATTGTCTGATTAACCGTTTAAGAGTTATTCCCCTTGAACTGTTTTTTTAATCGGTTTTAATTGATTTTTAAAAATCTTCTCCTCTGAAACAACTGAAAGTACTGCTTTGAAACTCTGTACACATCATCCATCAAATGTCCTCAACCAATTTTGTACCAACCATGGCTGCAGATTAACCAACATGGCCACCATGGCTAAAAATAGGACGGAAGGGGGGGGGGGTAAAATACATTTTTTGGCTTATATTTTTTTAAAAAGTGTAACAGATACAGGAAAACCGAAGAGACATTCCTTCATCTGCATCAAAAGCTCTACGAAACACTCCATCGGGTTGAAGTTGTATGAGGACTCCTTATAGGAGTTATTGCCCTTTAATTGTCCAAATTGATTATTTTTGACATTTTTTCCTCAAAATCTTAAAAATTTTTAGAACTAGAGAAAAAGTTAGCATTGCTTAATTGTTCTGCTCTATGAGGGCTACAAAAATGACTTTAGGGTCAAGATTGTCTGATGAAGCGTTTAGGAATTATTCTCCTTGAACATTTTTTTAATCAATTTTACTTGATTTAAAAAAATCTTCTCCTCTTTAACCAATGAAAGGACTGCTTTGAAACATTGCACACATCATCTTTAGGACTTCCTCTACCAAAATTTTGCAAATCATGACACCTGACTGCCTACATAGCTACGTTGGCTTAAAATAGAAAAAATGAAAAAAAGGTGGGGGGGGGGGGGGGGGGGTGGGAGTCGAGAGAGTTTTCGACTGATAGTTAAAAAAGTATAACAGGTACAGCAAATTTGAAGTGAACCTCCCTTCTCCCTCTAAGCATCAAAAGCTCCTCCTTATAGGAGTTATTTCCCTTGAAAGGTCAAAATTAATGATTTTTGCAGAAGTGTTGGGCAATTCCTTATAGCAACTAAAAGCTGGATAAAAAAGGTTTGTTTGGTTTCAGGTTCAGGTGAGCGATACAGGCTCCTGGGAGCCTCTAGTTTCTTGTTTCCATGGCAACCCTTTATTAGTAGGTTTGGCTTAACTTTTGCTCTACTTTGTTCAAAGAATGCCTTCTATTGTGGGATGATTTTCTAACTGGCTTTTGAAATACATTGTGCTAGATTTATATCTCAGATAATCTTGTAAGCTCATGATGACCAAAGGTCATTGGAAAATGTAAGCTGTTAGCATTGCTGTGGTTCTAGGTTTGTGTTCAACATGGCATTTAGACAAGTAATACATGTAAATCATGATTGAATACATCTAATACAATCTCATTGTCTGCAACCTCTTGACCTATTGATCTTTGATTTTATAGAAGCCTCAATTAATATTTATAATTGTTTGCCTACTCGATATCTACAATTTCTGCCATTAAAGGTTACAATTAATACCAACAACTTGGCAACTTGAATAAACCTTGTTTCTGAAGTTTATATTCTGCAGTCATTACATTTGCTGTAAAGTAAAAGTATATAAATAAATAACTGTTTTATTAGCTAATCTGAAGGATTGCCAGTTTTCCTACCGCAGGTCGGGGGTTTTCTCCTGGTACTCCGGCTTCCTCCCCCAATAAAAACTGGATGCCATGATATAGCTGAAAAATTGCTGAAAGTGGCGTTAAACACCATCAAACAAACAAACAATATTAGCTAATCTGACTGAAGGGTCATATGAGCTACTGTCATCACTTTTAGTCTGTTGTCATCTGTAAACTTTTATGTTTCTATCTTCTACTTTGAAAAGACTGTACCAATTGAAGCCTTAGTTGGTCACAATGTTTATTGGGTGGACCTTTACAAAGTCTCTGTTTTTTATTATACCCCGCCACACAAAGTGGAGAACTATGTTATACCCTCTGTTTAGATACATGTTCATCTGTTGCTCGTCTGTCTGTTCATGCCACTGTGGTTTTCTAGATAATAACTTGAAAATGTGTCATGGATGTGGATTTTTTTCTAAACTTTGTAAAGCAGTGTGTACTATGAAATAAAGATCAAGTTCAATTTTCAGCACAATCCAATTTGTAATTTACATGTACTTCAAACCCAAATGGCTGGTTTTCAAAACTCTTTAAAGGATTAATTGTTTTCCACAAAAATGTTTTTTTACAATAAGCCTATTTTATACTATATATAGAAAACCAGGAAATAGTTATAAAAAAGTAATAGAACTTCTGCAAGGTATATATACATATCACCTGAACACCGTCTTATAGACTAGAATTTCACACATAACATTTTTTTTCCTAGATCTAGTGTTTCCTTGTTAGTAACTTTTGTTTACATTACAGACAAGTATCATGTGTTGAGTTTGTTGTATGTTTTAATTTAGTTAGGTAATTTTGAGATTAGTCAATTACATTTTTTTTTTCACGTTTAACTTTGGTACAGATCTTATATAATTTTAGTTAAATGATTCAGATACGTCTGTTGTTTTGGTTTTTTTTTTTGTTTCTACAAGCAATTATGCAAATAAAAAATGTCCTTACTGTTCAAGCAGGAGCACAGATTGTATCCATAGCTATCCCTGTCATGTTGTTACTGCTTGGCTGGTGCTATTTTGTGACTTAACCATTTTTATAAATGATGTTATGGATGTTTGCTGGTTATATTTATGATGTTTTTGTCAGGTTTTCAAACTTTGTTTAAAAGCAGTGATTTGTTTTTTGCCCAAGGGCTAGCAACTTTCTGTTCACAATTTCTTTACAAACAAATTAAATTATAAACTGTCAACATACAACCCAATTCTTCATCTTTCTTCATTGCTTTTGAGAGACAACTTACAAAGCCTCTAAAAAATCCAGAAAAACATGTTTCCCACAAAAAATTTCAATTGCTTATATCTTAAAAAATAAGTGCAACAACAACTATTTGAAAACCTTGTTTTTTTATACTGACCAGCGAACAACCATTATGCTTTAGTTGACTGACCCACGCAAAGTCCTAATTGCCAATTTTTACATGAAATATATTTTTTTATTCAAATGTCTCTTGCAAATGTTTTTATAAAGATAAATTAATGGTTTTTACCTGTCTTTTCTTCATCTTTTATGTGAAATTGTTGTGAAATCCATTTGAAAACTTGTTTCGAAATAAACATTTGTACGAGACTGTCGTTGATAGCATTAATAACAATTGTTTATATTTGTCTTCACATATTTTTTTTCAGTTAAATTCGGAAGGTAAAGAAGAAAACAGTTCTGATGATGATTACTTAGGTTATGACCAAATCTGGGATAAAGAAGGTCCCCCATATGTTCCCCCTGGGGGCAAACCTCCAGGACCACCCAGAAGAAAATTTTCACCTCCAGACTTCACATTCCTTAAAGTTCTAGGTAAAGGAAGCTTTGGAAAGGTAAGCTTTCATGGACAGTTTTCCAAGAATCGATTTCAGTCGTTGATTTCACATTTACAAATGCATTGTGCACAAAATCAAATGATCTGACCTTCACATGTAGGTCAGTTATTATATTGTCAATTTACTTCTGCTGAAATAATCCGGACAGGCATACAAAGTATAGAAAAATTCACACAAATTTATCATGTTGTCCCCACGATTGTATACTAAACATTATGATTGCCATATTCTATCACAATCAACATACACATACAGCAAGGCTTCTGTTATTGTTGTATATATTCTAAAAAGTTGTTATTCTCATTTGCAGATATTAAATATGTTTCACTAGTTACTTATATTTAATTGACCTTTCAACTGTTGTTACCCTGACAAAAACAAAGTTAGTTATAGTTATAACACTGTCTTAATTCGAAGTTGGACAAAGACACTTTTAAATGAAATCTCAGCCTGACATTTGGTCAGTCATATCAACACTTGTAAACTAGTAGTAACTAGTAATACTTATTTATTGAGACACCATTTTTTGTGCCAGACATTCAGTCCTACGACTTCTAAACATGACCTGATCAAAGCAAAATATCTTGTTTAGGTCTTGTGGTGGGGCACATTTGAGGCACACTGGTGTATTGACACCTTAAACACTCTTGGTTTTGTTATATTTCTAGGTTATGTTAGCTGAACTAGTAAAAACACTCTCGGTTTTGTTATATTTCTAGATTATGTTGACTGACCTATTTAAAACACTTTCAGTTTTGTTATATTCCTAGGTTATGTTAGCTGGACTATTTAAAACACTCTAGGTTTTGTTATATTTCTAGATTATGTTGACTGACCTAGTTAAAACACTCTCAGTTTTGTTATATTTCTAGATTATGTTGACTGACCTAGTTAAAACACTCAGTTTTGTTATATTTCTAGATTATGTTGACTGACCTAGTTAAAACACTCTTGGTTTTGTTATATTTCTAGATTATGTTGACTGACCTAGTTAAAACACTCTCAGTTTTGTTATATTTCTAGATTATGTTGACTGACCTAGTTAAAACACTCTTGGTTTTGTTATATTTCTAGATTATGTTGACTGACCTAGTTAAAACACTCTCAGTTTTGTTATATTTCTAGATTATGTTGACTGACCTAGTTAAAACACTCAGTTTTGTTATATTCCTAGGTTATGTTAGCTGGACTATTTAAAACACTCTCAGTTTTGTTATATTTCTAGATTATGTTGACTGACCTAGTTAAAACACTCTCAGTTTTGTTATATTTCTAGATTATGTTGACTGACCTAGTTAAAACACTCTCAGTTTTGTTATATTTCTAGGTTATGTTGACTGACCTAGTTAAAACACTCTAGGTTTTGTTATATTCCTAGGTTATGTTAGCTGGACTATTTAAAACACTCTCAGTTTTGTTATATTTCTAGATAATGTTGACTGACCTAGTTAAAACACTCTCAGTTTTGTTATATTTCTAGATTATGTTGACTGACCTAGTTAAAACACTCTCAGTTTTGTTATATTCCTAGGTTATGTTAGCTGGACTATTTAAAACACTCTAGGTTTTGTTATATTTCTAGATTATGTTGGCTGAACTAGTTAAAACACTCTCAGTTTTGTTATATTTCTAGATTATGTTGACTGACCTAGTTAAAACACTCTAGGTTTTGTTATATTCCTAGGTTATGTTAGCTGGACTATTTAAAACACTCTAGGTTTTGTTATATTTCTAGATTATGTTGGCTGAACTAGTTAAAACACTCTCAGTTTTGTTATATTTCTAGGTTATGTTGACTGACCTAGTTAAAACACTCTAGGTTTTGTTATATTTCTAGATTATGTTGACTGACCTAGTTAAAACACTCTAGGTTTTGTTATATTTCTAGATTATGTTGGCTGAACTAGTTAAAACACTCTCAGTTTTGTTATATTTCTAGGTTATGTTGACTGACCTAGTTAAAACACTCTTGGTTTTGTTATATTCCTAGGTTATGTTGACTGACCTAGTTAAAACACTCTAGGTTTTGTTATATTCCTAGGTTATGTTGACTGACCTAGTTAAAACACTCTAGGTTTTGTTATATTCCTAGGTTATGTTAGCTGGACTATTTAAAACACTCTAGGTTTTGTTATATTTCTAGATTATGTTGGCTGAACTAGTTAAAACACTCTCAGTTTTGTTATATTTCTAGGTTATGTTGACTGACCTAGTTAAAACACTCTAGGTTTTGTTATATTTCTAGATTATGTTGGCTGAACTAGTTAAAACACTCTCAGTTTTGTTATATTTCTAGGTTATGTTGACTGACCTAGTTAAAACACTCTTGGTTTTGTTATATTCCTAGGTTATGTTGACTGACCTAGTTAAAACACTCTAGGTTTTGTTATATTTCTAGGTTATGTTAGCTGAACTAAAAGGGGAGAAAAAGTATTTTGCAGTCAAGGTGCTAAAGAAGGATGTTGTTCTAGAAGACGATGATGTTGAATGTACCATGATAGAGAAACGTATTTTAGCAATGGGGTGCAGCCATCCTTATCTTACACATCTACATAGCACATTTCATACCCAGGTTTGTATTTAGTTTTATTAAATGAATGGGATTTTTCTTGTTTTTGATTGGTCTAAAAACTTCTTTCAGGTTATGTTATATTGAAACAGTACTAAAGTTAATTTCATTAAGAAAATGGTTATTTTTGTTCGTTGATCAGTTTCATTTCAAAAAATGACTAGCAGCTGTCATGTGGATTCCATTATGAACAATTGTTAACCCTAAAAATAGATCAAAAAGTACAGCTATTCAGTTGCCATTTAATATATCTGATACATGTAGTCATCAGTGACACACAAATCTTGTCAACAACATTTTTTAGATTGCTTGTTTTGAATGGGGCTTAACACCACTTTGAGAAATGTTTAAGCTTTATTATGGGTATGCACTCCTTATTGGGGAGGAAGCCAGAGTACTAGGAGAAACCCCTGACCTTCAGTAGGAAAATTTGCAATCTGTCATTTTAGATTGGCGTTGAGCACGCCCTGCCCCGCAGTGAGACTCGTGAATTTTTTTCAGATCTCATTTCACTATAATATACTTCATTTCAGAATGGACCCTGATAAAACACATTTTCTGCTGGTTCAGCATTGGATTATTTTTTTCACTGTACCTTTTACATAAAAAAAATTAATATTGAAATTGTAGAATGCTCTTAAAATATATGGAATAATGACTAAAACTATGAAAAAGGACTCCAGGTTATACATTTTTGTTTGAAACAGATTTTCTGGTTCAGTATTTAATTATCTTTTTTATTGTACTTTTAACATAAAAAAAAAAGAAAATTAATATTGAAAATTGCACAATATCCATTACATATATTTATGCGAAAATAATGATGATAAAGCTATTCAAACAAAATACTGATCTGACTAGCTGTTTGACATTTGTGTGATAATCATAAAATATATTAAAGATTACAATATTCATCAAATTTATTATTTGTTTTAAGGACACTTTATTGAAAAAATGATATATGCTGATTCATTCGTCAAATTGAAAGACATACTTCTATAATATTTTCAAAAACTGTTATTGCTGTATAATATTAAGTTCATGTAAAAATCTTGTCAGATTATCTCTATAAACAAAGCTCTGAAGAAATTATGTATATATGTCTATATAGTAAGACAAGATCAAGTCCACAAGACGGCATTAATATAAATAAAGAATAAAATCACATGAAAAAAAAAACTGTATATTGTATCAAATCGCTAGTACTTTCACTGCTTCCTGCAGCTCTTCAGGCGACAATAATGTTTACAAATATAATTAGTACTTGCGATATGATACAATATACAGATTTTTTCATGTGATTTTATTCTTTATTTATGTCTATATATATATGTCTGCTTGTAAACATTTCCTCTGTAATCAGTACATGATTATATAGAATTAGATTGGTTCAAATAAAAGTCAAAAGATACCAAGGGTTTAAATTTATGATGCAAGTGTGTGCCCTCACACCTGATATATTTTTATAAGATCAATAGTTGGATGTTGCGGAGCTTTTATCAAAAAAGGTTTAAAGTGGTACCAAATAGGAAAAGGGAAACATAAATTTTGAAATGTTAAAGCATCATTGTGAGAAGAATGAAACATTTATGTGATGCAGATAGTCGTAGACAAGGTGCAAGAATTGCCATAAAATGAAAATGTCATCGATGTAATAGACAAAACATGATGCATTTGCATAGTGCAGAAATTTTTTTCTTTGTGTTAGACAATAGATTTAGTGCCCTTTTCTACTGTGTTTTCATATATTGAAGAGATACACAATTAAATTAACTAAAAACAGAGGTATACATGAACAGAAAACTTTTTTTTTTGGAAATTAAGAAAACATTTTTACAAATGGCCAACTTCTAGCTGTATGAAAACACATTGGAAGTGTGTTTGTTTTGTCTTATTCATCATAAGTGGCTTCTGTGGCCAAGTGGATAAGGTAGTTCTTCTACTATTGATCACATGGTCTGTGATTGTGGGTTTGAGTCTCCTTGCGGGTAGGGTGTACTTGACTCCTATCATAATTGACAAGGATTGCCAATTTTTCTACAGAAGGTCCGCAATTTTCTCCAGGTACTCCTGCTTCCTCCCCCAATAAAAACTGGATGCCATGATATAGCTGAAAAATTCCATAAGTGGCATCAGTCTAATTAAAATTAGCCCATGCGTGTTTACTATGACACAACGTAAATAGTAAACATGCATGGGCTAATTTTAATTAGTCTGAAAGTTTCATTAAACAAACATACAAACAAACAAACAAACTTATTCAGCAATATAAGTAAAAAAACTCTGTTCAAAGAAAATGTATCTTGAAATAACCACTTATATTGTTAGTAGCAGACATAATCTCTGCAGGTTTTATTATACAGTTGAGTTGTACTGGTTCCTGGGCAATATCGGAAACAGTTGAATACAAATCATGTTATGTATGAAAACATACAAATTATAGCATGATGAAAGTTCTGCAAATGTTGTTTTAGAATTCCTTGATTATGTCATTAGAAAGGACTTGTAAACTAAATTGATATATCAGATGTGTTGCCTTTTGATATTACTATATGTTCATTGCAGCATTTAATTGCTGATGTTTTATGATGTAATTTGTTCTTTTTGTATCATTAATGATGAAAGACAGATGAGTGCATGTTAGGGAATCTGTAAACAATTTTAAAAATAGTTTTATAAATATATCCCAAACAAAAAAACTTTTTTTTTAACTTTAATTAAGACAATCTGTTTCATTCAGTCCAATTAATATTAGCCTACAGTAATCCAAACAATTAAAAATACTGTATATTTATGTTCTACCTTGAAAAAAAAATATTATTCTCTTGTCACCCAATGCATGTCAGGTGTTCAGTTCTGTTGTGTCCGTTTGCTATTTTGATAAGCTAAGAGTAAATTTACGAAGGATATCTTTTTGAGCATAAGTAATATGACGGGTCTCGGGTATTCAATGACACTGTAGTTCAGTATTTTCTTATTTACTTTATGAATACTTTGTATTGACATAATTTTCATTTCAGGGTCATTTGTTTTTTGTCATGGAATATTTAAATGGTGGAGATTTAATGTTCCATATACAATTGTCTGGGAAATTTGAATTCCCTAGGGCACAGTAAGTACATTTTGTTACAAAGACGAAGATTATAAATAAATACCAAATACCAAGGAAACTCATAAAAGACAATCCACAAATCAAAGTCCAAGATACTGGCAAACTTAAGAACCAAAAGAAATATTAATGAGTTGGTGCAAGTATTGCAAAAGAATTGGTGGGTTAAATCAGGATTTAAGGCATGCCAAACCTTCCACTTCCAATACTGTAGTTGGTGTATTGATGAATATAATAATATTTAGATAAACTAAACATAAACCTCACAAATAAATCACTGAAACACGGAAAAGGTTACAAAAATTTTACAAACAACAAATAACAGAAAGGTCATCAAATACATGCAGGCTTAAAAATGCACATAAAACATTATGTGTCATGTTTCAACCAGTTAAATGGATCCTAAATGCTGTAAGTCCAAACATTACATTCATTCTTAAATGCTTTGTATTTTATGCAAATCTGATAAAAGGAATTTAAAAACAAACCCTGGATATTTATCACATTTTCCAGGTGATAAATATAATTACAGCTAGAATAAAAATCCATACACATGTTGGCACTTTATCCATGCATGAATTACCAGAGCAAATATTGAACATTATATATTGATAGTTTGAGCATATTTATTTTTCAAATTAATTGTTTTTTCATCACAATGAGGTTGACAGAAACTTTACTTGTGGGAATCAATCACTTTTCAATGCCAATGATTTTATTTTCAAAACTTTTTTTTAAATAATATTTTATAATTATTGTGAGAAAGTGACTGACAAATATGATTAAAAATGTCAAATTCACAAAATAAATAATTATTTTGCTGCATAAGTGAAGCAATTCTTTTGGGAATAAAACAAAAGATTTGATATGACTTGACATCAACATTAAAATGAAATGTAGAACACTAATCAATAACATGGCATGCAATAAACAGCAACTTACATTGTAACAGATTGAAAGTGACACACAAGGGAATAATACACAAACATTACTATTTTATATCATGGTGTTTTTGTTTTGTCCTAAATCACATTTTTATGTGTCAGTTATAGCATCATAACAATATAATTCAAGTACATCAAATTTGTTATTAGCAATTATTAATGAATGAAGGTAATAACAAAATACCGAACAACAGGAGTCTTTTCTTCTAAATTATTGAAAAAATGTTTGATACATAATGGTTTTTTTGTCTCGCCTGCGACGAAAGTCGCTGGAGGCGAGACATATGTATGGGAATCCGGCGGCGGCATAAACACTTGACATCTTGCTTCATATCTTTGTAAGCCCAAGCCCTAGGTCCATCAAATTTGGTCCAGAGGTAGCTTATGATGAGTACTTGCCAGTCAGTCACCTGTCACCTGACCTTGACCTCAATTTCACGGTCCAGCGACTACGTTAAAGTTTTTGGGTTACGACAGTTCCTCTGTAACTACGCATGGTAGGATGACAATATTTGGTGTATAGGTTGCTGATGACTAGTACATGACTGTCTGGTAGGTGTCACCTGACCTTGACCTCACTTTCACGGTCCAGCGACTACGTTAAAGTTTTTGGGTTACGACAGTTCCTCTGTAACTACGCATGGTAGAATGACATATTTGGTGTATAGGTTGCTGATGACTAGTACATGACTGTCTGGTAGGTGTCACCTGACCTTGACCTCACTTTCACGGTCCAGCGACTACGTTAAAGTTTTTGGGTTACGACAGTTCCTCTGTAACTACGCATGGTAGGATGACAATATTTGGTGTATAGGTTGCTGATGACTAGTACATGACTGTCTGGTAGGTGTCACCTGACCTTGACCTCAATTTCACGGTCCAGCGACTACATTAAAGTTTTTGGGTTACGACAGTTCCTCTGTAACTACACATGGTAGGATGACAATATTTGGTGTATAGGTTGCTGATGACTTGTACATGACTGTCTGGTAGGTGTCACCTGACCTTGACCTCAATTTCACGGTCCAGCGACTACGTTAAAGTTTTTGGGTTACGATAGTTCCTCTGTAACTACGCATGGTAGGATGACAATATTTGGTATATAGGTTGCTGATGAATAGTACATGACTGTCTGGTAGGTTCCACCTGACCTTGACCTCAATTTCACGGTCCAGCGACTACCTTTAAGTTTTTGGGTTACGGCTGTTCCCCTGTAACTATGCAGGGTATGGTGACAATATTTTGTATACAGGCCGCTGCTGATATTTTATGCTATTTACGTAATGCTTATGACGAAATTTATTTTCGTTACTGATGCGGAATGCAGGCGAGACGTTTTTCTGTGTCCACACTTGTTTATGTAAACCATTGATAGGAGATTTATTATATAGTTAGTAAAATATTACATGAATGTACAATTATCCGGTGTTCTAGAATGTTCAGGAGGTAATTTGGATTCAGTATGAAAATACATTTTTACGAATCAAATTTATGACCAGGAAGTAAATTATTTATAACCTTAAATTGATAATGCTCAGAATTTGTAAATTCTATGGCTTACCTGTCTGAAAGTTATTTGCAGCTTGAATCATAACTTCCAGAATTAAAAGAATACAGCATCTAGCACCGTTAGGAGGGTAGACTGGAAAATCTCAGACACCCAAGTGAAAACATTTCTGGTCTCCAACAAGGCTCTGCTGAGTTGGAAACCAAATGAAATCTTTCACTTGGGTGTCTGATATTTTCCTGTCTTGCCCTCCAATTTCTATTTCTCACTTATTCGTTAAAAAAAAAAGGAATATGTCAACAAAAAAAGTTATCTACCATGAAAGTAATTCCCAGCGCACATTTTTTTGTGTAAACCTGTTTAATTTGATGTGTACTGCTATCATATTGTGGCATAAATTTGGTCTTAGAATCTCAGATATATTGTGTTTGTTGATATAAATGTGTTGTGGCAGAGTTAACACATAAAATAAAAGCAAATATTATATGATTTTTATTAGCTCACCTGACCCCAAGCTATTTCCATCACTTGGCGTCTGTCATCGTCAGTTGTCATTGTTCGTCATCGTCGTCATTGTTAATATTTCTTTAAAAATCTTCTCCTCCTAAACCACTGAAAGGATTGCATTGAAACTTTGCACACATCATCAGTAAAATGTGCATAAAATGGTCACAGACCAGCCAACATAGTGGCTTCAGGTAAAAGATCTGGGGGTCAAAATACAGTTTTTGACTTATAGCATAACAAATACAGGAAAATGGACGAGACATTCCTCTTCAGCGTCAAAAGCTCTACAAAGCACATCATTGAGTTGAAGTTGTAAGACGACCCTTTGTAGGAGTAATTGCCCCTTAATGGTCAAAATTTATGATTTTTTCCTACGAATGCTGAAAATTATTAGAACTAGAGAAAAAGTTAGAATTGCTTAATTGTTCAGCACTATGAGAGCTACAAAAATGACTTCAAGGTCAAGATTGTCTGATTAACCGTTTAGGAGTTATTCCCCTTGAACTTTTTTTCAATCAATTTAAATTGATTTATAAATGTTGGAAAGAAAAGCTAGATAAAAAAGGAAGAATTGTCAGGATCGGGTAAGCGATAAAAGCTCCTGGGAGCATCACAATACAATATAATGGGAAAACAATCGGGAAATTCTCATCCCACCCACAGGTTGAGACAAGGATATCTCAATATGCTAAAAATAAGTACCATGCTGTCCCATTAGTGAGAAAGTCCAGTCTGTTGCATACAAGTATATGCTTTAGCATTAGAAAAGGAATAGTTGTTCATATTAAATTTTTATTTTCTTGGTGTGCATAACTGTTGTCAGCAAAACAGAGTTTACAACAGTAAATTCTCGGATTGATGTCTGAAAAGTTATAGACTTGTAATATGTTTTCTGGTTGTATTATTCATGTCACAAATACAACAAATGACTGTTCACTTTACCTTCCCCTCTAATTTCATCATTAAACAACTGCAGGTGACAAATTCTATTTTTGGAAACTGTTTCCACATTGTTATCAAGTTTTATTTTAAAACTGAACCAAAAACACAGAATGTATTTTCTACCCGCATGTCATTCTTATAGAAAAAAATTTGAATTGAACAGACAAAAATCATTTTCTTAAAAAGGAAGGTAATATATTGAGAATGCCTTAAAACTTGTTGTAAGCTTGATGGTGTAGTTACAAGTTTTATTGACTTAAAAGTAATACAGCTATTCGCTATAAATGTACAGTTTATGATTATTTTGGGGTTTCTGTAATCTTTACTATTTGAACGAAAACCTTGATTTAAAACATGCAATCTTTGGTATCAAGTGATTGCTGCATTTGAAGAAAAACAAATATATAGCATGTTTGTGAGTTAAAAATTGTAGCCAAATTATTTTCTGTTATAGATTTACACTTGTATTTTGATAATACTTACTGCATCAAAGAACTCATGAAATATTTTACATTTTGCACATGAAATAATTTTTTTTACAGATTTTATGCATCAGAAATAGTTTTAGGACTAGAATTTTTGCATTCCAATGGTGTTATTTATAGGTATGTAGATAAAATACTTTCACCTCAGCAAAAATAAGTATTACCATGAGCTAATGCTCTCTGGTGATATTATTACTGGGATAGGTCTGAAAATAAAATTGCACAAATGTTACAGATGAACACACACACACCAATACACAGACTGAAAACAGTATACGCCCTTTTTCCTTCTCCCTGTTGAGAAGGAGGGGTGTAATAACTTTTTAAGTTAACTTCTATTATTCAACATTTTCTTTTATTCTCTGTTGTTAGGTTGTTTTGTTTAGTAAATGATCTTTTACTCATGAAACTGACATTTAAAATTTGTTGAGGGTATGTTCATGTTGCAGAACAATCATGTAATTATTACCAAGAACAGAAATTATGTGTGATCATTAAAACTAACCTCAAAATTGCTAGATTTCTGTTTGCAAACAAACCCAATAATAACACTAAATATTTGTAAGGGTTTCTGAAATATTTCTTTAAACTATAAGCATGGAATGTGGAAGAGAGATATCAGTTGTCTACCTGCTTGTCCACTTCAAATAGTCATTAAAAGATCAAAAGGCTGATCAACATGAATTCTCTGCACTGTAATGAAAGCATGCATGAAATGTTCCCTGTTAAAGACACAGAAATCTCTATTATTTGGTCAAATGTTAAGCAGCAAGTTATTTTTAGGCTTAATGAAGTTTTCCCTTGCTGCTTCATACAGATAACATGATGTCTACAGTGTCTTCTGACTAAGCCAACAAGTGACCAATCACCAGCAAACAAATTTTGGTTCAAAATAAAACGACAGTGCCACCTACTTCAGTTAGATCAGCTAACTATGTAAAAGTACAAGATTTGAAAGCTTATCAGTTATCAAGAATGGAATACTATAGAACAGAGTCAAATAACAACACTATATAGAAGATTTGTTGATAACAGAAGCATATACACAGACCCTAAAATTTTTATAAATTTGTTAAATTTGATAAAGATTAATAGGTTCCTGCATAAGTTTTTGAGAAACACCAGTAGATCTTTCATGAGTTATATAAATTATATGTCTTTTTAAGAAATAAAAAAATGTCTGTCTTGAGTGGAAGCTCACATGAAAGTAACTATTTCTTCTGTAAACCAACAACTTTCACATTGCGATATCCTATAGGCTCTTTGTTGTTTACTATCTAATATACAATAAAAATGCTGGAAACAAGAACATTGTTATGATACCATAGCAAACGTTCTTGTAACAGGTGTTTTGATTGGATGACACAAGGAGTAGAGATGAGTGTGTGTGAACTCGTCTCAACCCAGTGTGAGCCATTTACAGAATGATTCTTTACTTCTTATTAATACTGTGAATGTATACAAAACAATTTGTTTTATATTGACATTAAATAATTTTATTAATATTGTCACCCTTTTATTGCAGAGATTTAAAATTAGACAATGTATTATTAGATAAAGATGGACATATCAAAATAGCAGATTTTGGCATGTGTAGGGAGAAAATCTTCGGTGAAAATAAAGCTACAACATTTTGTGGCACGCCTGATTACATAGCTTATGAAGTAAGTCTGGTGAAATGTTCGTCATGATAAAAACGCTGTGTATGCTTTCATTGTTACTTGTATTTAAGTTTTTGTGTAAATGCCATTAATTAACTGAAGTTGGACTCACTTTCTGCATGGTTTTATTGTTATAGTGATATTTGTTTTAAAGTTTAAAGCCACTTTCGAAAGTTTTTTAGCAGTATCATTTTCAGCAACATCATGGCTTTCAGTTCTAACAGGGAATAAGACAGACAATCAGTGAAAACCCTTTTTGGCAGAAAAACTGACAATCATTGGCAATTCAGGTGGATTAGACACAACCTGTCAAAATCTGGCTCGAGCACCCACTTCTCAGAGTTGACACTTCAGTGCTCTTTATTATAGGACTAAGTACCTTACAACAATAGCCAATGGGGTGTTAAATAGACCTATAATTAAGAAAATACAGTATTTCTGCATTAAGACATTATCAATATATTTAAGCTGTGAATTACAAAGGACTTTAACAGTTAGTTGATTTAACCAGCAATTTATATTAAAACATTGTCTTTCTACCGCAGGTCAGGGTTTTCTCCGGGTACTCTGGATTACTCCCCCAATAAAAACTGGACGCCATGATATAGCTGAAAAATTGCTGAAAATGGCGTTAAACATCATTCAAAGATACAAACAAACATAAAACATTGTCTTGATTCTGACTAAAAGTCACCAATTCTGTGTTGAGGATGTTTCAGTGACAAATGAAAACTGATTACCAAGTTTGGTTAAGCCTATGCTCCTTTTGTAGATCCAAAATGATACTAATTAAAATCAACAATTATTTTGCACAGTTAATCAACGGTTTGAAATACTGCGGTTTTTTCATTTTGATAAGGTGATTTTCCATAGTAAATTTTGACCTTATTTTCAACAGAATTGTAACATAGGAGTAGTCAATTGTTGTCTGTTTGAAATCCTTCAGGTAATGTTGTTCACAGATGAGGCAGGAGAAGTTTCCTGTTTTGTCAGAATACCGTTGAACGTTATGATATAGGCAAACTTTTGTCCCATTAGGAACAAAAATTGGCATAAAATGTGTAAAATTCGGAGTAAAAGTCAAAGACAATTTTTAATGTGTAAACAACAAAGGCATAGTATAAAATCTGGACGTGTTATCATGGAAAAAAATTCTATTGGATTTTACAAAGGTATTTTTATACCCCCCGCAAACTTGTTTGGGGGGTATATAGGTTGATTGGATGTTTGCTTTACGTCCAATGAGCAGTATTTCAGCTATATTCAGGACGGGAACAAGTTAACAAACAATTAATCAACGGAAAAAGGGGTGGGATGGGACACAGGGAACAAAATTTTTGACTGCCACTGGAAAAGTATGGAGTATTTGGTAGGGTCGGAGAATTTAGCCTTTTGTAGCGGCTACAATGAACCTACTCTTTTTCTAAATCTACAAAAGGGGTCTTTATCGTGCAAGGAGCGTGGCACTCACCAAACACGTTACCCACTATGGTCCGCGGCCAGGCTTTCTGTATTATAACCTGACAACCCCCCAACAAGAGGATTTCCCGGGGTATATAGGAATCACCCTGTCTGTCTGTGTGTCCGTCTGTCGACATCCCTTGTAAGCGCAACTCCTCCTAAACCGCTTGATGAAATTTAATGAAACTTAGCATAAAGTAATACATTATATATAGATGTGCATGAAGGATTTTTATTGACCTCAGATATCATTAAGGGGAGATAATTGGACTTGAAGGCGAAGTGTGGGGGGGGGGGGGGGTAATCCCTTTGTGAGCGTGATCACAGTCCACACTTGTTAAAGTATGTTCTATAAACTAAAAAAATTTGATTGACAGATATTAAAAGGACAGAAGTATAACTCTTCTGTGGATTGGTGGTCATTTGGTGTTCTGTTATATGAGATGCTGATTGGCCAGTCGCCATTCCATGGGGATGATGAAGAAGATTTGTTTCACTCAATCATGAACGACACTCCACATTATCCAAGATGGCTGGCAAAAGAAGCTTCTGCATTGCTTAGTTTGGTAAGTCATGTAAAAGAATAACCTTTCTGTCAGTTTAGTTCGCTCTAAAATAGTCTAAAAAGGACAAGTTATGAAACTGCACATATGGTGTTATGATTATTCCTTTTTTGTATTTGGACTAGAATTCATACTGAAAGTGAAACAAACAAATAAATTTAGTGCTAAGATAAAATAAATAAATTGTACGAGAATACTGACTTTTGATTTACTGGAAAATATTTTCTATCAGAGGATGGCAAAAAAATCGTCGTCATGGAGATACGCACCCTTTGATGTCATATATTACTCTGTTCAAAAATATCATATTACGCAAATAAAATTGATCAGTTTATTCTGATGTTTGAATTTATTTCTAAGTATTAACTACAAAAAATATTTTCTCTATCCAGGGAAAACAAAATTTGCAAGACGGAAATTTTGTTATCCCTTGATGGAGAAAATATTTTGTATAGTTAATCCTTCAATAGACAGTGTCATTAAGGAGTCAAGAAGCCATGTTGGAATTGGGAATAAAAATTCAGCATTTTTTTTTTTTTAAATTCAGAAACGTGTATTGGTATGATCTGCAAGTTTTGCTGTATGTAACCTTTACAAAATGTTATATTTAAAGCAGGAATAAAAAATACCAAACCAAATGTTGATAATTTGTCTTGTTCTACAAATTATTAAAGAAAAGCACTGAATAATAAACAGTTATTGATTTTGAATGCTGTTTTATTTCAAAATAAAATTCAAGAATAATATTTATTGTTGTCAGGTGTTACATACTAATTCTTAATCTTGCTATTAAACATATTTATCAATAATTCTTCATCAAACTTGAAGAAGCTTTTAAAAAAATATTGGACTCTATAGAATTGTAAGAAGTGCCAATTATTTCCATTACAGATGTATATAACAAAATGCATGTCAGTGTAAAATGCACAATGGCTCTGTTGGTGAACTTTTAATTGACAAGTATTGCTAGTTTTCCTACTGAAGGTCGGGGATTTTCTCCGATACTCCGGCTTGCTCCCCAATAAAAACTGGACATGATGATATAGCTGAAAAATTGCTGAAAGTGGCATTTAACAATATTCAAACATTCAAACAAACACTTTTAATAATATAATTCATTCCTTATTAAATGTTATTGCTTTGCTTTTTGATGAAATTATCTGGTGTTTTTTTCTCTTTTCTGGTCAGCTTAATACTTCATTCATAGAATTCAAAGTTTTATTAATGATTTTTTTTAAAGATTTATTTAAGGTTTAAAATAAACAAGTTTGTGGAATTTATGTGATATTTGTTTTATTTTAGTTATTTATTAGAAATCCAAAAGAACGAATGGGAATGCCTGACTGTCAAGCAGGACCAATAAGAATGCAACCTTTCTTTAGAAATATTGATTGGGAAAAGATGGAACGACGAATGGTGGAACCACCATTTAAACCATCAATTGTAAGTTTTCAAGTTTGTTTGTTGCATCAATAAAACTTAAGAACTTTAAGGCAAAATATTTTTTTATTGTAAGCCTGTTATAGCTGAAAATATATGAAGTGTTTTGTTTGGTTTTTTCTCTCATCCATCTGTTTATAACTTCATATTAAACAATCTGTAAAGTAATTAGTTCAATACCTACAAGGTACAGGTAAATGAACATTTAGAGGTTTTTAAGAAATTTAACTTATGTACCAGCATTAGTCGGGTATAAGTCTGTGCCTCTGTGGTTTCCAAATGATAACTTAAAATGCATCAACAGATATTGCACAGCTGTTAAGTATTATAAAATTTAGAAAAAGTCAATTTTCAGCACAGTCCCATTTGTTGTTTTTGAGTAAGGCCAATTTAAAATAATTTTTTGGTCCGTGGTCAAGGTAAAAATAGTTTTCTGAGATGGACTTTTATCAAGTACAGCTGTTCCTATAGGTTGATTTGTAATTTAGTAAAATGTGTTTATGAATATTCAATGCAATGCAGCATGGTGGGGTATAGTTTAATGTCCCATTAGATGCCCTACTTTTGACTATGATGTGCTCTCATATTAATAATTTGAATCCTACCCATGTTTACTACATGATAGGAAAGATTAAATAGCACAGATTCTATTTATTTTTAACCATTTTATATATTTCAGAAATCGGAACATGATATTTCAAACTTTGACACAGACTTTACGATGGAAAAACCCGTTATAACACCACCAGACAAAGAATATATCAAAACAATGAACCAGAAAGTCTTTTTGGGATTTAGCTTTACCAGTGCAATGGCAGATGCATGATCCATTAGTGATGCATGTACAACTTCTGCAAATGCTCACAACATTCAACCAATCAAATTCAATCTGTGATAAGATAGTGTAGCTATTCCAAAATCAGTAGAAGTATAACTATGTATAGAGTTGTCTTAACTGACTGAGGTAGTACCATCTTTTGGCTGGTATTAAATGCATGTCATTTTGCTCTAAATTATTCTGAGTAGTCTTATGTGTATATAAACACATATATTTAATAGATTTGTTAGATATTAATATATATTGTAATCAAAATAACTTCAATTTATTGGCTACATCATGTTCTTGAAATCTGGAAATAAATTAAATAAAATTAAGAAAATTGTCTTTAATGTATTTGTTCAAGCATTATTTTATTAAGAGTTTAGATTTTTGTTTATTACATCATGGTCAATATTGTCTTAATAATAAATAGGTTTCTCTTGAACTGGTAGGCTTTTTTCTGCAAACTTTTTATGAATAAATAACATTTTCACACCTTTTTCATCCCTACATGGGTCAGTGTTATCACTTCTGGAAAATGGCAAAATTCACTTAACATGTCCATAGTGGTATTAATTTTCAGCAGGATCAAAACACCATAGATATATAATGCAAATTTAACAAAATTCTTGTACTAGAATATAAATCATTTAACGAGTTATTACAATGGGAACAATATAACACACAAAATATAGAGTTTCTTGGATATTGGACTTGGAGCACTGGAAAATCACATTTTAATTAAAATATCTATCCAGATTAATAAACTGTGGTCTGACATATGTTCATTACCAAAGAAATACAAGTTAGAATGCTTACAAAAGAATACTTTTTTTTGGGATGGGGGTGGGGTAAATTTTATCTACAATATATTATAAATGTATTATTATAATGTACAATAAGATTTATTCTACAACATTCTTGGAGATGAATTCGAAATACTGTCGATCTGAATAGTCAAAAATAACTTTTTCATAGCACAAATGTGTGTTTTATACCTACCAGAAGATGGTATCTGGATTATACTTCTTACAGATGTCCTTATTTTTTGTTTTAATGGTTGATGTTTTTCTTTTTTCCAATGAAATTTAGATTTTATAGAGTTTTTGTCTGAAGAATATAAGGAAAAAATCATTCAGACATTAAACTTATGTCTTGCATATCAAGGACATTTTGTTCATTTTATAACTAATAGACTTGCAAGAATGTATTAAAAACAGTGAATCTCTCGTCTCATTGTTACATCAGAATTTTGATTACTATTTCTGGTATATGTGAAATCTAGAGATTTTAGTTTCAGATTTGACCAAATCCTCTGTTGTCCTTTTATGACTTCATCTAATACATGTAGTAAAGATAAATAAGTATATTGGAGTAAAGTTACATTGAAATGTACACAAAAATTACCTTAAAATCATTTGTCTTATTCTACGAGGAATCACTGCCTAATTTTATAACAGAATCAATACTTAAAATACTTTCAGCGCAATGCGATATATAGAATCCATTTGCAGGCAATTTTGAGATATTGTAAAAATTTGATCGGTTTGTGTGGAATTTTAAAATTGTGTGTATGCATATGTCAGTAACTACAGGCTTGGATTTAAGAACATTTAAAAAAGTTTGTAAAGAAAAAAAAATCTTTTACCATCAACACAATTCTTTACAAATGTATAACATTAAAATATCCTAAAACTAACCCATGTGTTCAGTTTGTAATTGTGTAGTTTTTCTTTCAGTTCAGAAACCTCATTTGTATTTAATATTAGTAATCATGATTGTCTTCAGGTTTTACATTGTCCACTTGGTCCAAGGAATTGTTTTCAGGAGATTATTATACGTTTGAAAAACAAAACATCTCTATTTACTGGAGATTAAAAAAAAATTGCAAATGTAATAATGTCCTGAAAACTAGCAATGTGTCATTAGCTAGATATTTAGAGACATTTCCACCATAACATATCAGAAAGCTAAAAATACATCAGATAATAGCAGAATTAGCTGCTTGTCAAAATGGAATTAAAATGTAGTTTTTTACCTTTAAATATCCATGTCAATTTTAATTAACGATGCTTGTTAAGTCCTGTAATTTTTTAAGTTTAATATTTGTTTAAGATGCAGACAAATCTTTATGGTAATAAAGTGTATCCATTTGAAAATCTGTTTCTATTACATTTTAATATTTCTTTTTCCTTTTTTTTTAATTTAATATAATTGCATTTTTGCAAGCTGACCATAAGAGGTAAATAATACAAACAGATTACTAGTAAACAAATCATCAGGGAATTTCATTTGTATTGTAGCAGAAAGCAAGCTTCATCGGATGTACAATTTTCTCATAGAGCTACATCTTTAAAGCGGTTGTTGCTTATATTTTGGAACCTTTGAAGATCCTGGCTCATTTGATATATAAACCAGTTCCATGGTTGCTAATGAAAAGATTAATAATAAATGTTATTTTTTTCCTATGTAATTTATTCCTAGTCGTGGTTGCATTTTATTGCATCATTCTCTGTTTGTTTACTGGTGTATTGTTGTTCATTGATTCAGCCTATTTACATCATAAGCAGACGACAGTCGCTTATTTCTAACTGGCACTATTTTTAGTGTATATATTGTACTGTTTATGTTTATGTTTTCACTGTTTATGTTAAGACACAAGATATATAATCATTAATATGTAGTAGTTTTGTCAGAAATCCAGGAAAGTTCGAAATTATTGTACAGATGTTTTGATATAGGTAGTATAATAAACTTGTTTTTAATTTGTACATGTTGCTCATTAATTAATTTATATGAATCGTAGACAATGAGAATTATACAGTTCAAATATGAAACACTTTATAGATACTATAAACTAAGGTATGTAATTTGATGTGATAAAAAAGGGAACAAAACTCTGGTCACAGAGTTTATCTCGCCAGCCAGTAATTCTTGCCACCCGATCTTTTGACTGTTTTTGTGATAAATTGGCATTTTAAAAGAGATAATCTGAATTTGTTTTGTATTTAAGATAGAGAATTCTATTAAATTAAGCCTTTACTGTCTATTTTAATGGAATTAATGACACAATCACCAAAATGGCAAGAATTGCTTCTGTCATTTTAATGGTGAGAACTACTCTCTGACCAGATGATTCTTAACTCATAAAACGTTAAGTAGAGAATTTATAAGATCTTTTTACACTGGAACCAAAGACATTTTAACTACTTTTACTTGCCTGCTAAACAAGAAATTACATAAGTTTCTACTGATGAATTGAGAACTGTGCAGTAAAAACAAATGCTAAAACTGAATAGTCTCATTGTCTTATATTAGACTTGTTATTTCATTTTAATTTATAAGGTTGGTTTTATACAAATTATGTTGTTATTTTATTATATAAAAATATATATTTTTTCCTATGTATGCATGATATAAATGTTATGTATCTAGAACAAATGTGATCTATATGTATATTTGCATAATTTATGCATCGTTTCATTATTATCAGGCAATTTCTGTTTATGGTTTTTATCATTTCCATACAACATTTAATTAGGATTGGCTCATGGTGGTCTGTACAGTCACTTTCAAAAGTTTTGAGAACAATCTGCATTATTTATTTGATCTACATGACAACCTTAAATTATTTTTGCTTAACTATAAATCTGTAAACAAAAAAATATATTTTCATCTTAATTACTTTTCGATGACCAATTATTTGTGTAGTAATTCTGTGAATAACGATTGATAAATTCTGTGTAGAGTTAAGTCCCCTATAAACAGATATTTCCTATGTACCAGGTCAAGTCGGTTTAAAACTAGAGCGCTTGAAAATCTTATAAGGTAGATAAAAGCAGATATATTATTTATCCCATCCTCACAAGTCAGGGTTTCTGTGTCCACACATGTCCACTTAACCCTGACAAACTTAGCAAGGAAATTCCCAGGCTAGAAGATTTTCGTATGAAGTCAATCCTTCAAAGTATCAACCAATGAAATTGCTTGATAGAAGCAAGTGTTTGGCAGTATACATTCTTACTCATTCTTGAGTTGGAAGAAAATGTAACGCAACTAATAAAATAAAGCGGTAACAAACTATTAATACTACTGAGAAAAAGGTGAACCAACACTGTAAGTTGATCTTCAGTTGACGCTCCTTAGAAGTGGATACCTTTAGGTATGCAGGGTCGTCGTAGTAAAAGTAGAACTATTAAAGGATTGACAACAACACTTCGTAGGATGCATCACTTTCATTTTTATGTTTATATTCTATTTTTAACTTTATATTCTATTTTTTGTCGTTAACAGCAACCATTGTTTATTGTGACATCATAAGCCGGGAATTATTTATTTACCTTAAAAGTACATTATATTCATGATTATCATGTTGTTGAAACAACTGTTATATTAATTGTAGCTGAAAAGAAAATTAATACTTCCAGTAAATATTACTGATCACGAGTTAGACAAAGCATAATTATTAATAAATTATGTAACCAAAAAAATTGAAACCTAAACAAAATTTTGTTATTTTATTCCAAATATTTATTATAGCACTGTGTTGAATGTATACTGGTATGCTTTCCAATTTTCCTTTTCATGTAACAAATATATTTCTAAATAAAGTTTTTCTTTGTTTTTTCTAAACTAAAGCTGAATAATCATTGCATAATATTTTATTCTGATTGTATGTTGGCATTGTATTATATTATCATTTTTTGAATGGTAGCTGTTTGTAAATAAATATATATACATATACCAGGTTTAACAACTAATGAAATCCAGGACCCAAAGACTAACCACCTATAAACTTATTTGTATTTTATCTAATGAAAGAAATAAACTCTAAAACATTAAGCATGTTTTTATTGGGAAGACCAAATTTGAATTCGGAGAACCCATAACCATAACGAAACCAGACAATACAAAGATGTGATTACAAAACTTTAAATCAGACAAATATAAACAAACAACAAATTTACAAAATAAACATAACAAACAAAAGGTTGATATGTTTAACTGAAGAAAATAATGTGAGGTGAAAGTCTTAACTGTTATAGGCTTATGCTAGCACAACTTCCTAGGTTAGAGGTTTACAACTTGGTAGATTAAAGGTTTTAGGCACCTGCTAGCACACCTTGGAGAGTTAAATAAGTAGTTATTGTTTCCCAAACAAATATCTGAAACTTTTTGTTAACAACAGTTTAACATTCAAGCTGTCAAAAACTAGAGGCTCTCAAGAGCCTGTATTATTCCACCTGATTTATATAAGCAATGAAGATGTCATTTCCCTGATGTAAAAATAAGCCGTATAATTTGCAGAATTATCTTTCTTTAGAACCATAATATAAATAGTGCTGTTTAGTTTCAACTGGTTCATTAGTTTCTAAATAAAAAGTAATTTTAGACATTTTCCGAAGTTTTCTATGTTAAATTACTTCCTACAATGGAAGCCCTCTTGGATTTTATCAAACATAAATCTTCAAGAGAACCATCCAATAAACATTCACATACACATTGCTTTCTATAGTCTTCTGTTCAACTATTTTCATTATGGTGGATATTTTAAATGTCTGATTGGCATTACAATGATTTTCATAAAGATTATTTGATAAATTATTTTTTGTTTCAATTGGTTAACCAGTTTCAGAGAAGATGCCTTAAAAAATAGTTCCCATAGCATCTGTCTTATGTAATGGCAGCCATTTTGAATTTCCAATCAGAATACAAAACATAAAACTTTTAGAGAACCATTCAATTAACATGCACAAACAATACGACTTTCATCAGCTTTGCAGTTTCTGAGAAGAAGGCTTTTGAACCTTATTCCATAGGATCCTATGTTAAACTAAGTCAAGAGGTTGTATCCATTTTGAATTTCTGATTGGCATAAAAAAACAAAAAAAAAATAATAAAACTTTATAAAAGACCATCCACACCAGAGAAGAATAGTGGTAATGAGTTTTGTTTCAAAAGGTTAACTGGTTTCAGAGAATAATTCTTTTGAAAATTATTTCCCCCAAGTCCTGCTGTGATGACCATTTTGAATTTCTGATTGGCATAAAAAAACAAATTTTATGGACGACTATCCAAACAATATTGCTGATAAGTTTTATTTCAATTGGTTCACTGGATTTGTTTGTTTGTTTGAATGGTGTTTTAACGCCACTTTCAGCAATTTTTCAGCTATATCGTGGTGTCCAGTTTTTATTGGGGGAGGAAGCTGGAGTACTCGGAGAGAACCCCTGACCTGCAGTAGGAAAACTGGCAATCCTTGTCAATTAAGATTGGAGTCAAATACACCCTGCCTGCAGTGAGAATCGAACCAGCAATCTCAGTGTTGACAGACCATGTGATCAATAGTAGACGAACTACCTTAACCACTCTGCCACCGAGGCCCCATCACTGGATTTAGAAAAGAAGTCTTTTTTAAACAATTTCCCATAGGGTCCTATGTTAAAATAAGTCCTGTGGTGGTGGCCATTTTGGTTTTCCAATCATAACAAAAACTATAAACTTTGTAAAGATCCATACAATAAACACTGTAACCAAGTTTGTTTTTTTGATTGGCTTAGTAGTTTCAGAGAAATTAAGTTGAAAGGTGATGCTGACAATGAGGACAGACAGAAAGTGATATAAAGTGATATAACAATAGCTTAAAGGTACAGGTTTTACATACAGTTTTATTGCCTAAATATCCTATACTTTATGTTGTATATGGAGAATTAGATTTCAGAAACGTTTTTTATGTCAAATACCGAACATAAACATACTGATGCTCACATTATGCCAACATTGACAAGATTATTTTCTCCAGCAGTTACATATATATGACAATTCTGTGTATCTGTAGTAAAAAATAAAAGCATGTGTTTTTAAGGAGTTAATAAATGACAACATTATCATAAATAAACTATTATACAATTCTTAATTATAATTCTCAATAAAAATAGTTATCATTGCCAAGCTATTAATGCATGCTTATTACAGAAGTCTGTTTACTCGGCTAGGAACTGTTTTGTTTATCTGCATTAAAAAGCAGATAAACTATAATGGAGGGGTTAATAGTCTACATGATACAATTTGTCTATATACTAGACGGGAGGAATTAGTAGTCTATAGAAAAAGTCGGCATGTTTTGGTGGAGGTTTCTTGTCTGAAAAACAAAAACTTCTTACCAATAAGGTCGAGCTTATGCTCTTTTTGTAGATCCAATAAATTATATTTTGAAATCCAAAATTATTTTCTCAAAATATTCATTTTGATAGGGCAATTTTCCATAGTAAATTTTGACCTAAAAATTAGAATGGAAGTGTAACCTAGCTGCAGGAGATTTTGTTTATTCAAAACTCTTCAGGCTTTTTCAAATACCATTGATTGATTGATTGATTGGATGTCTGCTTTACATCCAGCGAGCAGTATTTCAGCTATATTCAGGATGGGAACAAGTTAACAAACAATAAATCAACGGAAAATGGGGGTGGGATGGGTCACAGGGAATACAATTTTGACTGCCACTGGAAAAGTATGGAGTTTTGGGTAGGGGCGGAAAATTTAGCCTTTTGTAGCGGCTACAATGAGCCTACTCTTTTTTAAAATGTACAAAAGGGGTCTTTATCGTGCAAGGAACTTGGCATTCTCCAAACACGTTACCCACTACGGTCCGCGGTCAGGCTTTCCGTATTATGACCTGACATTGCTGACAACCCCCCAACGAGAGGGTCTCCCCTATCCGCCACCCGGGGACGTGCTGTGCTGTTCTGTGGGTCGAGCACTGGGAACCCTCCCAGTATGGTCCCAGCGTCACGAAAGAAGACAAAAATAAAAGTAAACCATTTTAGATCCCTTTAGAAACAAAAATGGCTGACTCACAATGTACAATTCCCATATCAAAAGTCAAGGACGATTTGTAACATGTAAAGGGATAGTATTTAATATGGACAGGTTATCATGGATATATTTTTTCTACTGGATTTTGATAATAAAAATAATAAAATAATATAAAAAGGTATATTATGGCATAAGAAAAGAATGCACACAAAAAAAAAACACTCCACAAAAGTCCTATCTTTATAAAATGGTTTCAACTTTTAAATGGATTCATGCCTAAAAATTCTAAAGTACCTTTTTTCAAATGGTTCTCTGTCAGTAAGTCCTAAATTTAAGATTTATGTCTATAAGAGTATGCCATCAAAGAAAATTGAGCAATTAACAAAAAAAACTAGCTTGATCTTCATGCTTCATAATACACAACAAAGTCTAAACTGTCATTATGATATGACATCTTTTGCTAATGATATTTATTAATATATTTATAGAGTTGTTTGGCCTGAATTCCTCAGTTGGTAAATAAAATTAAATAATTATTAAATCTTTGTGCAACAAAGTCCTATAACTCCATTTTTCATCATGTGGCTTCCATACTGCTGCATTCTTCATCATCACTGTAGTCCCATACCTAAAACATACACAGACAACGGTAAATTAGGAGATAACTGTATTGTAATTTAAGGTTTGCTGGCATCAATTATTAGAGATTTGATGGTTGCAAATGTAGTATAGTGGTGACATATTAGTCCAGTAAACAGATACATGTATTTGTGACCATCAAGTCACCCATTGCAAATCTTCCAATACATAATTTATGGTCATAACAATTCTAATGCAATGGAAACAAAAATCTGACCTTGCTCATTAACATCAGATATCTTTTTCATGGAAATAACAAACAATAAATTGGCAGTGTTTTAGCAGAACAGAGAATGATGAACATAAAACTCTGGATGTTTTCTAAATATTGACTGAATGACTAATGCTTGAAATTTCAACTCTATTCAAGACAAAATTGAGTAAACAGTGAACAAAATGTATAAAATGAGAGGGGGTTTTAATATGCAGGAAAATGTGACTACAACATTACAAGAAAAGTACTACTATACTGGACATATATTATGCCTTAAAATTGTGGAACCTATTGACTAGTAATAAACATCTACATGCAATGAGTGATATCGTAGTTGGCTCTGTACAATACGTATAGATGTATTACACACCAAATCTGATGTTTTTACAAGGAATTCAATGAAATTAACTGTCACCTATTTGACTATATGTGCATAAAAATCAGGCAGACGGTCTTTGAAAAAAAAATACACAACTGACTGTAGTAGATAGGACCTCACTGAGAGAAAGAGAAACTGGGTACCAGTTTACACAACCCTGGTAAGCTCTGAGACATAAAGGGGTTCTACTCTGATTGAAAGAGAAACTGGATACCAGTTTACTCAACCTTGGTACTGTGACATAAAAGGGTTCTACCATGATAGAAACAGAAACTTGGTACCAGTTTACACAACTCTGGTAAGCTGTGACATAAAGGGGTTCTACCATGATAGAAACTGAAATTGGGTACCAGTTTACACAACCCTGGTAAGCTTTGACATAATGGGGTTCTATATTGATAGAAAGAGCAACTGGGTACCAGTTTACACAACCCTAGTAAGCTCTGACATAAGACAGGTTAAAAATTTACTGACCTCTGCATCTAATGTTTCTTGATGCATCTGCTTTAGACCAGTGAGATTCTCTAAATATCCAGGATCATTGAATGCTTGAAGTAAAAAATCAAAGCCATCTCTTTTATATGTCTCCACTACCTAAAAATAATAAAAAAAAGATTTCCTTTTGGTTTTTCATCATTTAAGATTTTTTTTTTTGGCCATATTTTGTGTTTTAAGTACAATGTATACCTTAATTAAAAATTGAATGCACTCTTTGGAAGTTTGATATATGAAAGCATTGTCCGAATTATATTTTCAATCCATGATGAAATGTGTGCATTGTCAGTGCTTTCATACGTCAATGAAAATTTTAAAAAATGCATTCATAATTACATTTTATATCCATAAAAGGCAAAAATTCATGACAAACTTTAAGTTAATGTCTGTTTTTGTTCAATTTATTACTACTCCACAATGTAATGTTATTGACGTTGCTATGGTGCACCTTTTTTTATCTTTCACTGAGAATTAAAAGATTTCTTGTAATGACCACATAACCCAATTTGTCCAATGAAAATGATTTCAATAAAAGCATACATAATGTAATTATGACATAAATTGACTACTACATGTATTTTCCTACTTAGTTCTGAGTTGCAAAACACAAACTGAAACATTATCTACAAAGACAATATTCCCTACAAAAATTGAAAAAATACTTATAGGATAATTAATTGGGCGGAGTGAATATCCAAAATATGATCACGAGTGCCACATAACGCATCTGATTAAACGAGTGCGCGGAACTTGTTCCGCGCACGAGTTTCATCTGATGCTTTATGCGGCACGAGTGATCATATTTTCGATATTCACGATGCCTAATTGATTATCCTATTTATTATATAGATCAAAATTGTTTTCGTAAAATTTTAATGCTTAATCCTAAACGGCGGATGAATATCTGTATAGTACAAACATATATAGACATTTTGGCGGGAAAAAACCCGAGAGTGAAAATAAACGATAATTTTCACATGTGATTTACCGTGATTTCTGTCACTCGGAAAATTCGATATTTCATCTCTATCTATATAATAAATAATATTTCTTAAAATGTAGGTGTGTATCTTCGTAAGATTATCTAAGTCAGACAACTTCACTAGACCACAATTGCTGGTTTGAATTGGGTTTTCATCACTTTCTGCACTATTTTTCAGATTTATCATAGTGTCCAGCTTTTTTAGGGGTGGTGTGGGAGGGGGAGGCTGAGTACCCAGTGAGCACCCCAGACCTTTACAAATGAAATAGGAATAGGTAATCCTCAATTAAGAAGGAGTCCAGCACACCTGAAGCCCCTGGGCAGTGTTTTTGTAATCTTAAATGATGCAGTGTTGTATATTGGTTCATTAAGTTCATCTTCAAAACAACTATATGGTGGTCCTAGATATATATGAAAAAATATACATCTGCAAAAATGTTACAGGAAATACAAATGCATCAATAATAAACAGAACATACATAAGTACTGTACTTACAATTTTAGAACAAGCAGTACATTTATCGAAAGCCATACTAGCAGGCAACACCTGATGAAATCTCGAAAGGAAACACCTTATCTGAAAAGCAAAACACACACATATAAAAAACATGTTTAAACATCAAAATAACCTTTACTGTAATTGCTGTATACAATGCTCATTGATGTATTATACACACCCAATCAAATGGTCTTCCAACCATATGTATACCATAACTGGCTGTGTATAATACTCATTGATGTATTATACCCACCCAATCAAATGTTCTTACAACAAGTTATTCAATTATTTTAACTATAACCTATATGACTTCTTTGTATATAATACTCACCCCCTCAATGATCAGAAGACCTTTTAATAAAAAAAAATATCCTCACTTACGACAATATTTAGTAGTCTGTTCAGGTTCCTGAAATGTTGTCAATACAAAATCTGCTCAGCAGATCCATGCATTACCACCTGTTTCTAATGCATGAACAAATACACTTTTTATTTCCTGACTATGTACAAATATTGTATTTATACTGGTACTCATATTGCTGTCAATTTAAGACTCTTACTGTATACAATCAATACTTCCCTTAGATACAGAATTTAAGAAAACCTAATGTTTACCAGACAAAACCAACTCTGTCATGTACATTTAAGAAAACATTTTGTAAGAAGTTTTTCATTCATAAGTTGTATTTGTTTTCCATATACTAACCTGATGAGGTACAATGCCTAGACTACAAGATAACTCTTGTGTTATGTTTTCATCCTTAGCACTAGTATCTGCTGGGGCTTTTGGTCTGAAATAGTATTAGGTATAGTTGTTAGTCTTTTTAACAAATTATATTATAATAATTGGACATTGAGATATCATCAAACACTATTACACAATTCTGCCAGAGGTATTTATCACAAATCAGGTATGGAAATATCAAAGGCATAGTAAACATAGAAAAACAGTAATGTGTGAATAAAATTTTTTTTAAATGTATGTTACTGTTTAGCTAATTTGGCATTATACAGTTGCAACTATTAACTTATCTGCTACTTACCCAAGAGGATGTTGTAAAACAGATACCAGTATTTCTGTAGCTAGAGCACTGGCTAAGAAGGACATGCCTGGTCTGGATACAGTACACTGCTGGTCTAATGTCCTATCTCTTGTTGACTAAAAATAGAAACTAACTTTATAGATACAAGAATTTATTCAAATAAGTTTCATGACAATGATATTTAGGGAAGAAAATGGTTTCCTTAATTTATTTGTAATAACAGGCATTTAAAACCACAATCTGTAACAACTATAAGAGAGATGCCACATCTTATGCAGCAAACTAATATGAGGGTCTATAGGAGCCCAGATACCATCCCACTCATTTTTTGTGGTATTTAGAATTTCCATCTTGACACATCCCATTTCAGTTTTATGGAATATCTCTACATACAGATTTGTTGTTAATTATTCTCGATGATTTTCAAATCCCAATCTCTTGTATAGGATATTGCCAAGAACTAGTGGGGTAGGAGATATTTCTGTCATGCAATTGTATATTAAATATAACTTTCTTAATTGCAAATTTATTACCTGATATTGATTGTTGATGAAAGGTAACTATGAACTGCCAATAAAAGTCTGACACAATAAGCGGAGAAAATGTCAATTTGAATTATGATTTTTAAGCGAAAATTAGATTTTAAAACAGATATGTTGTAAATAAAAATGTCTAAATTAGTTTAAAAGTTCAATAGAAAATAGGAAAAACAAGTGTGGACTGTGAGCATGCTCTCAAAGGGATACCCCCTGCTTCGCTTTCAAGTCCAATTATCTCCCCTTAATAATATCTGAGGTCAATACAAATCCTTTATGCACATCTACATATATAATGTACTTCCTTTATGCTAAGTTTCATTAAATTTCATCAAGCAGTTTAGGAGGGGTTGCACTTACAAGGGATGTGGACAGAAGGACAGACAGACAGGGAGATTCCTATATAACCCCT
Organism: Limnoperna fortunei; assembly: GCA_944474755.1. Classification (NCBI taxonomy): domain Eukaryota; kingdom Metazoa; phylum Mollusca; class Bivalvia; order Mytilida; family Modiolidae; genus Limnoperna; species Limnoperna fortunei. The sequence continues at coordinate 67,416,076 of OX104111.1, forward strand.
AAACAAGTTTGCAGGGGGTATAAAAATGAAAAAGTAAAGATTTAAAAATTTTGATTAAAAAAAGTAAAAAAAAGTAATCTTAAGATATATATAGGATAAGTGGTACCAAGGACAGTATATAAAATACTATTTAACACATGGTATTTCAACAATGAGATTGTGGGTTTGAGTCCCTCTGTAGGCAGGTTGTGCCCGACTTCAATCTTAATTGACAAGGATTGCCAGTTTTCCTGCAGAAGGTTGTGGGTTTCCCGGGTACTCCGGCTTTCTCACCCAATAAAAACTGGACCCCAAGATATAGCTGAAAAATTGCTTACAGTGGCATTAAACAACATTAAATAAAATTTGAAATATTCAGGTTTATTAGAATAAATGATATTAATGGTTTATATTGTTTGATATAAAAATTTACAAAATTTAATCATTTCATAAATTGTTTTATCAAACAAACTTGTCCTCTTACTACATATTTTTTTTTTAATTGAAAATATTTTTTGGTCCTTACACATTTTTTATGCACATGAATGTTAGTGTGACATCTAGAATACATACAGTTGCAAATCATTTGAAATAATTTTAATTACAGTCAAAATAATGAAATGGAAATTGTAATTTGTCTGTATATTTTAATTTAATCTTCTGACAATAATCTACAGAAAGATACAATAACTACCAATCTTACCCCCACAGACCACGTGACTATGGGATTTTGAGAAAGTCAATATAGCTAAAATATTTTATGCTGAAAGTCATACATTAAGTTATAGGTCAGTCAATAAATCACATGTTTTAAATATAAAATACAAATTGTAACACCATATTATTTTTTTACTTACATTTCCTGGTGCCACTACATCATTACAGAAATAGCACCCTAACTGGTCCCCTGGTATAGACATACTACTGGAGAATACAGTCTGTGCAGAGTTATATTCTCCTGATTTAAATCCATGTCTCATTACAAGGAATGTATCAAATCCTAATGCTGCACATATCACAATCTGTAAACAATTAAAATTTGATTACAGAAATATGGTAGGCACAATTTTTTGCTAATTAAATCAATAATAACTAAGCATTAATTAATTAATACCGCAAAACAGACTTGATAACAAATTTAAGTCTATAAAAAGCTCACAAGAGCTAATGTTATTGTATAACTTTACTGCATAATCGACTATAAAAAAACTTATTTGATTACCTGATATTTTGAAATTACAGAATGCATTTAAAATGAGTAATTGCAACATCTAACAGAAACAATTGTGAAAAGTTGATACAATTTCATATTACATTTTTTGATACAGCAAGGGTATAACTCTCAGATTATATTTTAAGAAAAAAGGTAATGTCATACAAAGCTGATAACTGTATTACATGTATATTAAAAATTTACAGGATTATGGTTTTGTAAGGTTTTTTGGATAGAAAGGTTTTTTTCGATTTATTAATTTAAGTTCTGCCTGACATTATTACTTCTGTGCTAATATATAGACATTTTTTATGTTTGTTTTGAATGTTGTTTAACACCACTTTCAGCAATTTTTCAGCTATATCATGGCATCCAGTTTTTTTAATGGGGGAGGAAGCCGGAGTACCCGGAGAGAACCCCGGACATGCGGAAGGAAAACCGGCAATCCTTGTCAATTAAGATTGGAGTCGAGTACAGCCTGCCTTCAGTGAGAATCGAACCCGCAATCTTAGTGTTGACAGACCACGTGGTCAATAGTAGACAAACTACCTTAACCACTCAGCCACCGAGGCCCCTAATATATAGAGAATAAACCCAAACCCAAACATGTCATTGTTGACGTATGTGGTAAACTTTATAAATTAATGCTTCTTATTAATAAGTACACTTTTCTTTCATCACATTTTATTTTCAGCAATTTTGCTTACTCCGTTTAACTCTTGGCTACAAATTTCATAAGTTCACATTATTTTTCACTGAAAACTTAACTTGATTTGCCGTCAGCAATGTGCAATTTATTGCTGGGTGCCATCAGGTGACATAAAGAATTGCCCTTAAAATTTGAGGGTCTAGACGGGCGATATTTTTTTTTATTAAAAATAACTCACAAGAGAAGTTTATCACAGTACAATTGGCTATTAACTTATTTCAATTTAAGAGGTTCTTAATGGTATTTTGTGTAAGTTACCTGATTGATTGCATATATTTGTAAAGACAATTTTTTTTTGGTCTTAGTTTTTTCTAAATTTTTCAGACTCACAAATGCATGAAATACAGGCAGTGGTTTTCCACTCAAATAATTAATTTTCTGAACTGTAAAATATATGACCCTATTATAAAAGGTTACTTTAATAAAATTCAATGCAGATCTTTCTCTCAGAATCATTTTGTTTATTTATCTACCAATCCACCAAGATCACAGGCAAAAATTTAACTATACAAAACACCTTAGACCACCATATCCGAAAATATATAAAATAAACACAACTTTTAAAAAATAAAGGATTAACAAAAATCTATATATTTACAAAAACATAAAGATACTTTTATGCTTAAAAATGTTTTTATTCCAAATAGTGCATTACCTTTCCATAAGCAGCAGCCATGACAGTTGGTAACCATCTACTTTCTCTGGTGTCTAGTAACAGAAATATTGCATCATGGGACTTGACTAAAGAGTCTAACTTTTCAACTTCCATCTTTATCTGATCTAAAGATCCCTCTATAATGTAAAAAGGAGTTAACTCAAATAATAACCTGTACAGATTAGCAGTTAACAAAACGGAATTTATGCATATTTAGTCCCTTTATATTCTAAAAGAAATGCAGAGAATAAGAATGTGAAATGACAACCAACAACAATAAGGACAATTTGCAGAGTAAACTATAGGCTGCAAAAACCTGTATTGTTCACCTGGTTAATACAATCGAATGGTCAATGCTAGCTATTGTGTGTCAAATCTGAAATGAGAAAAATATTAAGGGCCTTCCTATTGATTATTTCTATAAATAACAATTCATTTTCCATTTTCTTCAGAAAAGAAGACTAAAACAATTAAAGAAATTAGGATTCGTTATGGTGGCTTTGATTGTATTCTGATTGGATACCTCTGCAAGGTACAATCTATTTGGCATTATAGTTCAAGTGGAAAAAATTTTGAAATCCAGCAACAATAATAGTAGGAATATTTGAAGTCTAATGAGAATGAAATGTGAATCTTATTAAACAATCTACTATACTTCAATCCTGCAAAGTCACATGGCTCAGGCTTTGTAGGTCCAGACAAAGATTTTTAAATCAGCAACAAATCAGAAACAAGGATTAACAAAATGAGGGCAATTTTTTTATTAATTTCTCAAATCTCCATCAATACTGCAGTTTTTATTCATTTGGCTTGTAAATGATACCTCCACTTTCACAAAAAATATTCAGTGAACAGGAAGTAGATGTCCAAGGAGCATAAAATTGCTATACACAATATGGTACTATTAGATAAAGCAATATGCAAAATATCAGGCTTCCACATTCTATTGTTGCTTAGAAAACTGTGACAGAAATTATTCTTATATGGACGGCTGAACAGATGGAGATACAAGGGTTAAACAGTATACCCCTTTTCTTCAAAGTGGGGGTATAATTACAGAAATTCATTAAATCAGAAATAAGGATTTCCATTTACAGCCATGTTTTTAAGTTTAATCTTACACAAATTGAGGAATCTTTGTAAAGTATCTTCAATGCAATTATCAAAGTAACACTCTTATGACCATGTAGTTTCACATCGTTGTACAATCAAGTCATTATCAAGAATCAACTAGGATTCTCAGTATAGGTCCTCACAGGCACCATTATAAAGTTTAAAAAATTTGGATAATTTATAGCTTCAAAGAGATTTTTGTAGTTTTTAGCCAATAAGTAGCAAGAATCTGCCATCAGTAGCCAAGTTTTTCAAGATGAAATGAGGAAACTTATTAGAGGGCCTGACAGAAATCACACTGGCAAAGTTTAGCTTTAGTTGGCCAATCAGTTTCTGTGGAGATTAAAAAGGGGTGACAGATGGTTGATGAAAAGTGACGGTAATAGACCACCCTTACTTCCTGGTCAGGTGAGATAAAACTTGAGCACTGTATGTAAAATTAAAATTATTACAGCAATATTATAAAAAAAACTGTGTTTTAGTTGCTTCATTTATTGCTTCATATTATATTTTTAGAAATGAAAAATAAAAAAACTAACCTGAAACAGAATGACCTGGCATTGGAATTGACAATGTTACACCATTAGCATTCTGTTAAAAAATAAATACATTTGTATACTTTTTTAAGATTTTCACTTCAATTGATAAACAAAAGTTTTTGTATAACAATATTTTAATTTTCTTTAAGGTATCCGACCCATAATTGAAGTTACCGTTTAATTTTATTTTCCGACCAAGAAATACAGCTTTATTAAATCAATTTAATACCTATTAATGATACAAATTAAATATAGTTTTACTTTGAGTCAATGTTAACAGTTTTGAGAAAAAAAAATTTAGTTACTCAAATAGTATTTCCGATGTTTGCAGAACATTACAGAGGTCTGCATCATTGAAAAACAATGTACATCAGGGACACCAAATATGATCACATGGTCAGTTGTGGTCCGAATAACTTAACTACTCAACAGCTGAGCAACATTGTCCATTTCGTATAACCTAATTTGGTATTTCAGCACGTGACTAATTGTTGACGTCATAATTATATGTATTAATATTGTTGACTTTACATGAATTCCTCTGCACACAACAACGACAACACTAAAATTTGTGCATTGCAAATATTATTTGACTAATTGTTAAATATCGTTTTTGTTATTTCTTCTCATAATATTGAATTTACAATATAAGAATTGTTTTCAATTGTTGGTTAGATTATTGGATATAGACAACTTTGGGTGGGTTTACGCTGTACATAAAACGCTTCGAGGTTATTTGCATAAACCGACCCAAAGTCGTCTATATCCAATAATCTAACCAGCAATTGAAAACACTTAAAATAACCTACTTAGCAACCCCCAATGGAAGTCTTCTGTGCAGAATTAGGGCCTGGCTTCTCCGGCCTTTAAAAACCCTTCTCAAGTAGAACCCGTGGTTGTGTGTGTATTGATCAAACAGAATGCCTACACTACTAACATCCATCTGATGGCGATGTAAACGTCTGGTCTATTTAGTGCTGTACCATATGCATGCATTTTGTTTTTAATCTTGTTTAATGCTATTTTAGCATTTTTTCAGAGATATTAAAATGTCCAGTTTTTATTGGGGAGCAAGCCAGAGTACCCAGCTAGAATACCTGACATTGGCAGAAAAACTGGCAATTGTTGAATATTAAGGATACAGTGGATCACAACTTGCATGAAGTCAGACTCGATCTCACGACAACAATGCTGACTAATTGGTGATTAATAGTAGATCACTAATTACCATAACCAATCGGGCCTAGGTGGCTTATCAGATAATTGAACAATAAGTTGAAGTCAGCACATCCTGCACACAATGAGCTTTGACTCAACAAACTCAGCAGTTTGTAAATAAAATACGGAAGATTTGTGGTTAATAATTCTCTCTTATCTGCTGGGAAATAATGTAACATGTTAAAAAGAAGAGATTTACATTTTGAATTTTTTAATAGATAATCTATATAATTTTTTCTTGCAGAGTAGGCAATACTCTATTAATTAATAACATACAAAATTTTTCAGTATTTGGAAGCCTTCTAAAAACCATATTTGAAATTTCTTAAGACTATGCAGTTGTAAATACCTTTAATAGAATTGGAATTGAATGAACAATATTATTAACAGAAACATGAATTATTGAAGAATTAACATCATACCACACCAGGAAATATCTTCTTCAGTGCTTCTGCAGCTGTTTCAGCTTTTGATTTACCTCCATGCAGACAGTCTTCAAACTGGAATAATGTCTGTCTAACTGGGTTAGAGTAGGATATCTTACCGTTGTCAACTAGGGTTATATTTCTTACTCCCCAGCCCTACAAAATTAAAACTAATTGTTGGAAAGGGATCAAAACATATCAACCTCAAACTGAAGTATTATAAACATATTTACTAAAAATATTTGTTAAAAAGAATTCAAAACATGTATCATACCTAATTGTTGAAAGGATTTCAAACACATGTACCAAAATAATTATGGAAATAAATTAAAAGTATATGTACTTAAGAATAAATGTTGAAAAGAATTTTGAATATTTGAACTGTACGTGCAATACATAATTGTTTAAAAACATATGTACTAAAACTTATTCTTTTACAAACAGATCAGTTTGTCTGCTACTGGTGACAATGTCACAAGCAAGAGTTAACTGAAGAGTTCACTAGATTTCCAGAAATGAGGAAAACATATCACTTGTATCACTGGCAATACAAGTTCTGATCATTTTTACAGATAAAAACATTTGCTTGCATTAATTTTTTACCATTAAACATCTAGCTACATTGCATCCTAATGTTCCAGCCCCAAGCAACAGACATTTTGTTCCTGCGACCTTCTCAAGGTCAAGTTCTGGAATTAATCTCCATCTCATCAACTTCAGATTTAAATCTACAGCAGATTCTGATAGCCTTTTAAAGAGAGAATTGATTAGGGATGCTTAGAATACATACACTAAAATAAATTTGTCTACAAAATTTTCATTTAACTTATATAGTTATTTTGTTTTTATACATGAATAAGAATTCATAATTTTAAAAAAACCACAAATTTGGTTTAAAGGCTTACTTTGAAGGGATTATGCATGGAATATTCAAATTTTGTGGATAAAGAGAATAAACTATAAAATAACCATTAGATTAAACATATTCTTTTCAAATATAGTAAATATCAAGCAACTCTTATACATTTTAGAAAGAAAAATAAAACATTTATTAATATTGGTGAAAAGGAATAGAACTTGCCAAACAACAAGCAAATATCTCCCTTTCAAACAATTGAAATTGTCATTATATTTTGTACAATTATGTCTTTCTACTCATACTTGGATGTTTTTAGTATTTATAATTTCGTAAGGTCGTATAAGTTTAAACTATGATAAATATGATAATTTTAAGGTAAATAAGAGAAGAAATTTGTTAATAATATTATCAATGTTGTATTGATTCTGAAATTTTCAGAAAAATGGCAGATGGTGTTCTGTAACTACTACAAACAATACTATAGTATTAATTTATCAGTGCTTATCAACTTCCATGTCTTAACATAATTCACTAGTTAAAGAATTTAAGTACAGGTTTTTTTTAAAAGCAGGCTGACTTATTATAACAGCGATTAATGGTAAAAAAAAAGAAACCATGATTGAAACTGTTAAGACATATGAATGACAACTGCAGAATTGTATGTATGTATTTTTTGGTAATGAGAGATATCTGTTTCTAATTATAGTAAATACTGTTGCATATATTAATGAGGTATCTACCCTGTCTGACTTCTTGCACTTATATCTGTTATGATAGCCAAGACCAAAAATAGTAACAAACTTCCTGAAGAACTATTTAAACAATATATCTTCATAAAACCCCACCTGACTCCAAGAAATAACTCTACATAATACCAATATCATTTTGGGAACAGCAAGTCTGAGGAGTTTTTCCTAGAAAAAAGTTAACTGAATGAAAAGCCAAAATATACAAATCCTAAAAAAGCTACTGTGAAATTATATTTTAAATTTTACGTTTTCTAAATAAAAAATGATAAAGAAAAACAAGAGATGAGAGACAAACTTAAGGTAAGAATTATACATCTAATAATATAACTTAACACACCTAGCTGGGTCCATACTTGAACTCAAGTTAACTACCCGAGGACCAAGTTTCTGTCTTTCATTCTTCTCCCAACCAATACATTTAGGACAATCTGTAAAACAAAAGAAATACAATGACTAACTCAAGTGTATTCCTATCAACTGTAATATATTTACCATGCTTAAATTAAAAATGTAATACATGTACCATTAAATTTGAAAAACTATGCAACACTAATGGAACAGAACACACTACTTTTCTAATATATATGGAAGTGTTGATCTGTCACTTTACAAAATATCAGACAAATTAGGAAGAAGGGAGTATAACTATTGTTATTTCATATCAGTAAAATTATGTTTGTTTTAATTGGATAAAACAATGTCAGCTGGTATTAATTAATCTGCAGTAATTTGACGTAGGGCATTATCATGCCGTGATAATGCCCGTGGGCGTTATCACGTCGTGGTAATGCCCTCTCCAGTAACAAGCAACATAAACTGTTTTTTAAATATATAAATAAATATATGTAAATTTGCAACATAAATAAAGAAAAAAATGTCATTCAGTTTAGAAAACTGACTGTGTATATTGTGAAAATGCAGAATGATGATATATCATCAGGCCAACATCCAAATAATACAGCTACAAATAAAATAATACAGTGTTAACTACATAGCAGTCTTAATAGTCTCAATGAAATAAATACAATAGTTGCTTATATAGCTGGCATTGTCATGATAATTGACAGCACTCGGGACAGTGGTATTGCCTTCAACATTGATAATGCCCTCGCCTTTGGCTCGGGCATTATCAATGTTTGAGGCAATACCACTCTCCCTTGGGCAGTCAAGACACCATGACAATGCCCTCTATATAAGCAACTATTGTATAAGTAATGAACTAAGTAGTATTCCACTTATGATAACAATACCTGTTAAAGATTTTGTGGAGGATAATTGTACGGTTAAAATGAGACTGTGGGAAATATCTCTTACTCCATCTTTACTTCTGTCTCGGAAACATAATATTTCAATCTGATCAAATCTGCCCACCCTGCAACACAAGATAATGTGAGTGTAATGCTAAAACTGAATTTCTTGAGATTTCCAAATTTATATTAGAATAAACACCTTAAAAGTCTTAATCAGCTCTGATTATTATAAGTATTATAAACCAGAAGTCATATACATGTACTTGTTTTTAATGTTTAAATGTTCAGCAATTTTTCAGGTATATCATTGCATACAGTTTTTATTGGGGAGGTCAGAGTTCCCAGAGAAAACCCGACCTTCAGTAGGAAAACTGGCAATCCTTGTCAATTAAGATTAGAGTCGAGCACACCCTGCCTGATAGACCAGAACTGGCGACCTCAGTGTTGACAGCCACACAATCAACCACTATGACTAACTACTTTCACTGCTTGGACACCCAGGCCCCAGCTTTAAATTAAATCGCTTGTTTAATCACTTGAAAAAACAAAACGTGCGTATGGCGTAGTAAATTTTCTTAACCTTGGTATCTTTTAATGACATTTTATTGTTGCAGGAATATTGGATTTGTGTAAATATACAAGTCAGTGCACATAATACATAGTCAATTACAGTATTGGAAATTTGAACTTGAAAATTTATTAATAAACTAAAATAAAACTATAATACCTTATTACAACTTGTGAACCTCTCTCAACCTCTGTCTGACGCTATATTGTTCAAGTTAATTGATAGCTATGTTTTAAAATGATAATAAATACATACCAATAGTAACTTATATATAACAAATAATTTCTGAGAGGCCATCCTGGGTTATGTTCTAAAGTACATGGATCTGCAAATCCAAACATTATCTGTAGATAAAAATAATATACAAAATAGAACCTATCTTTAGATACCTCAGAAAAAAAATACCACAATTGTGTGAGACCTCTTGAGGGACAACACTTTGTGATGGCTGAAGTTGTGTTATAAGGATACAAGATTATACAGCTGATCCTATCTGTTGGCAAGGAAATTCCAAAAAAATCAGTCTGCATCAACTACATTTAGAAGTTTGGTATTTTTGTTATCAGGAGACAAAGTTGAAGAAAAAAATAAGTGTGAACGCAACCCAAATGACAGACACTAATCCCCATGTGTTAACTCTGCTACAAAATGTGACTATACTTAAGGTAAAAATAACACTTAAAAGGGTAAAATACTCACGACATAATCTTGTTAAATACAATCTTTCAATTGCTACCCAAACCCCCCACCCCCCAACATACATTTTTATATTGTCGCCACATAAATGCGACAACAATAGGAAAAGGAGAGAGCATATCAAAGATTCAATTTTAATTCTCTATATGTATCATGGAATGTTGTCGTGTTTGTTTACATGATGTTTAACGCCACTTTCAGCAATTTCATGGCGTCTTGTTTTTATTGGGGAAGGAAGCCAGAGTACCCGGAGAGAACCCCCAACCTCCGGTAGAAAAACTGGCAATCCTTGTCATTTAAGATTGGAGTCTAGTACACCCTGCCTGCAGTGAGACTCGAACCTGCAACCTCAGCGTTGACAGACCACATGATCAATAGTAGACGAACTACCTTAACCACTCGACCACCAAGGCCCCCTGGAATGTTGTAAAATGGTTGTGTAAATATATTAATAATATAAATATTTTTCAGCTTACCTTATATTTATCACATTCATATAATTCTATATTCTTTAAATGATCAACAAAAAGATCATCCTGAGACAATACAATTAAAAAATAACCAATGAATTCTGTTCCAGAACTTTGAAATTTGTCATATGCTGAGGTTAATACAGTGATCTGAAAAAAAAAATATCAGTCATGAAAAATCCAATGTTTTTTGTAACTTTAAACTACCATAATTAAAAGGTTTTTAAGAACCAATCAACTATTACCTGTATCCCCTCCCCCATTTCAAAGAACCCAATTAACATATGTTAGTTACACAATTTGTTAAAAACTTTACAAGTGGTTACATACCACAGTTGTAACCTGGTCTCCTGGTGGAATATTTTTCATTGACGCAAGCTTCACTTCAAATATAACACCAGGTCAGGACCTCCGATATAAGCATTTTAATTGGTTGATAATATGACGCCATTAAATATCATATGCACATGTCAATCATTTTTTAAAGCTGGGAATACATTTTCTTGATAAAATTTAAATATAAATTACATTTACCTTTACGTTAAAATTATTAAATCATAATGCAAACTCAGCTGAGAAATGTAAACATTATACGTCATAAAGAGAATGACGTCATAATACTTTCGGTCTACTTGAACTTATCTTCATTACAAAATGGCAAGTCTAGAGAACATCCGAACTTCAAATTTCAACGCTCTCACCATTGAAATCCAATGCTCCTGACCTGACGTTATATCCGAAGGCCGCTTAGGCTAATGAGGATATCATCGTCAGGGTACCAGAATAACCACAGTTGTAGCTAGTCTGTTTTTTGAGTGGTTACATACCACAGTTGTAGCTAGTCTGTTTTTGAGTGGTTACATACCACAGTTGTAGCTAGTCTGTTTTGAGTGGTTACATATCACAGTTGTAGCTAGTCTGTTTTTGAGTGGTTACATACCACAGTTGTAGCTAGTCTGTTTTTGAGTGGTTACATACCACAGTTGTAGCTAGTCTGTTTTTGAGTGGTTACATACCACAGTTGTAGCTAGTCTGTTTTTGAGTGGTTACATACCACAGTTGTAGCTAGTCTGTTTTTTGAGTGGTTACATACCACAGTTGTAGCTAGTCTGTTTTTCCTTAGAAAGGTTGCAAACAAAAACTCATGTTTAAGGTTTAAAATGTTTCAGCAGATTGGTAAAAGTAATAAAAAATATACATGCCCATTTAGAAATTAACTTGATGGATTTGACAAATCTGGATGTTCGATTAAAACATACTAGAGATAAAGATGATACTTATGCACCTGTTTACCTGTTCATTTGTCATCTTCTGTTGTAACATTACTGGTTCTGTTGCCATGGTAACATCAACTGGTAAACACAGGCATGGGAATGCAAACCAATAATAATATATATACTTTTTTAAATCCTGTAAATGAAAAAAGTAATAATTTACACAATGTTCTATAAAAAATATTCCACCAACTAAAGGCTACAATAATATAGTCAGGAAATTATAATATCAAATTTTTTATTTGCATTTCAGAATTACACAATTGCAAAAAATTTAACTCAAAAAGACATTCATATAACATGCAGAACCTTGAATGAGAGTATCTAGAACCAAATATTTTAATCAAATGAACCTCTTAAATTAAACCTATAAAAACTAACCCAATACAGTGATATGATGTGTGCTACTAGATACTGTAAATCAACATAATGTATCATATGATTACTTGCTTTTGTTTTTGAAATCATCTTTCAGAAAATCCATGGAATACTGAGAGACAACTATATTGCAAATAAATAATTTTCTGTAAGAAAACTTTTTCCCTGACATAAATAACTAGCACATGACTTGGAATTTAAAAAAAAATACCAAAAAAGTCCTTAAATTGTTAATTATGTTGAAAAATGAGATTGGCAAGATTGGATAATTGGCAGCATTCCAATTAATATACATGACCACAATTTGTTTTCCCAATTCTGAAATTATCATTTTAAATATCTAAGGAATATTACGTTGAAGTCTATAGTTTATTTTCTAATTATTCCCTCATGCATACAGATGGATCAAAGGTTGGTTTACAGTATATAAATAAATAAATAACTTACTGCAAATGTCAATATAAGGAATCGTGACAACAGTGATGGATCTTCTTGTACTCGGTTGTTGATAATATCATTCCACAGCTGGAAAAAGGAAAATCAATTTTATTGTCTATAGTGCACTATTTTATATGTGTGGTACTTATTCCATAACTTATCATTTATCTGAATCTTTTACTAGTGATGTCACAAACACATTCACACAAAAATTATGTCACTGTGCAAGTCTTTGTTTCAATTTATGCATAAACTTCAGTTATTACATGCGTACCTTACACATCTAATCGAAATGTCATTTTAGGTGTTTCAGTTTGAGATAAAACTAAAGAAAACCTTAGATGTGATTAAATGTTAGTATCCATACAACCCCAACCATTAAGCTCAACAAGTTAACATAAAAAACTATATATTTTAACTAAAATATCTTACAGAGCAAAATCAAATAAATAGTTTCATAGTTACAGACTGAAACATCTCAGTTAGTTTGACCTACCAATAATTTCTGCAAATATTTGTGTATAAATTAACTCACTATGACTGATATTTTTTTGTTTTTTTTGTTTGTTTGAATGTTGTTTATTGCCACTTTCAGCAATTTTTCAGCTATATCATGGTTTCTAGTTTTATTGGGCAAGGAAGCAAGAGTACCCAGAGAAAACTCTCAGTATGAAAACTGGCAATCCTTGTCAATCAAGATTGGAGTCAAGTGCAGCCCTGCCTGCAGTTAGAATCGAACCCACAATCTCTGTGTTAACACACCACATGATCAATAGTAGAATAAGTACGTTAACCATTCTGCCACCAAGGCCCCCAACTTAAGTAGTTTGGAGATAACTAGAAATCCTTGTCAATGGTTGCAGACAAGCATATTTGGCACAGAGCTGAACTAAAAACTCACATCGCCCAGTGTTGATGTGCCTGTGATGAGTAATAGAAGGCTAACTTCTTAGATCACACTGCCATGACTTAGGCCCTACACAGTGATTGTGTGTATCAAAACAAACCTGTTTTCCAATTTCATCAAGAAGTTCCTTTTTGTCGCAGTCTTTAAATTTATCTATTGTATTCATATTGTACAAATCACCATGAGATCTGAAACATCTTGTTGGAGTTTGAGGAACACTGAAAAATAATTTTCTAGTTGTAATAAAATTATTCATACATGTTAAAATGCAAAACATTCTTCTTTGATCAAGTCTAAAAGAGAAAGAAATTACATTTATACTAATCATTTACTTCAACACATTTATTACATGTATTTTATACAAATATTATATTATATTATATTATTTAAAAATAATATAAAAAGATCTTTGTTCTGTGTAAAAAAAGATTTCTAAAAAAGCATTGTATTTATTATGATATAGCATTTATGTAAAAATTACTAAAATTCATACAAGTGAGGACACAGAAAAACATCTCGTCTGCATTCCACATCAGTAAAGAAAAGAAAATTACATCCATCATGAGCATCAACTAAATAGCATGAAATTGTTATCATTTAAAATATAAAATGCATGGTTACAGAAAACTTGACCTAACCCAAAAACTTTAATGCAGCCACTGGACTGTGAAATTGAGGTCAAGGTCAGGTGAACCTACCAGAGAGTCATGTACTATTCATGACCAACATATAAACCAAATATTGTCATCCTACAAAGCATGGTTACAAAGGAACTGTGTTTATTCAAAAACTTTAACATAGTCACTGGACCGTGAAATTGAGGTCAAGGTCAAGTGACACCTACCAGTCATGTACTATTCATCAGCAACCTATATACCAAATATTGTCATCCTACTATGCAGGGTTACAGAAGAACTGCCTTAATACAAAACTTTAACATAGTAGCTGGACCTTGAAATTGAGGTCAAGGTCAGGTGACAGGAGACTGACTGGAACGTACTCATCATACATGTAAGCTACCACTGGACCAAATTTGATGGACCTAGGGCTTAGGCTTACAAAGATATGAAACAAGATGTCCAAGTGTTGACGCCACTGCCGCATTCCAATATATATATCTTGCATCCAGCAACTATCATCCCAGGCGAGACAAAAACAGTCATAAAGGAAAATAACAAGCTCCAATCTTAATAATTTGTTATAGCAGACGACATACTCCAAAACTTTGCAGCTAATACATGTACTAAAGTTAATTTTATATCAAAATCAGTCATTTAATGTTAATTTTAATAATACAGTTAGTTTTATACAAAACTCAGTCATTTAAAAGCAATTTAAAATTGAGGTTATACCTTTCAAGAGATTCAGTAAGACTACAAGTTAGCTTTACATGTTAAACACTGCACTTTAAATTGTTTAATTGTTTGTCATAGATTTTTCAGCTGTATCATAATGTCCAGTTTGTTTGGAAGGGGTGGACTGGCAATCCTTTTCAATTAAGGTTAGAATGGTTTATTTGATTGAATGATGTTTAATGCCACTTTCAACAAGTTTTCAGCTATTGATTGTGGATGCCCAGGTATCTTAAGAAAAACCCGACATTTGGTAGAGAAAGAGTCAAGCACACCCTGAATGCAATTGAAAGCTTGAACAAACGACCTCAGTGTTTACATATTGATGATCAATAGTGGATGGCTTAACTACTTGGCATAAAACATAAATATGGATTTAATTCTTTACAGCTCTTTTAATGAACAAACCACATACAGTGTTTAAATACACATGAAAATTCTTACCTGTCAAATGCCGAATACTCTACATTCATTCGACAAGGTAAACCAGTTGGGTCACCTGACAAAATAAAAATTTCAATTCAATAATGGTAAACAGGTATTTATAATTTTTAATTTTATAATGATAACTTCCTAGATTTTATGCAGTTTTCGGGATTGTGTAAATGCTTTCCGGAAACTGCATAAAATCTAGGAAGTATTGGTTTTATCCACAGTTTGTTTTTTTTTAATTTTTCATGCATTTTATTGCCAGAAAAAAAAGACACTTTTCTCATTGATATATTCACTTTAAAGGCAGGAAAATCACTGCCTGATCAGCAGTAGTAGTTCAGCATCTCTGCCCTGCTTTCTGGTTTTCACACTATATCTGTAGCCTGCTACAGCTAAATAGTGACCACGGGCATGTTGAATAAATTCAACTCTTACTTGTGCATTAGCCATTTTTGTATAACAATGATAAATTTCAGTCAGTCATGTATTTATATATGCTTAATGGGCTTCTATGAGTTGAGCTTTAGCTCAGTGTCAAATTATTTTTAGTATCATTTATTTATTTAATTATTCTGCTTACTGAGTGAGAACTATTTACAATTATTTTTAGTATCATTTATTTCATAACTATCATCAATTTATTTAATTATTTTACTTAATGAATGAGAACTATTTACAGTTATTTTCATCATAACTGTTATTTATTTATTTAATTATTTTGCTTCATGAGTTTTCAAAATGCAACACAAACTTCTACATCCAAGAATAATGAAAATAAACAATAAAATCTCAACAAAAACACAACTGAATCCATCCAATACCAGGACAAAATTTACTGACCCAAGTTTTATGTGACACACATGCCAAGCCCTAATTAAATTTTCTTTTGTTCTTAATTGCCTTTGATCCCATCTAGCCAACTTTTATTTTTTACCTGTAGTACTTAAAATTTTAAAAAGTTGGCTAAATGGGAATGAACCAAAAAAAAAATGACAATGTGGCTTTGTTTTTAAACTTACAACAGACCATTTTTAGAATAATTCATACCAAAAAATGTATTTTTTTTAATTAAATAAATTAATTTATCAACATAAAATAAATAGTGCCAGTTCCCCGTCTTGAACCATCTATTGTTGATTGGCATCTTACAAAAACCGTAAATACCATCATATCTGTGTCCACAATAGTGAAATTTATGTATTTTTTTTTAATCCCAGTCCCATTGATTTATCGGTTCCTGATGCATTAGCCAAGTTTCATGATGCAACAATCTTCTTCAGATATAGAATATACATGTACCATCAGTAATCGATGATTACATATTGTTGAATGTGTGGAGACATTAAGACAAATATATACAATTTTATTATAAATAACAATCAATTTTCTACTAACATGTAACAAATGTTTGATGGAGATTGGATAGAGGTTTATTTGTTTGAGATTTTTTTTGCTACTTTCAGCAATTTTTTCAGACGTCTTGTTATTATAGTAGCTAACAGTTTTTATTTGGGCGAGGATGCTGGAGTACCATTTGAAAACCCCGACCATTGGGGGAATACTATCAATCTTTGCAATTAAAAATGGTTGGAGTAACCAGCACCTTGATAGAAGTTGGTCTAAAACTTGCAATCCGTTTTGACACGCCGTGATCAAATAGGAGGAATTTTTTTACTACCGTTGAAGTAAAATCCATTGACTGGTTTCGATGATTCGTCCAAGCCGTAAACATTAAGCTTATTTTCGGATAATTTGTGCCAGAATCCTGCATCCAGAAAACTACTGAATGGTGCAAATTGCAACTTAATTTGTGACGACATTACGACAAAGATTACGCGATTTTTCACTTGCTAAATGTTAAGCATCCACCATTTTGTGTGTCACATGACTAGCGTACGAATTGATAAAATAGTAAACGTTATCCCTTTATATAAATTTACTTTATTTTTCTTATTATACAGTTCTACACAGTATCACATATATAAACTGAACTAAGTTTAAAATCATGAACAAATCAAAAACGCTTTTTAAATAAATAAATTTAATAAATATTTGCTTTAAAAAAAAAACATTCTTGAATGTATGTGTCTATAAAGGACTTGAAAAAGCTAAGATTGCGTATATAAAAGTATGTCAAGTATCAGTTTACTATTAAAAACGGGTGGTCACACTTGCTAGCCATTGAAAAATCAAGACTTCGAGTAGACGGATCTTTGCTTAGACATGTATTTATAGATTGTTACATTGCATTTTCCATATTGGCCCGAGACTCGCATATCAGGCGAGAGAATTATACAGGCTTGAAATAAATAAGTCAAGACAAATATGTATATTACAGTATATACAGATTTCACAAATAATAATAATAATAAATATAAAGCAATTATCAATAATACAACATAAATATATCTGTATTGCCACTCATAATATGTATATTATATATTTAATAATACATGATTAATATACAACAAGATCATACAAAATTTTGGCAAAAAGTCCGCCAAGCCCAAAGGCCGCCAAAAATAAAAATCACCACAGAAAAAAATCTTTTATATATTTCTTTTTCTCACACCATATAATCTAAATACCAAAAATCCAAGTAAATATAGACATGGAAAGAGGCAACTAAAGACAAACTCAGAATGTATGAAGATCCTGAGTAGTCAAAATGGTAACCAGCATTAAGTTCAGGATGTCTAGTTTCCTGTAACGAGAAAAAGAAATATATATAGTAATCATAATATACGATAAATAAAAAATAAAGCAATAAATACAACCCCTACATAACACTTTGATGTTTAATTATATTGATTACTTTTTTCCTTAACAATTCCCTACTTGCGGTCAACAAGATTTATCTCCCATTTGCAGAGTTATCTGTTCTTTAGAGCAGGTACTTTATAGTACCTTCTGTGGGTAAAAAGTAGTTTTTCTACAATATTTTTTTATTCACATATAGCAAAGCATCCGGTAAAATTTATTATGATATTCAAATTAATTCTGCAGGTTTTTTAGTTGTATTGGAAGAGTCAGTCCACAGACATTATTTGAAAAAAAAAATAAAAACTTGATTTTTCCCTATCTGTTCAATACTAGATACCTGCTATTATGAAAGACAACTCTTGCAAATGGGAAGTAACTCTTGTATTCCGAAAATAGGGAATTATGTGCCAGAAAAATTTTAATGTAACCCATCAGCAGGTGCATATAAAGATGAATCCTGGAAATTATTAAAAAGAAAACTCCTGTATAAATTACAAAATAATAAATGTCGACGCTTGCATAAATCTTTTAAAGCACTGTTAACTGCAGTAATATTAGATACCGTTTTTTTGTGGTCGCATAATCTAGGTAAAATTGTCGTAAAAATTAGCTTAGCTTTAGTTTTACTCTTCAGAGCATGAATCAAATCCCCGTAATAAGAAATTATAGTATTAACTGACTGATTAGAATCGCTTATATTATTAGTCCCTACATGTATAATTACAAAATCTACTGAACTTAAAATAATCCGTCCCGAAGAAACTAATGCCGTCAATTTCCCAATTGTAGCACCTGGGAATGCTTGTGTAGTGCATCCGTCTATATTGGAAACATATTTAGGAATAGAGGCTGAAACAATTGTGGCCCTCTTTTCCCGATATATTCCTGTAAATTAAAACAACTTTAAAATATGAGAAGACATACTATTAGCTACTGTAATCTTGTCAAACAAATCAAATTTTAAATACCACTTATATGCATCACTTTTCCAATCTCCGTACAATTGAATCAACTCTGAAGGAACATTAGAAGCGAAGGCCCAACTAGCCCCCCCCCCCCTCTTCTAAAACTATGAGAAGAAAAATTATCTGGATTTAACCCAATATCTGAAATTGTATTCTTAAGTCGCTTCTGAAACTGACTATACATAATTGGATAAATCTTTCCTTTCTTCACAATACAAAAAGCAGGGCTATCCTCCTCAGGTACATCTACTAAGGATATCATATGCAAAAAGGCTTGCACTGGACATAAAGGGGAACCAGAAATACGAACTAAAGGAATAATTATCTCCCTTTCACCATACTGATTGGTTTTAGACCACTTTACTCGAACAAATTATAACATTATTAAAAAAAACATAGGTATAATTTTTTGTACATAACTGCTTATTAGAATCAAAACTAGATACACTTACTGGAACTAAATTGGACTTTCTAAACATAAGAAAAAAGGCATGTAAAAATAAGCACCAAAAAGTGGAATCAATAGCACATTTCATATCAAACTTTGAACGGAAATCACATAAAATCTGTGGGGTAATAGGCATGGCCTGCTTTGGACAATGAGATTTTATTCTTAACAAACCTCTAAAAATCAACTTTAAATAAAGAGAGTCAAACGCCTCAGTATTCTCAGTTAACAATAAATGTAAAGTTTTTATTGCACTTATGTAATTTTTAATAGAATCAACAGTAGCAAAATTTCTGCTTAAAAACTGAGCATATAAACTAAGAACAAAACCGATGTAGGAATTGCATCAAAATTAAAATAAAAACAAAACAAAAAAATACGTCTCTAACTGAATCTTAAGATTCTTATAAGTGCTATCAGCAAAGGCATGTCTAGCAGATTCTTTTGACTGAAGTCTCAATTTCTTCACTTCTAAAAATAAAAATTACCAATCACAAATAAAAAGACAGAATGACTCATCTATAAAAACTTCTTTATATGCACCATTAGTAAGGTTAATAAAATTTTGCTGATATTGATTGTCTAAATCCCAGCGAGATAAACAATCAGCCAGCCTATTGGAAACTCCCTCAATATGTCGTGCTCCAACATGAAATTGGAATACAGATGCAACATAACAAATCTCTCTCAAACATTTTTGCATAATAGAGTCCCTTGAATGCCCAGTATTTATAACTTGCACTGGAGCTTCATTGTCACAGAAAAATTCAAAATTTCCTTGAAATTTGACGTTCGGGTATTCTCTATACTAACCATTTTGTATCATAGATAAGTTCAAGCAGACCGAACGAATTATGACGTCATTCTTTTGTCAGCCATATTGGATTTTCCACTCAATAGAAAATCAATGCGACGATTTCAAAAACGCCGATAGCTTGTTAAATAAATAAAATATATATGTTTTGCACATTGTTCCTAGTTCTACAGTCTCTTGTCTTTCGAATGATATAAATTTTATCAGTTTAAATTACTTGCAAAATACTTCCCATTTTGTTTGAAATAAAGCCTTATTTTCTGACTTCTGGTTAATATATTGTTTCAATGGGAAATCGTCAAATATGCAATCCACTTCTGACGTAAATTGCATAAATACAGTTGGTATAAACTATGTTTTGCACATATATACAAAGAGTAGACACGTTGATGTATTTAATTTTCACATTTTTAACACTTTAATTTCCGATCTTCATACTTCCCATTTCCAATGATTTGAAATTCGCTCATTTTGACAATTTTTAACATGGCGGAGTTCAGACCACGTGGTTCAGACAAGGGATAGGTGTGTATGGCATCTTTATGGTCTTATTATATCTCAGAAATTTTAACATGTTTAACTTAGATGTAAATATTTTAATAATTAAACAAAAAAAACTTTAAAGAGTATTTGACTTACAAAATACTGTCATTAGAAAAAACTAACTGCAATTGCATTTTCTTGAATTGAAAATGTGGTAATGATCTTAAGGAATAAGCTGTTCAATAAACATCCGCTGTACAGAGAATACAAAGTCATGTTTATGGCAGTACAAGCTTTATCAGGAAGACACAGCATGGGTTAAATTTCAATACATTAAAGGTGTTCTAAATAACACATATGTCACAAATGTTTATTAGGTAACCATAGTTCATTTATAATTTCATTAAATTATGATTATGAACTATAGTAGTAGTTTTGGAGTATAAAAAAAAATAATGATGCCACAAGGAAACAACAATAAACGAGGAACTCCATAAATGATAAAGATAAAAAAATAAAAGTATATATAAAAAATGGAAAATATTGTCAAATATTAATAATATGTTAAAAAACATAAAATAATTTTATTAATAATAGTAGCAGTTTGATATATGATAAAATTTTGGTGTTAATGATACACACAGTCGTTCGTTGATAAACAGAGTTATCGAACCTAATTATGACAGTAATAGTTGCATATGATATTTGAAGTTAAGCTCTCGTCAAAGAAAAAATTTGGCACCAGGAGACCAGGTTAATTTCGGACACAACATCACTCTCTTTAACCCGCGACGCCACCATTGACAACAGGCTGATATCGATGGCGTTACTGTTGACGATAGTCCAAACATAAGCTTATTCTGTGTCTTCCAAGTTTTGCATGAAAAATAGTTACTGAAACGCACGCAGCTGACTAGTATGGAAAATCCAATATGACCACCATCGTATTGTTTCACTGTCAGCTTTAAAAAAATCCTTCTGGTATTTGTGGCTCGTACCCTACTGAGCGTAAACAAAAACTGGGCGCTGGAATTTCTGAAATTGTAACAATAACTTTTGAGAGAACGCGAATTGATCAACAGATTTTATGCAACATATCGCACTCCGTTTTCCCCTAATAACTGCAGTTAGTCTTAAGCGTGGTTCTCCTTATTAATATGTATAAATTAGCCCCTTTTTGTTTGTCTTAAAGATATTTTAAGGTTAAGTTAATTATACATTGTACCTAAATTTTTGGTACTGTGTCTGGTTAAAGAATTCGAAGATTTTTTTTATGTATTTTGTAATTCTGAGTACTAAAAATGTGTCTACAAGAAATGATATAAGCCTCATTTTTTTCCTGTTGTGCAGAAGATTTTAAGTCTTGTTGTCGTTTTGTGGCACCATCTCTGTTTTTTTATGTTTCTATAGATAATGCTGTCAGTATTATAATCTGTACAGACGCTTTTGCGAGGGACTTTGTTCGATTCTCACTTCAGGTAGGGTGTACTCAACGCCAACCATAACTGACACGGATTGCCAGTTCGGCTTCCTCCCCCGATAAAAACTGGATGCCATGATATAGCTGTAAAATTCTTGAAAATGGTATTAACCACCATTCAAACAAACAATCAAAATCTTTGTCTACATCATTATGACATCGGATCGTAGCTTGATACTATTGCTTTGTTTAAGGTCTTGTAAAGATGAAAGTAATAACAAAATATCGAATAGCAAGGCTGTCTAAAAAGACAATCCATAAATAAAAGTCTAAGACACCACAAACCAGAGAGCCAACAACCAAAACTTAAACAAACATTAAAGATATACTACATTAACTAATATATATTCAATGTGTCGCCAATGATCGTTTTAATCGTCTTCGCTATTCAAGGGTTACGATCAGATCCCCCTCTCTCCACCTTTCTCGTGGCTGTGTCCTGCAAGTCTATCCGTTAATTGTTATCGTTTTGTTAACCTGAAAATTGCTAAAATATACTGCCTGCTCGATGGACGTCAAACTACAATTGAATCGAATCAACCAATCAATCTTCTAAATGAAGCCAATAAAAAATTCTTGTTATATGTACATTAATGTTCCGGAAGTGATGAACAGCTATACGTTTTAATATTTTTAGGTTTGAGCCCCACTGATGAGTCCTAGACGAAACCCGCGTCTGACGTAGTAAAATTTATTACATTGGTATCTTCATAAAGCAAAAAAAAATCAAATCAATCAATCTATTTGTTTTCGCTGTTTTGATTGTATATTAGACTATACCTGTAAGCAATATCAATCTAAAAACATTATATCCATTTCAGCTTGGGCCATAAAATACCTTATAACTTATCATAACGCGGTCTGTAGCAATATATATTGCACCTACTCATATGAGCTTATCGAAATATAGTAGGAGGACTTTAGCATCGGGCAAAAGCTTGTCTATATTAGATCATATAACACAGTCATAAATTTCATTTGGCTCAAATCAGTTCTAGAGTAATTTTTTTAATGTATTGATTTATTGCTAATATAACTTTGGACGGTTCATCAAAATTTATGCCCGTCAACACGGCTTCTATGTCAACTCAAGGACCATATAGGTGCAAAAACAGCCATACATTTGAAGTGTCAAATGGACCAATACAGGTATAAATTGAACTGTTATTTCAATTATAGTATACCGTCCAACCAAGGGCATTAATTTGTCGGTGTAGGACGTAAAAAACTCCCCAAGTCAAGTCAATTATAGTATCATATTATCTTACAACCTTGTACTTGCTGTTACTTAAAAAAATAAAAGAAAGGAAAAGATTTAAAAGGTAAACTCACCATGTATTATTCATTCAGTTATATTTAAACATTAATTATTGAAAATGTGGTTTAAATGTAGTCCATACTACTTGCAGTCATTTGTCAGGCTGAATCATGGCACCAACTAGTTTTTATTGTTGGACTATTCTATAGAACCCAGTAAAACAAGTGTCTTCTAAAAGAAGCAGAATTTATGGCATTCAATAAAATATATATCAAATGAAATATCAATTTAAAGAAAAGGATAGTTACAAAACAAAATAAGCAAATATAAAGAATAATATTTATTTTTTCAATTATTCTGTTTTATAGGTGTCACTTAACAAACCACTGCTGTGTGCCTTTGTGTACCAACAGGTCCAGCTATGACAGATGCAAGGGCCTCTCATTCCATCGATTCCCCAAAGCAGAATCTATTCGTAATCAGTGGATTCATAATATACGTCGTGATCCAGGGGTCAACTTTAAGGTAACTAATGCCACAACAATATGTTCTGCCCATTTCACACCAGCTGACTACAGGGAGATCTCAACCCTTAGTAAACTGAAGAGGCTGAAACGAAATGCAGTGCCCACAGTCTTCGCATGGAAACCACTAAAAAAACCACGCAAGAAACCAACATACAGACTTACCAACCAGTCAGACCTCAATGACATGACTCCACCATCCACACCTGATCCAGACTCCATAACTAAAGAGCAGCTAGATCGCTGTAACGCAGACTGACATGTGCTTGCAATAATTCCAATACAAAAAATATTTTTGATTTAACAGATCTGTTGTGAATACATGATGTTGCAATAATATAGTGTGTTCATTAAAAAATAAAACGTTTTAAGTTGAAAATTATCGATAAATGGATGGAATTATAATAATAAAAAAATATTTTTACAGAACTCATAGGTATTTGAACTCGCTAACTCACTAACAAACTTTATTTGAAATCCTCAATTTATTTAGTCCAAACACAGATTAATTCCTCCAAAACAGCTTTTATTATATTCCAATTTCTACATACTGAGAAACTTACTACGAAAACATTGTCGTATGTACTGACAGCGTCATATAGGTCTACATATACCCTATTTCATACTTATGCAGCGACTATAATAGTTACTTTTAAGAATCCTATATGGCTTAATCTAATAAGTACATTTTCCAATGTCCATATCACAACAATCTAATTAAAATTAAATCTTTCACTTGCTCCTCCCTTTTTGCTATGGTCGCTGCGTGTAGCCTACAACGCAGCAACCAATAACAAAAAGGGGGAGCAAGTTAAAGCTTTAATTTTAATTAGATTGATATCACAAGAATTTTCAGCTTAGATATCTACTACAAATGCTTTTTCGGTATCAAATGTATTTTAACTTAATACAGGATAAAAAAACATTGTGAGGAAATATATAGTATAGTTGTACTGACACCAGTATAAACAAGTTTGTTTACATATTCTTGATTTGTACTCGTTGGGAAACAGTCTACCTGCATCTTAGTCTTGTACAAATAAACTGTATAATTTCTGTCAATTTATGAAAAGTATTTATGCACTAAAACCCAGTGAACAAAAATTTAAAGTGCATATTAAATCATTTACCTTTACATTTTGCAATTTCAAGTTTCAGTCCAGCTGTTATAGTTACTGGATAAAATCTTAAAATGTCAACAATTTTAAGGGCAACAACTCCTAAAAGATGCCATCAGAAAAAAAAATTAATGATTTGTAGACCTTTTCCTTCAGGTTATATTAGTAATTTACAGTTTTACTCTAACGTTTATAGCGTTTGTAAAGTTAAAATACATTTATAACACAGGAACTTTTTATTTTGCCCGAGTTCACCATTTAGTGCAAAAACTCCTGTAACGAGTCATCAGACAATTTTTGAATAAATAATTATTTGTTGGCATCGCCTAGCTGATCATTTTTGCAATTTATAGTTTCACTCTATCTGTTATGGCATTTAAGTTACATGGAAAACACAAACTACAAATTTCACCAAAAAATTGTTATTAAAGGGCAATAAGTCCTATAAGGAATCATCTGACAATTTTTATACAATAAATTGATTTGTATTCCTCCTCCTTCATCTTAGTTCTGCTATTTACAGTTTACGCTAGGTGTTACAGTTGTTAATTCCTAATGCAACAACGGGTAATATTTTGTTTAAAATAGTCATTAAAGGTCTAATACTCCTATATGGAGTCATCTGACAATATCAGACCTATATTGTAGGAATTGTATTGCTGATAATTTTTGCAATTTACAGTTTTATTTAAGCTGTTATAGTTTTTTGGGTTACAGGACAAAAACTGAAAATTTAATTAAAAAATGTCATTTAAGGGCAATAACTCCTATAAGGGGTGGTGAAAAAATTTGGACCAACTAAGGAATTAGTAGGCATTGTCTTTTAAACAGTTTACAACATCAATCTAGTTCTTATAGTTTTTAAGTTATATTGCAAAATTTGAAAATTATGTCTAAAATAGTAATTTAAGGGCAATAACTCCTACAGCAAGTCATTACACAACTTGGAACTAATTAGAACTTTTGTAGAGCTTAATGTACGGATAAATTTGAAATAAGTTTTCTCTATAGATATTATAGTTTGTTGAATATTGACCAATACTGTTTATTGACACTTAAGTTCTATTTTTATTCACAGTGGCAAAGTTCCCTAAGGTTGATTGTGGCCAAGTTTGAAAAAAAAGATTTTTTTAAATTTGTTGACGGACGATGAACTATGGACACCTAGTGATGGCAATCTAAAGCTCACTTGGACATTTGGTCCAGGTGAGCTAAAATGTGCAGGATCTTTAGTACCTGTATTCTAAAAAAAAAAAATAGACTAAAAGAATTTATAGCCGAAAAGAGGAAAAATCAGTCGACACCACTGTATTTCAATGGCTTTGAATAAAATCTTATAAAATTGGGTTCTAGAAAAAACCAATTAAGTAAATGGTAAAAATAAAGGGGTCTTGATACTTATCTTTATTTTGACACAGGCACTATATTCAGTTAAATATGAAAACAATTGCTCAACTCATTTGAAATCTAGAGTCAGAAAATTCAAATACAATGAAAATAATAAATGTTGAAGAAATTAAAGCAACGTTCACTCTATCATGGGATTAACACTGGAACTAGAAATACTAATAGATTTTTGACTGTTTGTTTGAATGGTGTTTAACAACATTTTCAGCAATTTTTCAGCTATATCATTTCGTCCAGTTATATTTGGGGAGGAAGCCAGAGTACCTGGAAATAACCCCCGACCTTTGGCATGGAAACTGGCAATACTTCATGTCAATTAAGATTGGAGTGGAGCGCACCTTGACCGCAGTAAGACTCAAACCCGCAAAGTCAGTACTAGAAATAAGAAAGCCAATCTACAATCTATTTGATTTGCCTCTATGGCCGCCTACAACTTCTAAAGTTGATTCATGGGGCAGGTCATATGTTACAATGATGGAGAGACAGACAGGCATATAAGAATAAATGTACAAGAAATCTGATTTATTATTGACCATGGAAAGTCTTACAAAAAACATTTTATGACAAATGCATAATATGCCATATCAACATTTTACAGTTATTAGATATTATATTTAACACAACATTCATAAAAGTAGAAATTTATTAATTACATATACATGTAGCAATATTAAAGCAAGTCTGAGAATCCTCTGCTACGTGGACTGCTGTCGTCTTCTACCCTCAGTTTTTCAGACTGCTGTAGTGTGTCTGCATAAGGTCTCAGTGAAGCATTGGCATAGTGTTATCAAACAATTATTAAATCAGAAGTTAAGATTTTTTACATGTAATGCAATGTGTGTTAACATACATTATATAAAAAAAATCATTGGAATTTTTTAATGATTTTTTTTTCTTGCTTGAAAGCATACATTATTTTTTTAAGTATTCTTTTTACTGTCAATGTCATGTTTGTAAAATGTAAGTGCGAAAAAGAATTGGTTTACATAATGAATTTGGAAAATGTCTGCTATTTTTGATAAAAAGTGTCCAGAAATTTTGGTAAAAACTGGGTGAAATTTGGGTAAATCTAAATCAATCAATTTTAATCCAACAAATCCAAAACAACAAATAACTGACATCAGAAATGGATATTTACAATCTTGACATGGATATTTTTTATACGATAAAATAGCTCCTACAATAGCTATTAATATATGAACTGCTAAAGTAATTTCAAATCCGAAATTTACATACAAAGCCAATGTGTAACTGCCAATAGAAAAAATCATACACCAAAGGACAAATACATAGTTCCAGTCATTGGACAGGTAATAACCCCAAACAAAAACCCACATGAAAAATGGTAACGTAAACCACTGATCCATAACCGCAAAACTGTGTAACTGAGTTAAAATTCGTAATAGCTGTATTGGTCCATAACAGCCTGCCATAAAATTAAAGACATAAGACACATATGCATCTATATGGTTAATTCTTTTGGCTCCATAAGCAGCAGAAGTGTATGCACACCAATATGCTCCCATAATCACATATCCAAAGTTGATGACTGAATTTAGAGGCATCTTTATCCATTTTGGTAGCAGTGTTTTTAATCCAATTGCCGGACGTTCTGCATAATATTTTGTACCATTTTCCGTGTAGACAGAGTTAAAAAAACCCATATAAACTATATAAATAATGGCACATGAGGGTAAAACTACACTAATGAATGCTTTCAACATCACCACATACATGTTAGGCTCTGAAATATAAAATTTAAATGTAGTCATTTTTAACAGTTATTAATATTCATGTATCATCAAACAGTGAATTATGCCTTATAACTTTAGAACTTCCATGTATTTTGCTAAATGTATACAATAACAGCTGCAGTGGGAAATTTCTGCACTTTTGGAATAAAAGAGGACATTTAGTTTCAGTTGTTTTCAAGTTATTGACATTTTTCTCATCAACATACAAAAATAGTGACAAAGAAGAAATGAACATAAATACACGAACAAATATAAAAATGTGTGCCTCAAGAAATGTACATAAATTGAGGTCTTATCTTAAATACCCAGGTTATACAAAAGTTGTATGCCATAGAACAAGTACAAAAGTTGTAATTACTTGTTTTCATTGAATTTTTTGCAAATTTTAATTTCAGTAGTCTGTAATTATTAGGCAGCAACTCTTCCTTTTCTAAAAAACACATATGGGTAGGGGTGGGAGAGGGGTGGCGTCTGGGGTCATCAAGAAAAAATATGTATAAAATCAGACCAAACACAAAATATTTCCATTTCTCTTTGTTCTGTATATATAGAAGTTAATTTTATAAAGGTCAAGTTTTCTATCTGAACAAAATATCCCAGCTCCTTGAAAATGAGGTTGATATACAATTAAGCTACATGTATAGGGGAGACGTGGATTGTAGTCTTCTTTGTGTTTTGTTTTCAAAGTAATTTGTAGGCAGTTAAGCTTGTATAATGGTAAGAGTTTTAGCACTGGTTAATTTCTATGAAGTCCAGATTTACTATTTAAAGGAAAGTGTCAAGATTAACCTAAAAACTACAATAACTCCATATACTTAATTTATACATTACACTCGCTTGCTTCACTTTTGTCCAGAGTTACACCTTATCATACTATCAACATATTTACCTTTACAAACATCTTTTTCTTCCTGTTTTGATTTTGACTCTCTGCATTCTCTTATGTTCTTTTCAACTGTAGACATGTTTGTTGTCTGAAGGTCTTAGCATTTGCCTTGGAATTAAAAATATTAAAATTAAGAATCATTACAGCATAAAAATAGAAAAACAGTTGATAAATTTCTTATAGCTTGAAATATACTCAATAAAACAAAAAGAAAATTTAATCGATTGCATTTAATGACCAGGAACTGCAAGGCGCTACTAATCTATAAAAGCCTTCACTTTTGACTACATTTGAACAAAATACACTCTTTTATGACACTACAGATAAAATATAAACTGATTTATAAAAAAAAGAAGCGGAACAAAAAATAATGTGTTTTCAGTAAATGCTTGCACCTTGAATGGATTGACACTACTCTTTATATATACTAGGACACACCAATTTCTGCGATGAAAGTGTGTTGCTTTAACGGATGTTAATTTCGCTGAAACTCATTGTATTTTATATTTTATTATTTAGGAGTCATTGGTTAGAGCAATAAATGCAAGATATTTTAAAAGTAATTTAGCCTGGGGTTCATTGTTTACATTGCCGAATGAAGGATAATCACTGAAGTGTGGACAAAATATAAATGGGGAATCGGTGGACGAGTGGTTAAGGTAGTTTGTCTACTATTGATCACCTGGTCTGTCAACACTGGGGTTGAAGGTTCAAGTCTCACTGCGGGCAGGGTGTGCTCGACTCCAATCTTGACAAGGATTACCAGTTTCCTACCGAATGTCGGGGGTTCTCTTCAGGTATTGGACGCCATGAAATAGCTGAAAAGTCTATTAAATTGGCATTAAAATAAATAAACAAATATACACGTACATATAAATACAGTTTCAACCAGGAACAACCTCCCAGAACATGTAGTTAACGCAAAAACTGTAGAATAATTCAAAATCGCTCTAGACAAGCATTCGGAAAATCAGT
Source organism: Limnoperna fortunei (assembly GCA_944474755.1). Lineage (NCBI taxonomy): Eukaryota > Metazoa > Mollusca > Bivalvia > Mytilida > Modiolidae > Limnoperna > Limnoperna fortunei. The sequence continues at coordinate 67,446,175 of OX104111.1, forward strand.
AGTGCAAATACAATTTTACTATGGACATTTCAAAATCAACCGGAAGCCTCAAGAATTGGCCATAAGCATTATAAATGAAGATGAGGACACAGTGGTTGCAAGGCAGCCAGTGTCCACTAAGATCCTAAGGTAATGTATATTGAAACATTGTTCAAAGCATCATAAATCAAAGCATTGTTGTCAAAATTTGAATTCCGGAAGTGCAAAATTTCTGAATCGATTTGGTAAAATATTCATCCGAATCAAAATTTTTACCGATACGATTCTACAAATACAATCCTACACTCCACAATTTCAGTTTTTGTCAACAATGACAAGATTACGAAAAAGTGTTAAATTATTTAATCAGACATTGTAGAAATGTCAACTGAACGGCAAAGAAGGAAAAAATTTTAATTAAACAAAAATAGCAGTTTAATAGCGGAAAATATGTATAAATTCTTAAGAGTGTTTTTGCTCCATTACGAGTTAATGGGACCTCTTTGTAGCTCTGTCCATAAAAAAAAAAGCTACATTATTGTAGCTAGTTGACACAAAACTGAACAAAACTAAGTCGAAAGTCAGTTTTCACAGCTTCTAATTTTTGTTCAATAAGACTTACATGCACCATTTACCACTCATTTTATATCTAAAATAGAGCACAACAGAAAAAAACAAATAAACAATATTTCATTTGTAATGCAACAAAATAATTTGACTCAAAATACTGGAAAAATTTGGTACTTAAGGCAAAAATCAGAAAATGGCCAATTTTCAGCCCCTTAAAATGGTCATAACTTTTGAACCACTTAACAGATTTCCAAAAATTTTTCTGCTATATGCTTCATTTTGAGATGTCTTTAATGTTAAAAAACGAGACAAATTTTCTATTATGTTCATTTTTTGACTGACCTCCCTAGTAATGAGCATGTCAAATCAGCACCAAAAAAAACTCAATTCAACACCTGGTCCTAGTCATTTTGGCACCTCGGAAGAGTCAGATGAGCCTCAACGTCGGCACCTAAAACGGCACCTGTTAAATTATTTACTTTTTACAAGGAATGGTTTAAAGGCTTAATGAAACTTGAAACAATAATTTAAAATAAAATAATTACTAATTATTTATGTTGATTGGCGATTCTTTGAAATTTACTACTGTAATTATTCTTGATAGGCGCATACATTACTGTTATAATAGAAAGCGATAATTAGACATTGAAATTAGTTTATATTTGTACAATTATATCGTTTGTTGTTGCAGTAATGACTCTGACGGTGTTATGGCTTTATTCTAATTGATTTTTAAATAAAGATGAAAAGGCCCACCCCAAGAGGTTTAATAAGTGAGAAATTTGAGAAAAATTGAAAATAATAAAAAGGGGATATCATCACAATAATAATTATTACCCTTTTGAAAACATTTTTTGTGTTTCCAGATGCACCGACTTTCAATTCAAAAATAAATAACATATACTTATCTTTGATAAAAAATTTTAGTTCCTTTTTCCGATTCATATATAATTGTATAATGTTATATGTTACATGCTAATGTTATTATTTCATATAAATAGGATATAAATAACTTGAATACCCGATGACTTTCCCTTTGATTTCATAGTGCTGGCATCCTCTCAAGTCAGGGGTTCTGAGTCAGCATTGGCTCCATCATCATGAGCGAACGCAGACTCAGAACCCCTGACTTGGGAGGATGTTGTGCTGGTAACATTTAATATAAATTGTTAAATTTGCTGATTTTTTAAATTTAAGGATATGAAATAAACATTGTTTCTGTAAAAAAATCTTATTTAACTGAATATTACAATATATTAAATTTTTTTTTAAATAATTACAGGTGCCGAACTGACTATATCAGGTGCCGATTTGACCATACCAAGGGCCAGTTTGACCTTTATAGTGCCGTTTTGACCAAGTGCCGATCTGACTATATTTATAGTATTCAGAAATCTATGGATACACACCACCCACAGAGCGCACACTCAGGGCTGCGTTATGGCTCGCAAGTATCTTAAGTTATATTTTAGTTGTCAGTATTATTCACGAAGATGTACATTTGCATGTTTCTTTTAGAATTTTTTCTCACTGGGTCACCTAATCACCAGATTGTTAAAAGTTATTTCCCTTTGGTATTGGAATGGCCAAAAGGTGTAAAACCGGTGTGGTATTAATATTTGCTACCATGATAAACAAGCTTCTTTTTATCTTTCGGAAAACACATTCGGTACAACAACGATGTGTTCCGAAAGTCTATTATGAAAATTTGCTACCACAATAATACAAAGTTTGAATTATCTCCCTTTCACCGTTAGAATATGATAATAAATGCACAAATTAGTTAAAAGGGACCAATATGAAAATGATTGTTCGAAGACCTCTGACAAAAACTGGCACTTTTATTAATTTTGAAGTTAAACAGTTGATAATAATATTCGTATATGAAGCTGTTTACTTTCAAAAGAAAAGGGAAAATTTCAAGAGTTCAGACACGTGAAATGTATAACCTCATGATTTGGAAATGAGACAATAACCGCCCGAAAACCAAGTTTTCGTATTATGTAAAGTCATTATCGTATAAATCACGCTTCCATTTGTTAAACAATTTCTTACAAGACCTTTCCTTTCCTTAAACTTCCACAACTCATAAAAAAGATAGAAAATTTATTGCCCGTGGCGTAGTGAACACGTATAGTCTTGCTACAGATAAGCCTTATTTATGTAAATTAATAATGAGGACCACAGAGGGATACCATTAAATCAAAAACTTGCGGTTATTTATGGCATGCACTTAAAAAATCGGCCATGTCAATGAAGCTATTTTAGTACTAGAATATGTCTTAGGATGGTCTTAGGACACATGTTAGTCCTAAGTCGTGTCAACGAACGCGTCCTATTTTAGAAGATCTAATTTTCTTCCTAAAACAATTAGGATGCCCTAACTTTGCCTAACAAACACAAATATGGCTGCTTTTTCGACACATCAGACGACGGGGATATAATATTCGTCGAAACAGAATATTTAGGGATATAGACAACAGGCTTGCGTGCTTGCTTGCTTGAGGTTGACCATTTTTTCGTATTTCCTCCGTTGTCCTCTGGTAGTCTTTATTTTGTGGAGTACATATTTTTTCCATGTCTTCTTTTCAGCACTTTTTAATTGTTACATTAGAAAGTTTTGCTTGATATAATATTTTTGTTAGCATTCACTTCGGCGACCAAAACTTCAAGTTCAGTCCATCCATCCATCCATCCATCCATATCCATCCATCCATCCATCCATCCATCCATTCATTCATGAATCCAACGATAGATGGCTTAACTAATGACAATGTACACGTGTAGATATCGAGTGGGACCTTATAGCAACGTTCTATATATAGGTTGCCGGTTTATAATTGATAAATTTGAAATAATTAACTTTTTGTTTTTTTTAACACAAATAAATTATCTCAAACGCCGAAATATTTAACAAATAGTTCATCACACTGAGGGTCATATGGCAGTATATGGACCGGTTGGTGGCCCCAAAAATTTATATGGACCGAAGCGCAGCTGTGGTCCATCTATTTTTTGGGGCCACCAGCCGGTCCATATACTGCCATATGACCCGAAGTGTCATTAACTATTTGTTATATTATACTTTACTTTTTGTAAGCTTCTATACTCATTTATTTGCTTCATATGCACAACATGTACTGTCATGACTGATCATTTTAGGTTATTATTGTTCTGAAAACTCATTTTGCATATCAATTACTTGTCGTAAATAATCCTCGAACAGATGTGTAAATCCAATGTACATTTTATCCCCAGCCGGTCCATATACTTCGGTGTGTCTTTATACGATTATATAGACCGTTTATGCTTACAAAAAAATCATTGAAAAATAAATCTACAAAGTAATATATATTAATATATTAAATTTATTAACCCTTAAATATTCCTATTAGTTTGAGAAAAAATATATAAGGATCATCTTCTGTTGCTTTTGAGTTGGTCCAACTAAGTATAACTTATGATTTTTGTATTTAAAGGTAGTGATGAAATTAACTCATTTGTAAAACATTTACCACCGCATTAAAATGCCGTTTTAAATCTAACTAAAATTTTATTCAATTTGTTAACATTGAAAACAATTTAGATTCTTTAGCTTGAAATAATATATATTTATTGAAATTAAACTTGTATGTTGGCATGCTTTTTTATGAAAGAGATGTTTTAAAAGGAAATATCTTACCTTTATTATGTCCGAATATGGGAATGAATTGAATGAATTATATATTTCTTACAATTATTTTGAAATCATTTAAATTTTACATGTATCTTTACTTTCATTTTTAAATAATTATTAAAGATTGTCTTAGGATGGTCGTAAGATAATCTTAGTAAGGACTATCCTAAGCTTTGTTGAAGGCATTAAGTCAGACTTAGGACATGTCCTAAGACCATCCTAAGTATTATCCTATGACGTATCTTAGGATATATCTTAGAATTCTTTCGTTTACCCGGCCCCTGGATGCTGTCCGTCTGTCTGTACGTACGTCCGTCCGTACGAATATCCGTCAGGCTTTTCTCAGAAACCGTACACGAAAACAATTTGAAATTTGGCAGGGTGGTTCAGTATCACACGTGGTACGCCTTAAGCGACTGTCAGACCTGTCGAAGAACTACTTCCTCTTTGGGACTGGGTCGATATGAAAATGTGTGAACACGAGTATGAAAAGTTCCGTCAAGCTTTTCTAAGAAACCGTACATTTGAACAATTTGAAATTGGACAGGGTGGTATAGTATCACAAGTAGTACGTTTTAAGTGACTTTCAGACCTGTCGGACGACTACTTCGTGTTTGGGGCTGGGCCGATATGAATATGTGTGAACACGAGTATGAAAAGTTCCGTCAAGCTTTTCTCAGAAACCGTACATGAGAACAATTTGAAATTTGGCAGGGTAGTTCAGTATCACTAGTTGTACATCCTGAGCGACTTTCAGACCTGTCGGACAACTACTTTCTGTTTGGGACTTCATTTAAAGGGGGGAGGGGGCATCTGTGTCCCATGGACACACTTTTCGATTTTTTAAAATTGCGTTGCATTTTAACTATCAAACATTTATCTATGTATGTACAGTAGAGGAAATGTATTATTTAAATAGTACAGTATATGTCAACTTTATAAACTAAGGTGTTAAGGTAGTAAGTCATCTACTAATGATCATGGAGTAGTGGTGCGATATGTATTTCTTATCTTTGATGTTTAGTATAATAAAATTTACATTGTAATTTTACTCTTCCGCAATATATTTATTAAGATATTTAATAAGAACATCATCTTGTAATTCAGAAGACTGCTAAGATTTAACTGCACAATTCAAAATAATCTTGGCTGACCCAAATTTCTCAGAAACCGTACATGAAAACAATTTGAAATTTGGCAGGGTGGTTCAGTATCACAAGTGGTACGTCTTACGCGACTTTCAGACCTGTCGAACAACTGCTTCCTCTTTGGGTCTGGGTCGATATGAAAATGTGGGAACACGAGTATGAAAAGTTCCGTTAAGCTTTTCTCAGAAACCGTACATGAGAACAATTTGAAATTTGGCAGGGTGGTTCAGTATCACAAGTTGTACATCCTAAGCGACTTTCAGACCTGTCGGACAACTACTTCCTGTTTGTGACTTCATTTAACGGGGGGGGGATCTGTGTCTCATGGACACATTCTTCGATTTTGTTTGATTGCGTTGCATTTTAACTATCAAACATTAATCTATATATGTACAGTAGAGAAAATGTATTATTTAAATAGTACAGTATATGTCAACTTTATAAACTAAGGTGTTAAGGTAGTAAGTCATCTACTAATGATCATGGAAGTGGTTAAAAAATTGTGCTCAGCTTCTAGGGGGTTGAGACCCCCCTGCTGCGATATGTATTTCTTATCTTTGATGTTAAGTATAATAAAATTTACATTGTAATTTTACTCTTCCGCAATATATTTATTAAGATATTTAATAAGAACATCATCTTGTAATTGAGAAGACTGCTTCGATCTAACTGCACAATTCAAAATAATCTTGGCTGACCCAAATTTGTTGCAAAATTTGAAAATGTTATGCCCCTTCCTTTTTCAATGCCTTATGTTGGAAAAAAGTAGCTTCTAAAATAGCCGAAATAAAATAAATGGGAAATGAGAAAAAAATTAGAAAATAAGCGTCACATTTTTAAAACATGCTTTCAATTCGCCTTTATATACAACCAAATTCATCCGTGCATAGTGTTCAGAATTTTCTATTGACCAATTATATAAGTTCTGATATTTTAATGCGGTGTTTTTAAGTCTCCGTGAAACTGCGTAATACTGGATAAGGGGCCATAGGTTATAGTTCTTTTTCACAATGAGATAAAAAGGAATGTTAATTAGAAAACATATTTATACTTTGCGTAATCGGTGATATTTAAAAAGCATATTTTCTAAATCATCATAAATTCGAAGCTAGATTATAACGGATTTTGCAATACATGTAAAATTAAAATTAATTTGTCAATTAATGGAATACTTGTATTTCCTGTAATTAGTTTTCAGCAATGCAAGTGCATGTTTGGATTTTCTTTTGGTTTTTTTTAATGGGGAGTGTTACACACACTATATATAATATACAAAAAGCAGAAAATAAAGTAGAAAACAAAACCTAATTAAAATAACTCTTTAAATGGTTTCCCCCTTATGTTGTTGGTCGCTGTCCAGCGACACAGCAAAAAGGGTGGAGCAGGTGAAAGATTTAATTTTAATTAGATTGGTAGAATACAACTCTCCATTTTGTAGATTAACATATATTCAACTCCTTCCACGGATATTCAGTTCATCTTGACTAAAACATTATAGACAGATTTATCAAAAACATAATTCTACGAGAAATGTCCCCGTTTAAGATTTTTATAATACAGTCACATGACAGTGTCGTTAATTTGTATTTAAAATATATCCTCAACACATATTTTACCTATAAACAAATAATTTCGCCAATAATTGCTTTAATCTAACCTTAATTAACCCGATTCCAGGTTTGATACATTGCTGCTCTATTCAAATTAAAGATTGACTGTGACGGATAATAGTGTTATCTATATATAATGACTATTTATCTGGAGTCATTGTGAAAACCTAACCAAATGTAACTTAATTAAATCTATTGACGAAGGTAGTAAAAGTATCCACCAGAACTAACGGATTTGTCACTATACTAGATGTGTTAGGATTTATCTACATGTTTATAGCACTAAATCAATAAAATTCGCATTTGTAGTGTCCGTGTGCCGTGAACTTAATTAATGTTATTACAATTTAATTAGATTGAAGTTATGGTGACCCTGAAGTAATTACTGCCGAAAATATTTAAATAAAATCTCTTCTTCCAGATGTTGATATGACCCCATACGAAAGGTTAAACCTGATCAATAACTGTCTTAAGTTTTCAGTGCAACAATTCTATGAGGAGTATAGAATTCTATAATTTCTTTTAGAAATTTATCTTCTTAAAGAAAAATACAAACCTGCCATCGTTCACGGCATGTTTGGTTCATACTATAGATAAAGAATATATTTATTTTTATTCAAGTTTATTTAGAATAATTTAAAGTTGCTTTGTAAGCTGAAATATGATTATAATTCAAATGAGCAAATATCCCTATTTTCGGAATACAAGAGTTACTTTGCAAGAGTTGTTTTTCATAACAGCAGGTACAGATAGGGAAATTACGTTTTTATTTTTTTAAAATAATGTCTGTGGACTGACTCTTCCAGTACAATTAAAACACTGCAGAATTAGTTTGCATATCATAATAAATTTTACCGGATGCTTTGCTATATGTGAATAAAGAACAGATAACTCTGCTAATGGGAGATAAATCTTGTTTACCGCAAGTAGGGAATTATACGAAAAAAATGACACATTCTTACGCTGTTAAAATTCAAATAGTCTCACGACGTGGTCGATCTATTTACCATTAGAAAATTGTTTAGATTTATAGTTCAAATTAAATTACAAGGAACATTGCACATTTCTAAACAGGTTATTACTTGGCTTGTGTCTGTTTACTAAAATTTAAAAGATTACAAATGTTTTATACAATACGAAACCAAAATGCCCCTCAATACGTAAGGAGAATCGTTCCCACTAAAGTTCAAAGTTTAAGTCCTCATCCATTGCGAAATGGGGATGACATAATATTACCATACTGTAGACTTCCCTCGGTAATCAATCATTTATTCCCAAAACAATTAAGCAATGGAATAGAATTGATCGGAAATGTTAACTCTATTTGGGCCTTCAAAAATGCTTTAAGGAAAGATTCTGTTTTGTGGGTAGTGCCAAGACAATATGCATATGGCCCCGAAATTAAAAATAATACATGTATTAACACACTAAGTTGGTCAGCATCCTTTCTTAATTACGATTTATTCAGATCAAACCTTATTTTAAATCCATCCTGTTTATGCGGTATTCGTATTGAAGATGCAAACCACTATTTCTTTGATTGTCCCATATATAGCAACCACAGATTAGATCTTATTGGTTATCTAAGATTGCTACCAATTGGGACTAATATTGATTTGCATACGCTTACTAGTGGCAATGTAGAACATACTTATGAAATTTTTTTAAGTATTTTAAGAGAAGTGTTTGAATATGTTAAGAGATCCAAAAGAGTTTTAATTCTGCGATGTAGTGGTCAGAGTCAAACGGAAACATCTTCAGCCACTATTGACTTTTATTTTGATTCTTTTGTAATTATTTCTCACGTTTGTTTATTTGAAATTGTGTACAAGTTCTTCTATCTTGTGATCTACATTGTTTTAGCATATGTATATACTTGTAATGTACAGATGACTCTATAAGTACGTATGTATTTACGTGTGTCCAATCCATTTTTTAAATTAACAAATGAAATATGTTTAAATTAAATGTTAGTCCACCTTCCTTTGTATTGAAGACTTTTTAAGGAATTGAGCAACAAACTGAAAATTATTCGACACGGACTTTAGTTAATATATATTTATACCCCCCGCAAACTAGTTTGAGGGGGTATATAGGAATCACCCTGTCTGTCTGTCCGTCTTGTCTGTCTGTCTGTCCGTCTGTCCACATTCCTTGTAAGCGCTTCTCCTCCTAAACCGCTTGACAGATTTTGATGAAACTTTACATGAAGGAAGTACATCATATGTAGATGTGCATGAAGAATTTTCGTCGCTTTCAGATTTCAGATTTCAGATTTCTTTATTCACTCAGACACAAAATATGTGTAACATGAGGTGCACAAAATACAAATTTTACAAATGGCAAAGAAGACATGATTACTACATGAACATTAAAACTACAACAATGGGGTAAATAAATAATTACAACATATTTGAAATATGTTTTATAAATAGTGATAGCTTATATAATAGTTTTGTGTTACAAATTGAAAACAAACCTTTGAGTTTTTGTATTGTTGGTCGGGACGAGTAATATTTGGGTACATATAAATCTCGATAATGAGAGATTGTATAATTTTTACAAATAAACAGATAATGGAACTCGTCCCATATCAATCTTTTATTACATAAGGTGCAAACTCTTTCTTCTTTGGGAATGTTATACCAACGACCTGTCTCTATAAGAAATTTTACATTACATAATCTAAATTTTGTAATCCAAATTCTAGACTTCTCTTGTAGTCTAAATAAATATTATTCAAATCCAAAATCGCACTTAAAAAATCCATAGAAAGCCCCTCTAGAAGAAATGTTAATGTCGCTATACCATTTTTGAATAAATTGGTCTTGAAGAGTTTGTTTAATTAAATTTTTATACAGATAAAAATCTATTAAAAATATATCTGTGAATATATAGCTTTGCCCGCATTAATCAAAAATAAATTTTACATACTCAATCCACTTAAAATGACTCCACTTCTATGTAATCCATACATAAGTTTGAACATAATACTACTCAGTTTATTTTCATTTTTCGAGAATAGAAAGATAACATTCTTAGTTTTATATCTATTTCTAGTGAGAATCTTCCTAATTCACCATAAACCATGAAATAAGGGGTACTTCTTTTAATATTGAGGATTCTCTTGCAAAATTTTAAATGAACTTTTTCAATAATATTAGTATTTTCAAACTCCAAATTTCAGAACCATACAATAAAATTGGAGCAATCATAAAGTCTCAAAAAGTTTCAGTTGAATATCTATAGGAGTATTCATATTTCTAATTCTTGAATAGATACCAAACATTGCTTTCTCTGCTTGTTCTACAAGTTTTTTCTTTGGTTCTACAAAAGACCCATTATATTTTAACATTAATCCCAAGTAGTTATAACAGTCGACAATTTCAAGTGATGCATCGTTTAGTTTGAATTGAGGTTTTCTCTGCATTTTTCGCTTGGAAAATATCATGACTTTAGTTTTGCTTGTGTTAACCGACAGTTTCCATGTGTTGCAATACTCTGCAAATATATCTAGGGATCTCTGCATATCGTCAATTGATTCTGCAATTAAAACAGTATCATCCGCGTACAAAATTGCAAAGATCTCTAGGTATAGTCGAAGGGTATCCTGGCTTTATGTAGATAGAAAGTCAAGAGGATGACCATCTGCATTTTTGAAGTATTCTTCTAGGTCGTTCACGAAAATAGAAAAGATCAATGGCGACAAATTCTCTCCCTGACGAACTCCTACCAGACAGGAAAAAGTCGGATTTATAGGATAATTAATTGGGCGGAGTGAATATCCAAAATATGATCACGAGTGCCGCATAACGCATCTGATTAAACGAGTGCGCGGAACTTGCGTTATGCGGCACGAGTGATCATATTTTGGATATTCACGATGCCCAATTGATTATCCTATTTATTATATAGATCAAAATTGTTTTCGTAAAATTTTCATGCTTTATCCTAAATTTTATGAACGGCGGGTGAATATCTGTATAGTACAAAACCATTGTGACGTTTTGGCGGGAAAAAAACCCGAGAGTGAAAATAAACGATAATTTTCACATGTGATTTACCGTGATTTCTGTCACTCGGAAAATTCGATATTTCATCTCCATCTATATAATAACTCTCATTTCTATATTGAACGCACGATTTAATATTATTATACATATTATAAATAACATTAAAACATTTGCCTCTTATGTTACTACGCTGTAACTTTGTCCACAGTCCATATCTCCATACAGTATCAAACGCCTTTTTAAAATCAATAAATGAACAGAAAAGCCTTTTTCCACATGATAAGTATAAGGATACTAAAGCATGTAAAACAAAAATATTGTCTGCTGTTGAATGACCCTTCCTGAATCCAGCTTGATTTTTTGAAATTAAACTTAACTCATTAGAAAAATCAGTCAATCTTGCATTAAGAATAGAGGTAAAAAGTTTACCGAGACAACTAATGAGTGTAATAGCTCTGTAGTTGTCAGGGTCCTGATTATTGCCCTTATTTTTGTAAACTGGTTTTATTATACCGATTACCCATTTTTCTGGTACAATTCCAGTGTCTAGTATAATATTAAATAGCTTGCACAGGGTTGGAATACGTTCCGATGGAATATTTTTCAAATATTCGTTCAGAATTTCATCCACTCCCGGTGCCTTATTATTTTAAAGATTTTTAATCGCATGTTTGATCTCGTCTTCACTGATCGGACCATTTAGGATTATCCCAAGTTGTTCATTTTCGGCAAAGAGGAGGTCAAAATTCTCATCATCTAAATTAATATCAACAGATGCATCATCTGAATTATCGGCATTTAGATTTCTAAAATATTCAAACAAAGTTTCAAGTGGAATATCAGGGTTATCTTTTTTAGTATGACTAAATCGATTTAATATTTTCCAAAAAATTTTCGTATCAGTACCATTTAACTTTCGCAGTTCGTCTGCACATTTTGTTTGGTACTGTTCAAAACTAATATTCATTTGCATTTTGTATTCTCGTGACGCCTTTTTCATGGAGTCTTTAACATCGTTAGCTTTGTTTACACTATATTCTTTTTTTGACTTTATGAAATGCATTTCGTTTCTGTTTACAACTTTTATCAAACCATGGTTTATGATTCATTTGTTTATTACTATCTATTGGGTAGGGCTTAGCAACTCCCATTACATCTGAAGCAGAGAATGTAAAAACATTTTGTATTTCATTTACAATATCGTTCACACTGTCACCCGTGACATTGCCGGAGCGTAATAGGTCATCCAATTTCGTGTCAATTTGACCAAGATAATCCGAAATAGCATGCCTACATAAATATGACTTATTGCAATCCCATCTAATTCGTGAGATCAGTGATTGATTGTGCTTCTTTTTTTCTTGGGAAAAAAATTTTCTTTGGTGAATAACAAGGTAAAGTATATTCTATTATGTACATCTGATATCATAGGATCATAATCTAATACACAAAATTCTTGGAAAAATGGAAAAAGGTAGGGACTTACTAACACATAATCAATCAAAATTATGTTTTTACATGTAGTTTTACCAATATTTCTATCGCTATGCAGTCTTCCATTTGCGATGTATAAGGAGCATCTTTTACACATTTCAATCAACTTTTGACCATAATTATTACACTTGGACTTGTCTTGTGAACTTCGGTCTAGAGGTATGCCATTTTCAACCAGCAACTTATATGAATAACAAGAAAAGATCTGGTTGTAACCATATCGGGGAAACTCAATTAAAGTAATTGGAGGATTAAAACAAGAAGTCAGTTTGTATTGTTATATCTGATAAATGTCCTATAATGAAAATAGAAATTGTGTAATTAATACTATAACCAACAATAACAGTAAAGAATAAAAAGCTTCGCCGAGCGCAGCATGATACGACCGCAACATGTTGAACCTTAGTCCGAGAATCCTCTGCCGTCCAACGCTTTTATTATTTTATTTTTTTTTTGCGTCCCACGCAAAACAAAAAATAATAAAAGCGTTTGACGGCAGAGGATTCTCGGACTAGTTGAACCTGTACGTTTGAGGCCCAATATGGAAAGTCAATTGCTTTTGACATATGCAGCCTTATAGTGGACTTAGTTAACATTTTTGGACATTTGAATTATTTAAAGTAAAAGAAAGATACAGGAAATTGAGACCTGTATTAAAAAAATTTAATTAAATAATTTATTATTATATGATGCGACAACAACAAATTAACTGGAAAATTAAAATGTGCATAAAACCAATAATAAGACAATGCTAAAGTAGAAACGTTTTCATCATTTAAATGTTCGACATGAATTACAGATTCGTAATACTTCCCTCATCAAGTCGGTGTGCAATCTTTGTCCCAAATTATTAACATTCATGACATTTGTTAAATCTGCAATCCCAATTGAGCTAAATGACTGGTTATCGTTTGTTTTAAAAATATTCGAAATTCTTAATACATTGATTTATGTGTTATTTTTATTTTGCAAAGATGTACATGTGAAAATCTTGTTTACTGTTATTCATCATGATGATCAGCTGAAGCAGCACAGGCAGCCATGGAATATTAACGGTTTACATCACGAAAATTGTTTAATGCACCATTAAAACAGTAGCAAGAAATTTTATTATTGTTGGACATATTTACAATGCGTTAATTATATAATTAAATTCAGATGAGAGCAGATTTAATGTGCATTTATGATAATAGTACGGAATATTTATTTGTTCAACACATTTACAATAAATGGTTATGACACATAATCACGTGCACATAATGTAATGAATACAACAATATGATCATTCACCTAGCCAGCTTGATCGCGTAAGAATATATAAACAGAATTATATTTAAATTCAAATGCAAATAACAAAAGTATTACATTTCGAAATACAAAACATACTGTTTTTCACCTGAAAAATAATCAAAACAATATTACAGATAGAAAGTACTTACTTCGGTAAATGCAAACATTGAACTATATTATCGCGCAATTGCTCAGTAAACCGTACCTGAAATTAGTTATAACGCCACGTGTGATACAATGCAATGATTTGAGTTATGAAAAATTACTTAACAAATCAGCATCGAAGTCATTTGATAAATATACATTTTGGAGAAGATCTTCGTCAGGAATAACAAAATCTTTTTCCTGGCTAGATTTAGCATTGAAGTCGCCAAATAATGAAATGTATTTTGAGTTTTTCGAAAAGGAAAATAATTCTGTTTCAATTTCGTCGAAAGCATTTTCTGATGCGTATTTTGAATTTTCTGGAGGAATATAAATACAGCCATATAAAATATTTTGAGGTAAACCAGTATAGTTTGATGACAGTTCAAACCAAAGTGCATATTCAGATTCAGATTTTATAAACTTGATATATTTTGAAAGTTCATTTTTGTAAATACAGACAATGCCACCAGATTTTCTCTTTACATTTGTTCTATTTTTAGCAACATTCTCATATCCTTTAGGAACATCAAGAATATCAAACTTATCTAATTTTGTTTCTAGGAAACACAATAAATCATACTGTTTAATTAAATTAATAAAATCGACATTTAGAAATTTGGATTTTAGTCCACAAACATTTACAAAAGTTACTTGTAGTGTATTTGATGATCGTTCATGTGTGTCCGATGTGATGTCCTAGTAATTGTTAACAGGTATATGTTGTTGGGGTTCTCCGCGGGGGTCAGGAACATACGGCTGACCATCGACAATGAGAGTGTCATACACTATCTTAGCGTTTCGTTTAGCTCGCTGTAATTCTTTTAATTTTGGTATCAGGGCTTTACGCGTTCATTGATCTCTGCCGGATATTGTTGAAAAATAGAAAATTGCGCTCTATTTTTAAGTTTTGAATTAGCTTCTTGGAGTACAAGCTGATGGTCTGAATATTTTGTAAACCGTGCTATCACACTCCTGGGTTTTCCGTCTCGGCGTGGTTTTAATCGATGAACATTTTGAAAGTGGATTCTATCCACGTTTTCAATATTCAATTCTTTCGTCATGAACAATCTTACAATATTTTCTGTTACTTCTGGGGTTTCATCTCTTTCTTCCTGCAGACCAATAAATATCAAATTATATTTCATGGAGTGTGTCTGGAATCTCAAAAAATCTTCGTGTAAATTTTTGTTTTCGTTTTCAAGCACCCTGTTTGTTCCTCTAAATGTCTCATTCTTTCTTCGATTATATGGTGATGTCTTTCTTCGTTAGCTAATACTCTAGCATGTTGGTCTTGTAATGTTTTTATGTCATTAATTTCTTTTTTCGTGGAATTTATATTTTCTTCAACGGTATGTAGCTTTTTGTTTATTACGTCTAGCATATTAAGCTTTTGTAGCTTCTAGTTTGAGGGGTATATAGGAATCACCCTGTCTGTCTGTCCGTCTGTCTGTCTGTCTGTCTGTCCGTCTGTCCACATCCCTTGTAAGCGCTTCTCCTCCTAAACCGCTTGACAGATTTTGATGAAACTTTACATGAAGGAAGTACATCATATGTAGATGTGCATGAAGAATTTTCGTCGCTGTCGGATATTATTCAGGGGAGATAATTGGACTTGAAGCGAAGCGGGGGTATCCCTTTGTGAGCTTGCTCACAGTCCACACTTGTTTGTTTTAGTTTCCCGTTGTTTACCTTAATTAGTTGTTTTATCTAATTAAAGGTAAAATCTGATTAAAAGACCAAGTTTTTTCTTAAAAATTCATAAACATTTGTTTTAATGAAAGCTAATAAATGTATCAACATTTTTTGCAGAAAAATATGTGTTGTAGATTTTAGAGGTTCTAATTCATTCCTAGTTCTTGGAGGTGATCAATATCTTCACCCCGTCCAATGTATAATGATTTTTTATATTGTTTTATATATGAAATCATAATATTTGAATGCAGGGAAAAATTTGTTTTTAATTTGCGGATACTTTTAGCTCCACCTCAAACCATTAGTGTCAATCTAAAAGTCAGGTAGGTGATTTTTTGATGGGTCATCTTTCTAATACATTTGTAATGCAAATATATATATGTAGCTGATTTTCATAAGTAATCCACGTGATACCTCTGTAATACAATGTTTTGATGTAGGGTAGCTGATTTTATAGGAAATCTGTCTGATACCCCTGATATGTTGTGTAAAGAATAATAGGTTCTTTCATACGTTTTTGGGAAAGACCGGTTGATCTTTCACGAGTGATAGAAATTTTATGTCTTTTCGCGAGTGGAGCGCAGCGGAACGAGCCAAAAGACATAAAAATTTCTATCACGAGTGAAAGTTCGCATGAAAGTACCTATTTCTTCCGTAATCCAGCAACTTTTACATTGCTATATCCTATAGAATCTCCATTGTTTTATACTCCATTGTCTCTGACATCCAATCAGAACGCCGGAAACAAGAACGTCATAGAAGAACATTGTTATGCTTCCATAACAACGTTCTTGTTTCTGGCATTGTGATTGGATGACGCAGAAAGTACAGATGTGTGCGCGTGAGCTCATCTGTTCTGGGTCATCTGTACCACAAATCGGCCATTTGTTTTTTTATGGGACATATTCTGATGCCTCTGTTACACATTCTATAGATTTATGGTAGCTGATCTTCATGGTCATCTCTCTTATATATCTGTTGTACAATGTACAGGTGTAAGGTAACTGGTTTTCATGAGTCATCTATCTGAGACTCTTGTATACAATTTATAAAGACAATGAAACTGGTTTTAATGTTCATCTCTTGGGATATCTCTGTTATAAAAAGTATTGATGTAAGGTAGTTGATTTTCATGGATCATCTTTCTAAGACTCTTTTGTACAATTTATAGTTGAAAGCAGGCTAATTTTTATGATTAAATTTGAACAATGCATATATGTATGGTTGCTGGTTTTCATTAGTCGTCTTTCTGAGACTCTGTAAAATTCATAGGCGCAAGGAAGCTGATTTTCATGGTCATCTTTCTTATACCTTGTTATAGTTGTAAAGAAACCAATTTTCATGAATCATTTTTGTGATACATCTGTAATACTATGTGTAGATAGATGTAGGGTAGCGGTTTTTCATGGGTAGTGTTTCTGATACCTCTGGTGTAAATTATAAATATGTAAGGATGCTGATTTTTAATTGACATCTTTATTATACCTCTTTAATCAAATGTGTAGATGTAGGGCCGGTAGCTGTTTTTCATAGGACATCTTTAAGATACCTCTGATATAATGATTAAAGATTTAAAGTAGCTGATTTTCATGGGTCACCTTTCTGATGCCTATGTAATACAATGTATACATATAGAGTAGTTTTTTTTTCTCATGTTCTGGTACCTCTGATATGGTATGTAAAAATTTAAGGTAGCTAGTTTTAATGGTTCATATTTCTGATGCCTTTGTTACACATTGTATAGATGTAAGGTAGTTTATTTTCACGGTCATCTCTCTGATATCTCTAGAGTAAAATATATAGGTGTAAGGTAGCTGTTTTTCATAGGACATCTTCCTGATACCTCTAATATGCTATGCAAAGATGTAAGGGAACTTTTTTCTTGTGTCATCTTTCTGATGGCTCTGTTATACATGTAAATTGTATAAATGTATTGTAGCTTATTTTCAATGTCATCTCACTGATATCTCTGTTGTAAAATGTATAGATGAAGGGTAGTTGTTTTTAATAGGACATCTTTCTGGTACCTCTATTATGCTATGCAAAGATGCAAGGTTGCTGCTTTCCATCTGTCATCTTTCTGATGGCTCTGTTATACATCGTATAGATGTAAGGTGGCTGATTTTCCATGTTTCACGTTTTAAAACATTTGAAATGCAAATATATATAAATGGAGGGTAGCTGATTTTCATGACTATTCTGTCTGATACCTCTGATATGCTATGTAAATATTTAAGGTTGCTGGTTTTAATTGGTTATCTACGGGATACCTCTGTTATACAATGTATTGAATAAGTTAGCTGTTTGTCATGTGACATCATTCTGAGACTCCTTTATCTAATTTATAGGCGCAAGGAAGCTGGTGTTCCTGGCCATCTTTCTTATATCTTTGTTATAATGGTATAGATGTCAGTTAGTTGATTTTGTATGGGTCATCGTTCTAATTCATTTGTAATGCAAATGTATATAGATGTAGCTGATTTTCATAACTAATCTATGTGATACCTCTGTAATACAATGTTTTGATGTAGGGTAGCTGTTTTTATACGACATCTTTCTGATACCTCTATATGCTATGCAAAGATGTAAGGGAGCCGATTTCCTTGTGTCCTTTTTCTGATGGCTCTGTTATACATTGTTTAGGTGTATAGTAGCTGATTTTCATGGTCATTTCTCTGATATCTCTGTTGTACAATGCATTGATGAAGGGTAGTTGTTTTTCTTTTTCATAGGACATCTCCCTGATACCTCTGTTATGCTATACAAAGATGCAAGGTAGCTGACTTTCGTGGATCATCTTTTTGGTGCCTCTGTTATACACTTATTTCATAGGCAATCTTTCTACTAAATTTGTAATACAATATATCAATGTAGGGTAGCAGATTTGCAAGAGCCATCTGTGTGATTCCTCTATAATACCATGTATAGATGTAAGGTATATGTTTTTTATAGGACATCTTATGATACCTCTGTGATACATTGAATAGTTTAAAGGTAGCTGATTTTAATGACTAATCTTTGTGATACTTCTGTAATAAAATGTATAGATGCAGGGTAGCTGTTTTTCATGGGACATCTTTCTGGTACCTATATTATGTTATTCAAAGATTTAAGAAAGCTGATCTTCATGGGTCATCTTTCTGATGCCTCTGTTGCATATTGTATAGATTTAAGGTAGTTGATTTTATGAAACATATTCTGATGCCTCTGTTACACATTCTATAGGTTTATGGTAACTGATTTTCATGGTCATCTCTCTTATATCTCTGTTGTACAATGTATAGGTGTTAGGTAGGTGGTTTTAATGTGTAATCTATCTGAAACTCTTGTATACAATTAATAGGGTCAATGAAGCCGGTTTTTATGAGTCATCTTGGTGATACCTCTGCTAGACAATGTATACATGCAGGGCAGCTGTTTTTCATGGGTCATCTTTCTAATATCTCTGTTATGCTATGCAAAGATGTAAGGTAGCAGATTTTCATGGGTCATCTTTCTGATGCCTCTGTTATACATTGTATAGATGTAAAGTAGCTAATTTTCATGGGTCATTTTTGTAATCAATTTGTAATACAATACCGGGTATAAAGCTGTAGGGTAGCGGATTCTTCACCGGACATCTTTCCGATACCTCTTATTATGCTATGCAAAGAAGTAAGGTAGCTGTTTTTCATGCAACGTACTTCTGATACCTCTGTTATGAAATACACAGATGTAAGATAGCTGATTTTCATTAGTCATTTTTTTATTTCTCTGTTGTACAATGTATAGGTGTAAGGAAGCTGGTTTCCATGTGTCGTTTTTCTGATACCTCTGTTATACATCGTATAGATGTAAGGTAGTTGATTTTCATGGATGATGTTTCCAATACATTTGTAACGCAAATATATAGATGTAGGGTAGAAGATTTTCATGACTTATCTTTGTGATACCACTGTAATACAAGTTTTTGATGTATGTTAGCTGTTTGTTGTGGGACATCTTTCTGATAACTCTGTTATGCTGTGCAAAGATGTAAGGTAGCAGATTTTCATGGTTCATCTTTATGATGCCTCTGTAATACAATGCATACACGTTGGGTAGTTTTTATGGTTTTTCTGATACCTCTGGTATTCTGTGCAAAGATTTAAGTTA
Source organism: Limnoperna fortunei (assembly GCA_944474755.1). NCBI lineage: Eukaryota > Metazoa > Mollusca > Bivalvia > Mytilida > Modiolidae > Limnoperna > Limnoperna fortunei. The sequence goes on from OX104111.1 coordinate 67,465,928, forward strand.
GCTGGTTTTCATGTGACATTTTTCTGATACCTCTGTTATACATGGCATAGATGTAAGGTACCTGTTGTCCTGGGTCATCTTTCTAATATGTTTGTTATGCAAATAAATAGATGTAAGGTAGCCGATGTTCATAAGTAATCTGTGTGATACCTCTGTTATACAATGCATAGATGTAGAGTAGCTGTTTTTCATGCGACATCTTTCAGATATCTCTGTTATCCTATGTAAAGATGTAATGGAGCTGATTTTTATGGGCCATCTTTCTGATACCTTTGTAATACAATGTATAGATGTAAGGTAGCTGATTTGCATGAACATCTTTCTGATACCTCTGTGAAACGATGATTTTCATGGGATGTGTTTCTGATACATCTGTCGGACAATATATCTACTTGAAGCTTATTTTACATTTCTAGCCTCATGAGACGGCTAAAATATTTTGATATCACACAACCTGTTAGAGACCTACTTTCATTATCATACTTTTTGCTTTGGATACTTGTGTATTAAGTCACGAGTTGCTAATTTTATGGTTGACTTTATTTGTTTTAATATATTAAGAGCAGTGCTTATTTAAAAAAAACAGATAATGTTGGAAATCAAGTAGCCATTGATTTATTTAAAACAAACTGTTAATAGATGTGTAAAAATGCTCAAAACACATTAATAGAAAATAAAATATGGGAACTGGTGTTCATGTCATCTTTCTGTTATCTATATCATACCATAGAGACTTATAGTAGCTTATTCTCACTGCCTGTTTCTGATATCTGTATCATACAATCAAGAGATGTAAGGACTACTATTCAAATGATCGTAGTCGATTTTTATAGATAGAATTTCCAATACTTACTTAATAAAATGAGATATATTGTGTCAATAAGGGATATTAGATGGCTGATTTTGATTTGAAATATTTCTTAAATATTATGAAGTATCTTCTTTTCATTAATCACATTTATTATCATTATACTTTCAATTCAATTCAATTTTATTGTCATTAAACTGCTAATAGTGACAAAACATAAAACAAACAAAAACAACAATTATCCGACAACGAGATGAAATGCATCTATATTTTCTTGGTAATATATATTGTAAGAGATCCCTTGTTGCTCCTGCTGTATGCGCGCGTGCGTTATCATGCCAGAATGTCTTTTGATGACGTGCGAAATGTGGCTTGATATGTTGGTCGATGTATCTAGCAGCTGTTAGATTAGTCAATGTCTCTGAAAGATAGCTAAACCAAGTTTTACGACTCCACTTCATACCATGATGTTTGAACCACCCCAATCATTCCTTAACAGGGAATTTCTCCCTTCTCCCTCCTCTCTGCTTCTTTCGCCCTTCCATCTACCTTTCTCCCTCCCCTCAGCTTCTCTCTCTCAAAAACCCCATAGCAATCGTCTGCTGTAGATATGCAATAAAGGTTTTATTAAAAAAAGATGATGTAACGTCATTGCTAATTATGTCAATTTTGTTGCTGCAAAAACAATTAAAAGCGTGCATGTCCATGTCAGGGTGTTAAAACAGGCCCTCTGTTTGGACGATCCCATCTGGTGTTGACGACAACTACGGTGTATTCGACGATGAACTGTATATCGCTAGTTTGTTCTTACATTTTCAGAAGATGTGGTGAACCGATTCGTCAAAGGGTGAACAAAATGCCTATGTTGTAACTTGTGGCCGAATATTCGTGATGTTTGTAGTCAATAGTCCTGGAGTGCAAGTCGTTGCCTACAACTCTAGCGGCTGGCCATCTGGCAGTCTACCAACGGCTTGTTCTCTCAGTTGTGGACCCATTGAATTTGAAGACATTTTATACCCATGCCATGAATATTTAATTTTTATAAAATTTTTACCACTAAGTGTTTCCTATGGAAGCCCGTACGTGCCACTGAAACAATAATTTATAACTTGTGCGCACGAGTTTCAAACTTGTGCGCTAGAGTTACTGACTTGAGCGCACGAGTTTCAAATCTTGAGCGCACGAGTTTTAAGCTTGAGCGCACGAGTTACTAACTTGGCAGTTTCAAATCTTGAGCGCACAAGTTAGAGGTCTAACTTGAGCGCACGAGTTTCAAATCTTGAGCGCACGAGTTAGAGGTCAAACTTGTGCGCACGAGTTAGAGGTCAAACTTGTGCGCACGAGTTACAAACTTAAGCGCACATGTTCCAAATATTAGTTAGTAACTCGTGCGCACAAGATTTTAAACTCGTGCGCTCAAGTTTGTTACTCGTGCGCTCAAGTTTGCAACTCGTGCGCTCAAGTTTGTTACTCGTGCGCACAAGTTATAAATTATTTTTTCTGTGGCACGTACGGGCTTCCATAGTTTCCCACGAGAGACCCAAGGTACATACGTTCTTTACAGTGAAAAATCATTCGAGCAAAAATTTAATTGAAATATATAAATTATATATATTTATATTGTTGACGTATATAAATATTTGGTATTAACCATGTATTTCTGATTCTTCAGAAATCCGCTTAAAAAGTTGTCACAATACTCAGTCGTTTGTATATAAATTTCTTAATGTGACTGTATGACAGGTAACTTTGTCGTCCTAATATATATACCATGTATAAGATCAATTTATGACAAGAAAACACCGTCATTTGTATCGTTGCATAATCTTCTAGACTTATATAGAAGATTATGCAACGATACAAATGACGGTGTTTCTTGTCATAAATTTAGACACAGACTGACCAACGAATGGCCTTTGTCATTGAGTGTCAATATAAATAAATAACGCAAACTTTCATACCATATTGATCTTAAACTTTCTCATTTCAACTTAACCCAAAACTTTTTTATAGTTGCTTCTCAGTCCGCTAACCGCAGACGTGCCGTGCTGTTACTTGGCTTTGCTCAAATATTCCAACAAGATGTAATCAAAATTATCAAGGTGACAAATTCATTACGCCAGACGCGCGTTTCGTCTACTTAAGACTCATCAGTGGCGTTTAACTCTATATGTTTAAGATATTCTTCATTGTGAGATGGAATCATATTTTTTTTCATTTGGAGATGGAATAATATAAGTGCACTGGGATCGTGTAAATAAACAATACAGACAGTTCAAAATATTATATAAAGAGTCTAAAAGAAAGCTGCTAAACCAGTACACTTATTTAGTATCGGATCGACAAACATGACGATACAGCATAAACAAAAAATAATAATATACAAGTCTAGAAGATTATGCAACGATACAAATGACGGTGTTTCTTGTCATAAATTTAGACACAGACTGACCACCGAATGGCCTTTGTCATTGAGTGTCAATATAAATAAATAACGCAAACTTTCATACCATATTGATCCTAAACTTTCTCATTTCAACTGAACCCAAAACTTTTTTTATAGTTGCTTCTCAGTCCGCTAACCACGGACGTGTCGTGCTGTTACTTGACTTTGCTTAAATATTCCAACAAGTTGTAATCAAAATTATCAAGGTGACAAATTCATTACGCCAGACGCGCGATTTGTCTACTTAAGACTCATCAGTGGCGTTTAACTCTAAATGTTTAAGATATTTTTCATTGGGAGATGGAATAATATAAGTGCACTAATCGTGTAAATACACAATACAGGCATATCAAAATATTATATAAAGAGTCTAAAAGAAAGCTGCTAAACCAGTACACTTATTTAGTATCGGATAGACAAACTGAACGATACAGCATACACTATATATATAAAAAGACAACATTTTCGATCAACTGATGCCTTTCTTCAGTGTCAAATTAATAAATATATATATATTAAGATATTTTAAGAAATATTCCAAAATGTAACGTATCTTTAGTTGTTTAGTATACAATGGCATAGATATTGTTAACTTAATTACCTATCTTATTCCTTTATTAATATTCATGACGTAGAGTTTTTCCGAAGAAGTCGATATATTTTTGAATTGTGACCATTGAAATAAATGATGCTAACTTCTTATTGAATACAATGTGCACTTGCATTCTGATTGGACTAAAATACTTCAAATGTCTAGGATTGCCAGTTTTCATAGGTCGGGGGTTTTCTCCGGGTACTCCGGCTTCCTTCCCCAATAAAAACTGGACGCCATGATATAGCTGAAAAAATGCTGAAAGTGGCGTTAAACACCATCAAACAAACAAACAATACAAATGTCTACTGTGTGATCTATGATCTGGAAGCATCTCCATATGCATTTCTTAATTATTAAAACAACTGATGGCCGTAATTGGTTTAAAATAGGGAATCCGATTTAGAATAAAAATATGATAATTACATAATGAAATCCGTCGTGTATTTTTTGCGCACTCTATTTAGGTAGGTTTTTACCTTTTTTCAATTTACAAACACAGTATTATAAGTATATGCTTCGTTAACTGTCGGCAATGTAACAACTCTCAAGCCAGTGATGTAACACAAAAGTAATTATATGGGTCATTGGTAATTGGCAGCGAACGAGACGAAGATATTTCATTACATTTTTTGTAACTGTACTGATTCGGCCAATAGTATTAAAAGAAAATTTATGTATTTATGGATTCGTTACAGTTACTTAGTAGGACCACGTTCACCTTACGGGGGGGGGGGGGGGGAAATTGGTATATATAGGGTAATACGGATATGCGGCCCGAATCGATAACTTTTTCACCTCTCCAAAATATATGAATAGGTAGCTTTTTTCATTGAAAAATATATCATTGGGTAGTTAAAAATTATCTAAATATATCCATGCCTCATTTCTCATCATAATCATGCTCAGCTAGAAAAACCACAGTGATTTTACAAACAAAAGTGTTCCATTAACATCACTTGATCATTTTGGTAATGAATGTACTGTTTTGTCTATGGGGATGTGCAGTAATAAAATATATGAATAGGTCTGATTTAATAATTAAATATATGATTAGGTCTTGTTTTAAAACGTCCGAAAATATATGAATAGAGTGGGTTTTCAAATCTCCGTCCGCAGACCTGTATCCTCCCCCCTGTGATTCACCTATACAATGTGTATACAGTTTGGCACTCCCCCCCCCCCCTGGGCCTTTTTTGTGTGGAATAGCCTACATGTGCACAGATTCACTTGCAGTTTGCAGTCAGTTGACAATTTATGTTCCTGTCTCCATACTAATTAAAATATCTTTCATAGATCGAAGTTCCCATTTTAGAAGAAGTAAATTATTAAAAAATAGTTTTGTACATATGAAACAAAGCTGATTGGCGTATTTAAATTTTAACTAGGTACTTAAGTAACTTTGTTTTCGAGTAAAAATAGCATATATGAAGTGCGTAAATTGTTGCAAGAAAAGAAATAAGACACATGAAATACATATATATTTATATAGAGGGGTGGGTATTTTTTTAAACACATGCTTATTCACCATTGTTGTTTTCAACTCCTGAAGTAGCCTTCATTGCGCCCGTCGCCATTCACGGGCAGTCAGGCATGTCAGGAGATGAAGCTCTAATTACAAAAGCTCATTTTGTTATTAACATGATTAGTTTCGATATCAGATCCTTCTTAACTTTAATATGTTGAACATTGTAGAAAAGGCACACAACATATCAAATATTTACAGATAATTTTATCTTTGTTCTTTTGTTTTTAGTTGCATAAACTCTAAACCGCATCCATGTTATAAATAAAATTTTAACAAAACAAAATGCATGTATTTCTAATATCTTCTTGTTTATGTCATGGCTAGTATTTATACACACATAACTGTAAAAAATATCATGTTTGAAAAGTTCAAGATAAATTCATAAAGAAGATACCTGGTTATATTATAGTAAAATGTATTTTTGTTGGATATAATTCGCAGCCTTTAATTATTTATTGATCCCTCCCTACATTAATGAATCTTTAATAAACTGAGTCTATAAATTCTGCATTATATTCAAGTGTCAGAATAGTACGTTAATTAATGTTTTCTTTTTTCCGTTTCGATACTTTTTATATAATAATAACTTTATTCTCATTAACCAATATTACAGAGGTACAGAGAAATAATATATACAATATTACAAACGTAAAACATCATAAACATAGATAGATACTAATACAGTGTAATTAACAGACAAGAAGTGTTAGTCAAGAAGACTAGTTTTTTTTATTAATAGTTTTAATAAATTTACAGAGCTTTTTAGAGTTTAACTTTGTTTTTGGTTATCATAGTTTCTTAAAACTTAAATGTCCACTGATTTTTAAAAGTCTTTACTTATAGTTGATATTCTACGTTATATGTCCTGTCTAAGAAAAATTGCGTCGACTATCTTTTAAAGATAGTACTTGTTAATATACTATTGTTTATATCATTTCTTAGAAAGTGTACCAAGTAGACCATGTCCTATAAAGAACATTTTGAGTAAACAAAAATATTTGTAAGTTAATTAAAACTCTAACAATATTGTCACCCAAAACAAATACACCCGAAAGTTTGTACTATGTTTTATTTCCCTTTTAGTTATGTCAAGACTAAACATCAATTAACCCATAAAAAGAAGTGCATCGGGGGGGGGGGGGGGATTTATTGCTCTGTGGCGTTAAATTTTGGTGAACATACTAATACATAAGGTTGCTAATGATATTGTTTTGTATTATGAGATTTTTATAGGGGAACAAAATATTCTCGAAGAAACAATTCCCAACAATCATTTTGACTCATTCCACGACATAAATCCCTTAGTTGTGTAGTGTTGTAGTTATAAATCTACAAACTAGAAAATGTGTCTGCAAAAGAACAAATTTAAATAAATTAATTAACAACAGAACTAACTTTATGGCATTATGGATATTGAAATAAATATTTTAAAATAAATTTGTAATAGCTCGACCAATCTAACTTCTTCTCACGGTATAAGGGAGATAAATGTTATACGTTTATGTACGGTAGCTTGTTTTCACGCGTAGTCAATTTTTAATATCTTCGCGGTATTAAAATTTACTACCAATGACTTCCGGTAGCTAATTTTCATGGGTAGCTTGATATTAATACGACACCGGCCCTTGAATTTCCATATACACAGCAATAAATAACGCACTCTGACTTTCAACAACACAACACTAAAATTATACTGTAACATAAAAAATACGACTAGGGGTAAATTTATATTTTCTCTATTTTTATTGTAAAAGTAATATCTTTTCATATTTTTTTCATATAAACCGAAAACAGCAAACAAAACCGACAGAAACACAGAAACAACAAAAGCCGTAAGTTAAGGGACAGATACAAATCCATCCTCACATGTCAGGGTTTCTGTGTCCACGAAACATGTGGACACAGAAACCCTGACTTGTGAGGATGTTACAAATCCGGATATAGACAAACATACACAAAACACAAAAACAGAAAGAGAGTAATCCAAACCCAATAAAAACCATGGGCGCATTCAGGTGCTCCGGACGAATAAGCAGCGCCTGCCTCTAGACACGCGTCGAGTTACTCGTTGTCGGCAAGGGGGGGGGGGGGTTAGAGGGGGGCCATTATTTACATTTTTCTTTTTTTTTTTCATTTTTCCCAAAACAGATAAAAGTAAATTAAAAATAATGATAACAGATAACAGCAATTTACATGAGAAAACAGAAAACAGATACTAGTAGTTCAAAAATCGAAAAAAAACAGATAACAGCAGAATCTTATCGAAGGGCGATGCTGCGAGAAAATGCTTACATTAATCATTTGTTTCTGTAGTATATGTGATCTTATGTATATTCCTCTCTTCATATGAAGACTTAATTACATTAAACAGTGGTTATTAAAATGAATAAACAGAGAACAGAGAAATAATATGTAAAACAGTTAACAGTGTTCTGACTATTAACAGCAAACATGGTTTTTATTTTCATTATAACAGTTAACAACAATGTCAATTTTCAAGAAAACAGAACAGCTAATTGTTGAAAACAGTAAACAGTTGCTTTATTTTAAAAAAGGTTCACAGACGAGTAAAAATGCCCCAAAACACGTTAGAGAAAAGATCTTGCCCCCCCCCCCAAAAAAAAAACAGAAACCAAAAAAAAAACAAAAACAAAAACAAAAAAAAAAAAAAAAAAAAAAACCAAACAAAAACAAAAAAACAAAAACACGAACATTTGTGTCATAATTTATCTTACCAATATACCAATATATATTATATTGGGTAAAAAATAAATTATGAGACAAGTGCCTATGTTAATATTCTTGAAATAAATCTACTTGATACAGCCAGAGACTTAAAAAACAGCAACTTAATTTGTCTCAGATATTTAGCATTATGTTAAAATTAATGCGACTAGCTATGTAACCAGGAACCTATAAATAGTTATGCTAGTCCCAGATGTAACCGAAGCAAACTTGAATGTAAATGATGAAATCGTTCCGATCTGAACATCGTTAGAACATAAGTATTTGAAGCTTACTTATAAATACAGCTGTACAATATTGTAGCTAGTTGGAGCCTCGCCTTTTCGTAGTATATATTACCGATATAACGGACAACTTGAACAGCATCAACAGTTTTGTTTAAATCTCGCCAGCTTCTGGGGGGGGGGGGCTTCGTCCCGCCCTTCTCACCCACAAGGGCGCTGCGGTACCCGGAACCTTTGCCCGAATTTCGCCCCTAGCCCGATTTTCGGGATCTGCCCCTACTTCACACAGAATAACAGGGGTAGAAATAGGAAAAGTAAATATGGGAGTCAAAAGGACTCCCTAATAAAACAGTCAAGGAGTCCTTAAAAATTGCAGGTAGTCCCATTCAACCGGCAGAGCAGGTTTACCCACTGCGTTTGTGGTCTTATGGCCGGGGGTATGGGGGCCACTCAAGGCCCCAGAAGCTCTGGGGGTTTTGGTGCAAAAATATGCATTCTGGCAGTATTCTGAGGGTACATTACCATTCTGAAAAACACTATTTTATTGTCTGAATGTTTTGCATCTCACTGACCATTTATGAAGTTCTTGTATACATCATAATATTCCTAAATGTTTGTTATGAACATGCCATGTTTATCTGAGCAAAATTTCCAAAGATAGATAGAACAACATTACAATTAGCCCAGAAATAATTCTTCTGTTCAGCACACTTCACTTGGACAAAGTTATGCTGATCAAAATTGCTTCATGGGACACCCATCTACAGAACTTATCATGATGTTAATAATTATTCTTTATTTTTATTCTTTCAAGTGCAGCTCATATATTTATCAAAGAAACTTGTTAAAATACAATACACTTTGAAAAAACTGAAGTTTGAAACAAATTGAAAATGTTTGTTTTTATTATCTAGTGTTCTAATACAGATGTCGAAAACATTACAAATATCTCTAGTAATTATCCGCCACATTTATGCTATGTTTCTTTTAAATATCGTTTAAGAGACACCCAGCTTACACTTAATTTCTATTGAAAGTCATCTATATTGTACTATTAATTTAACCAAATATAAAGCAATATTTATCAAATATGGACTTTTCACGAGGTCAATACGTAGTTATATGGACCGTGGAGGAAAATATTGACCGAGGACGAAGTCCGAGGTCAATATTTTTCTACAGGTCCATATAACTACGTATTGACAGAGTAAAAAGTCCTTAATTGTTATATTACATATGAATTTTTCTCTATTTATTTAAATTTAGAATAATGAGTCGGAAGAGTATATCCGGATCTATTTTTAGAAACAAGCCTTAAATTTCTTTATAAATAGTAACATGCCTTAAATATGCTTTAAAAATAGTAACAAGCCTTAAATATGCTTTAGAAATAGAATATATACACAGAATATTTTGGGGGACCACGTGACTAAATAATCCAATGAAAATGTAAGAATCATAAACCATATGTAATATAGTCATATATAAAGCGTTTGGTTTCTCGGTCTGTTGACATGCGCAGAGCGTAACGTCGTATTGACCAACGGCGAAAGGTTAGAATTGTGACGTTAAATGCGCTAGCATTGAGATTTTCCTTCACGACAGTCTCAGAAAAGTCGCATTGACAATTGTTAAGAAAAAAATCAAGTGTTTAAACAGCATAGGCGATGGATTTTATTTTAATACCAGATATTTATCGAATTATGCATACTTCATATCAAACGTAAGTAATTTTTCTCTTGTTTGTACATTAAAACCTTGTGATTTTCGCTTAAGTACTGACATTAAGTCAGGTTAATATTTCCACGCGATGACTTTTATAAAGTTCGGTTATCTTTTCAAATTAAACTCATCAGTCATATGTGCAGTGGTTACTGGGACTAATCCTATGGCTCGACGCATCGAGCTGCCCATCGTATACCTGTGTGGCGAATTTTGTTTAGTCTCGATAGACCGGTGTCAAATTATCAAACGGTCTTCCAAAGATGACTTGTTTGGAAAAGTCAGGCGCCAGGTACGTTACAAACCCCCTTTCTAGATGTCTGAAGAGAGTATAGGCATACTTTAGTCGCTGTAAGGGCAAATTGATTTCCCCTCTATGTCAGTTTCCAATTCTACAAACTTTTATAGTCGCAGTCAAAATCCCGTACAACTTGGTGTATCTGATCTCCAAAGCTAATTTGTTAATTAGGTTTTTTGTGTATGAAGTATACATGTAACTATTTTAGCAGGTTAAACGTCATGCACAAAGCGAAAATTCAATCAGTGGAGCAATTTAATTTATCTTTCTTTTTTATGCAGATGTATAGAACATAAGCCTTTCTTGTTTTCAAGATTTACTTGTACATTTCTTCCTTATATAAACATGACATGTAAACGCAAATATGTTTAATAAAAGAACAGCCAGGAAAACTTATTTACATTATTTTTAACACACAGTATTGACACGTTTGCTACATTGTGTGAGAATCTGGAAGTTCATTTTAATTCTACGAAGACTGAATGGCCCACGTCGAAGATTCAGAATATAATGAAAAGGCTAACAGAATACAAACCAAATACAGGTAAGCGTAGATGAAAATAAATTTAATTTTATATTTTCTCATTTCATTCAAAGTAATGACTAATGCTTTATATAATAGACAAAAAAGTTCAGGAATAAATATTTTTAAAGTGTTCTGCGAATCTATTTCTGACCAAACGGTTTCCCAAACTTTCTACAAAATGTTTTAAAAGTGGTAAGTTTTCAATACTTCTCGATTTCCCCAACTCTATATTATCAAATGCTGAGGCGTCATTTAACTGCTGTTGACGCTACACAAGCTGTATGTATACTTTAATCTGGTCAAGTTCAAAGAACTGTTGCCGTGCACTTCATTGTCTCCCAAAGTGTCATTTCGAGATTATAGAATCGATTCCAACTCACTAGCAATGTTGCAAGAGAGCATGCAAGATCAGGTTGTCCGAGGCCAATATCGGCCAGACAGGTCTGTTATCTCTCCGATCTGACAAAGCGCAAAGGTTCCAGACTTCTGTTATGTTACTTCCGACTTCCGTACAGTATCCGGAGTGCGTGTGTATACATGAACGGTCAAACACAGACTTCATGCATACGACCATATCCAAGCTTTCCCACCAGCAATACGTCCCTAATTGAGACATCGAATAGCCCGCCTGTACAGTGGGCACGAATGTAAATTGGCATTCTCAACCAGAGAAAATGTAATATTCACGGCGCCGCTATACATTTAAATATTCATTTTTGAGGGTCGAGAAATACCAATAACGACCGCATCTCAAAGGCATTAAATTTTTTATTTACAGGATAAAGTAAACTTCATCGTCTAATTAGCAGCAGACTCGTGAAAATTGCAATTGAAGGCAATCGAAGCCTATATAATGTACCAAAGATGATGGTCATTTACAGTTCATGTTGTTTTAAATTCGAATCGCATAAAAAATCATGTCATATATTATTTGCATTTTGTCCCCTTTTTGTGAAGTTAATCTTCCATTGTTACAGTATTTATACACATGTTTTGCATTGGATATAGCTGAATACTGTTCGATGGACTTCAAACAACAGCCGTTCAATCAGTCATCATGCTTCATAATTTTGTTTTATATGATGATGTGCGGACATATCGTAGATTGTTTATTTACCCCCTTTTCTCATATACCCTTAAAAACAATTCGTGAAGTGAAAGTAGTCAAACTTGCGTTTCTCACGGCGGATGTGTCTAGTAATAATTGTTTTGCACATGGGCCATTTTCTCATATACCCTTAAAAACAATTCGTGAAGTGAAAGTAGTCAAACTTGCGTTTCTCACTCGAAATTCAGACAATGCCGTGGACAAAAATAAATTATTTGATAAAGACTTTTTATTTTTTTCAATCAAACAAACCAACATCAAATACCATTAAGAAAAAATATGCAAACTTAACTCAAACAGTAAATACATTTTTTTTTCAAAATATTCAAATACAGGTTACAAAAAATGTCAATTGCATAACGATAAAAAAAAAATCTTTATATTTTTTTCCGAGTTAATATAGGAATCAAAACCATAAACCAAATAATGTGTTACATCAAATACCATTAATTAAAATTATATCTTCACTTGGCTCCCCCCTTTTTGCTATTGTCACGGCGACAATAGCAAAAAGGGGGGAGCCAAGTGAAGATATAATTTTAATTAGATTGAATAAAAACAAATGTGTATGCGTTATGCAATGGACATTTTTTCTGTGACAAAATGAAATCGAAAACAAAATTAGAAATACTATAATATTTGAATGTTAGTGACAAAGAAGTGAAGAAATCATGTTAAAGTATACAGTTGAGCTATAAAAAGTAAAAATTGTATGTTTTAAGTAACATTGTTTTATCACAAATATTAAAATTTGTTTTTGTGACATGCAAAAATGTCGATTTTGAGGATATAAATCATGATCACGAGACAATAAGATATGTGTATAGTTTTTTGTGTGCTTCTATTTAGAATATGTATTAACATACCGTGTAAACTATTTTTAAATGCTCTAATCATGTATCTTGAAAAAAAATTAGTGTGAAATAAATTTCGAGTTTTCTACGTGCGTGCTTGCAATTTCACGGGACTTGCACATCTCACGCGACAGCGTCCATTGTTATTAACAAGAACGGGTACAATAAAAAAACGATATATAGAAGTCATTCATTGTATAATACATACTTGGTGGTAGAAAACATGTATTATTTGATATAGGAAAATAGGTTTACCTAATAAAAAAATTATATCATGATGTCAGAAATTTATTTAAAAATCAAATTTCTGATATCAGGGAATATAGCCGATTTTATATAAAAAATTCTTAAATATAAAAATAGAGAATATAAAGACTTTTGATATTTAAAATTTTTTGGTATGAAGACATCCTCACAAGTAAAGGTTTCTGTGTCCACATGTGGACACATGTGGATACAGAAACCCTGACTTGTGTGGATGGTATCCAGAAATAATTCCTGATATACACAAATCTAATGTTTTGACTGAAAAAGAATAAATAGTGAAACGGCGCATCATATAAGGAGTCGAACTGTTCATCAAAGACGAATGTAATCTCAAATGATCGACAGTGATGGCATCGCGATTGCAGATCAAATAGTTTGATCAGTTGATTAGAAAATGTTAAGGCTATCATAATTTTGAAACAGTGATTCCTAGTTTTTTATTTGTTTTGTTTTTGTTTTTGTTTTTGTTTTGTTTTGTAGTTTTTTAATCCTTTGTTTGCTTTAATCCTTCACCAATGACAGCTTTCAGTTAAATTTTATATCATTTCAGTTATTCCAGAGGTTAATATGCTTTTTCACCTCCTAACAGAGACCGTTTTATACATAGTGGCATCCCAGAAGACATCAAGGAAGACCCCTGAAACATCTGTTGGTCAGTTCTTTGGGAATGCATGGAAGAAGTTAACATCCTCAGCTGATGACATTCTACCAATACACACGTTAGTATTTGTTTTGGAAAATCATTACATAATAAAATTAAACGAATTGCAGAAAAGTACAGTTTAGAAACCACGTTGCACAACAATTGTTTGTGTTTTTGTTTGAATGAAGTTTTTACGCAAATTTCAGCAATTATGTATCTTGTCATTACGTCCAGTTTGTACTGATAAGGAATCCACTTTCGTCAGAAAAAAATGTCAATCCTGGCCATTTAAAGTTGGAGTCTAGAACATTGTGGCCAAAATGGGGCTTGCATTTGCAACCTCGCTGTTGACGCGCCGGTAACCGGTAATAAATAGTTCATAACTATCTACCTTAAACACTCAGCCATCGAGGACCTTCACAAATTAACTACACGTGCTTTCAATAATTTATCTGTATCGTATATAAATCTGACCCGCATGTTGGCAATGAAATGGTGAATTCAACTCGCAACCTGACGAAATAGATTTTACTAGTTTTTACTAGATACTTGCTAAATGGCTGTGGATGCACTTACTGGTGCATCAAGCGTAAACACATAAAGAAGTGAAGGAAGCGTTAAAGACTAATATAGCTATACGCATGAAGGTATTCATGTTACAAAATAGGTTCGTGTTTCCAAGCTTGATTGGCTATCAGTATTTCACCTTTTATTACAAAAAAATATTTACAAAATACAAAATATATTTTAGATTTGATGAATCTACAATCCAACAACATTATAATGAAGCAAAGCAACTTAAGAAACTTGTAGACGAACATCACGAAATATACAAACAACTACAGAAACAACAAAAGGTAAATAGTTTATATAATTATGTAGTGATGCATTCGCAGATTTGTATATATCACAAAAACAAGGCTCAGTAAAGCTTCATTTTGATAAACCAAAATGCGTGAACATATGAAATTTAATGGCGATTGTTGCTCTGTCGTCTTTTAGTTGTTCGTTGAAATTTGAGGTTTGTGTTTGATTGATCACCTCATTTTATGTACTACGTATTTTAAACTGACTATAATACGGACGTTAACAGTGAATTCTTAAAGCTAAACTATGTTGTCTTTTTTAGGAATGCTGGATTGCCAAAAGTAAATTGACCAAATATGAATTGTGCCTTCTTACTGCAAAAAAGTCACGAGCATTCATGAACAACAAACTTCCTGAAAACAAATTAAAAACACGTGATAATGCAATAGATGAGTTGCAGAACATTTTGAATATAAAAGTCAAAAGAGGAGCTGAAGCTTCAAGCATTTATTGGTCTCTGCTGGATAAAGAATCCTCCGCCAGATCATGTATTAAAAAGGTGAATTTCTAAACCGAATATCTGTTATATGCTTTAAAGTATAGTTAGAAATCATATCTAATCCCAGTTTGATATACTTTCACAATTCAAATGCCCAACTAACTCGGTTCATTTTGAGAAAGCCATTGTGTGCAAGCGAGTCATACAAATGTTATACCTAATTGGTTTTAAAAGCATGTTTTGAAGAGGATGATTTATTTGTTTGGTATATTTTATTTCAGAGTGTTATTGCCTTGAAACAAAACAAGATAAGACAAATTCACTAAAATGAATTAATGTAAGAAAATAATTGACTTTACTTGAAAAACTTGAAATGAGAAAACAATGAAAATGCGAAGTCAGTTTAAAAAACTTTTGTGCGGTCTATGTTTTTGCCTCGGAAAAATGTAACTTAAGTACAATCAAGTACTAACTAAAGACACCTTTTAATCTAATCCTCTCTTTTTTAATTTTAATACAATCATTATGTGTTTCAGTTAGAGCGTAAGATCGTTAATGACATCTTGTTTGGCTTAACAGACAGAGTTAATAGTGGTTTATCGTCATTAAAAAATATATTAAATAATATGTAAGTACAAACTCTTTGTTTCTTCTTTAGACAAAAATGTAGTTTGTGCAATACACACTTATTAAAACTTTCTCATATTCGAAATAGAACGATTTGAATGTACATGTACATACTAAATCTGGCGCGGTTTACCTGCATTCATGATAAGATGCTTAGCTCAATTAAAATATTTAATCAATTTAAACAAAAAGTAATACTAAGTCTTCGAAAAAGTAGTAACACTTCTGACACTGGTTTTTTTACAGACCAGGTAAATTGCTTTCCCTCATCAATGACGTGGAATTCGACATTGGATGTTTTGCTGCGGCCATTATTGACAATTTAAGTTCTAAATACAGTTGGTATTATCCACAGGTAACTTTATATCTGTAAATAGTGTATTTTTGTAATTATTTTCTTTTATTTTAGTCCGAGAACATAAGTGTATTGTATATATATATATATACGCCAGAATGTATACAAACCACTGAATAGTCAGTGTTCCTAACAACATTTGAAAATACCACGACTAATTTTAAGCTTGTCGGGTTTGTTTGTTTGTTTGAATGGGGTTAAATGTCACTTTCAGCAATTTTCAGCTATATTGTTGGGTCCAGTTTTTATTAGAGCGGGGAGGGGGCAAATTTTACGGAGAAAAACCGACATTAGGTAGATTAACTAGCAATCCTTGTCAGTTAAGATTTGAAGCAAGTACACTGCCCGCAATGAGTCTCGAACCTGCAACCTAACGGCACTGAGGCCTCTTAAGCTGGTTGTGGAATCTGTTTGAGATTTTAAATTTTTTAGTCAGCTTGTTTATCAGTTAGTCAATTATCTGCTTAGCATGGCGACAAGTTTATTAAGGTTATTGTTAATTTCATGTCCTGCTGTATGTACAATAGTTGGTCAGTAAATCTTTCAAACGTATGTACTGTTAAAATTTGTTGTTGTTTCAGGTATTTCACGAACAAAATGGTTTTAAGGTCAGGCTGCCAAATTGTCTCATCACCAGCTACAAGGACAACCTAACACAACAGACAAACAACAACAGTGCGTAACTTCTCTGTAGTTTAGAAGAACATAATGTATTTAACAAAAAATAATCACTGAATTTTCATGTAATTTTGATAGAGTTAAACAGAAATAAACAGAAATAAGAATTTTTCTTTAGGCGCATAACAAATTCAAAGACTCTGTTCAATTCAGAAAGGAATCTTTCAATGCACAACTCTTTATTTAATACAGGTAAAGTGATTAGAGCTACGTGACAAACGTTTGTTTGAGCTCAAGACAGCATAGTTAGAAATTTGGAGTATTGATATTAAACCTTATGATAACAGTGTATCAATATATACTTTTTAGATGCGAGTCAATGTGAACTTGATTATAACTTCCAGAAAAATCAGCGCCTGGAAATCGAAAGTTTAGTAGAAAACACATCCCACGGTTTTGTTAAACTAACAAAGGGTAGGTAGTATTACGATACAGATATAGTGTAACCCAATATTTATAGACTACTTTACTAAAGGAATTAACGAACTCAAATTGCTATGTTCGATTTGGTATTGGTTGATATCAAAGATATGATAATAACATAGCCAACGCCATTGCGAAGAAACAGGAAAATAATGGTGATGAGAAATTGGTATTACAAATAACATGAAATTAACTCAAGCACACAGACAACGTACTTAACTGCTCATTTACCATTCCATGCGGTACATTTAGATCAAGTGTTTGCTTTGTAATTATTGTACCTTAAAAGCTGTTAGGGCTTAACTTTTGTCGTACGTTTTAGCTTGGTGTTTGTAATACGTTTCTTATGCTTAAAATTTTATGAGTGGCAAAAACGAGCAATAATATTCCCATCTTTGATGGCATGGGTTCATCATTATAATAGTTCAAGTTTTCTAGCTATTTGTATGTAAATGTTTTATTATTTTTATCATATTTTGTCGTCGTTCAAATAATAAATGACATTTTCAATTCAGTGTTGAGTTTCTTCTTCCCTTCAATCAAACGAACACAGCCTGCGTTGATAAAAATGTGCCGGTATTTAATGTACTGTTGAAAAGCTGGCGCCCAATTGAAACTATAGAAAGAAAGATGTAGTTAACATAGAAAAAAGTAAAATGCCAAATAATGTACATCAAATAAATATGCATTAATATCTTTTGTAGGCATGACTGTTAAACAAAAGATTTCAACAGAATCCTCAGATGTTGTATTTGGATGGTTCAAAGAAAAACTATGGCACCAAAAAAGTTGGGCATTTTTTCAAAAGGACACCAGTATTATCCAGCATGTTTAAATAAGACTTATATGATATAATGTAATAAATATTCTTAATCATGACATTTTGAATTACAAAGATAGTGTAAATATTTTAATATTGAGATATATGAGCTACATAATTGCTGAATAAATGAATTTATTGGGGTTTTTTCGTTATTGAATAGAACCACTAATTCCAGAGATAGTGAAAACCACAACAATGTCTCAATTTTATATCATAAGAGTACATTTTTGGTTTGGGGCGACTTTTGGCATAGCAATTCAATGTTCAATAAACCAATAAGGAATAACACCCAACATATGGACTAAAAAATGAACAGGAACCAACAGATGAAATGCACTATGTCTTAAAGCTGAACATATCCAGATTATTTTTTTTATCACCAATAAAATAATAAAAGTTAAAAATAAGCGTTTGAATGACCTTGAAGTCAAAGGCAAATACACCATGACAAACAAATCTAGCAATAAACAAACAAAGTAAGAGCTATTGTTTGTTTCAACTTATAAACGAGCCACACATCAATAGTACACATTACATATGTAATTGTTCTGAAGCATTTATCGTTAATTATGAAAGACGCATGTCAAATAATGACCAGATGTGTCCTCAAACTCTTTCTGAACAATTGTTAGACCTGCAGTCTTATAAAATTATATCCTTCTTGATTCCCAATTTAGCCACTTTCTTTTTGCATCCATAGCCTTTTACAACACACAGCTACTGAATATACAAGTAAATACACAGCTGAGCCGATATACATGTTGGGTTACTTCCCTTTAGATATATTCTATATGCATATTTGAATTTCAATACATTTTCACCAATACTACAGTAATGGAAGCGGGAGTTTGACATGCCATAAAACTTGGTTGTTGGTTCTCAAGTTTGCTGGATTTCTTGACTGACTTGTGGATAGTCTTTTTGACAGTCACCTTGGGTTTTGTATAATATCTATAAACGCTACGTTTTTTACTCACAAATTGCTAAAAGAGATCTGAAACACATATGGACAATAAGTAAGAGCAATAATTAATATTTCAAGCTAAATGTTACCTCGTTTTAGGTAAGCGAACTATTAGCATTCGAAATCCTTGCCAAAAAAACATCTTATTCCATTCTCCATGAAGGGTCGTCGACAGCGGCTATAACAGTTTTGTATCGTAAAACTGTTCACAGGCAATGATTTTTTTAACCGATATAAACATAAAGACCTAATCAAGACCCATTACTGAGCCGTGTTCTGAATGAAGGTAGTAGTACACTACTCAAAGATCTCCGGTATTGATTCAGAGACTGCCGCTCGTGATGCCACAGCCCCGTAACTAGTGATGACACAGCCAAAGGATCTTTTATGATTGTAACAGTGCTATAATATGAATTTAAGTGATTCGGTCTTTTTGCTACCTGCTAAACTATTTATTGTTTTGTCACCATGATTTATCGATTGCTTCTATAAAACAAAGGTTGTCAGACAACTTCCAACAAGTTGCCGACCGTTTAAAACGGAACCTATATTCAGGACCTGTCGATAATTTGTTGGGTTTGTTTATAATTTAACTGGGCCCCATTCTAGAAAAAAGTCAAATCTAAGAATAGGAAACACTACCTATGACTCAGCGAAATTGTATGATCGTATTTAGGAGATTGATTTTCCATAACGATCAATTAAGTCATGGTGACGATTATAGAACTTCTGGAGAGATAACATCAACCTATGTAGAACAAACCCTTGTTTGAGTAGTTCAGCAGTCAACAGCAAAATCACTCTGATAACTTAAGGTATTCAAATACAGCAGATCTTCGAAGACCCAGAACTACTAGGAAGAACTCGTTCATGTATGATGCTGCAAAACTGTGGAATACACTACCAAGAACATGCACGATTTATTACCTCCTTTGAGCAGTTCAAACATACCGGTATTGCCAGCTAGTGTGGGGGGCAAAAAATGTTTTTGAACTGCATGTAAATCACAGTATGTGTGACTTTCTCACCAGTACGAGTTCTTTGATGCTAGCATTGCTCCATAGATTATTAGTTTAGTTGTTTGGTTTTTTCTACTGGTCTTGCTTATTTTTAGCTTTATTTCAGTGCTTTATATTCTTATTTATTTTGTGCAGTGTTTCTGTGCTCAACTTTCTAATTAATCTATTTAAAATACATGTTATAAGTGTATTTACTTTATGTTGCTCATTTGTAATGCTAGGGACAGTTTATACTAACTTAGAATTAGTGTATGTCCCTGGTGATAGTATCCAGCTTTATATACTTTGTATGCTTTCCTTTTATTTGTGCTTTGTTTGGTGCTCAGTCCTGGTTAATGAATCTATTTAAAATATATGCTTGCATTTTATGCAGCCTGTTTTTAGTTTAGTGCTTTGTATGCTTTTTCATTTTAAATGAATATATTTCAAATAAAATTATATTAAATGGGTATTAGGTGAGTAAGTAATATTTAAATGCATGCATTGATATGCTGTTCATCTGTAATGCTTATCCTGCTTTTATATAATGTGTATGAATGTACCTTAAAATTTATGTTTAATTTGTGATGTCATGTTTTTATTATTTATTCTGATGTATACAATATTTAGTCGGTTTAAGAGCTAAAAAGAGCTTATTGTGTTACTATGCATATATATCCGATTCTAAATAAACTTTACTTAACCACTTTAGTTTACTCATATTTATTTAATGTCGGGTAGCACATACATAGCAATAACCACTTCTCAGTAGCTTTTATACTGACTGTTCGAAAATAAATATAACGGTGTTTACGACATACAGGCATGTTAAAACAAAATTTACACAATCTAAAACAAACACATACATATATATTTAAACTAAGCAACGTATATATAGCTAAAAGTACAGAAAGCATAACAACAATGCATATTACAAGCCCACTACCTTTATTTTCAAAATAATTAATAAATATATTTTAAAAAGTATGAAAATACGCGAAAATGTTTATTGAATGACACTGAATATACTCAATATATATAGCTTTCGTCTATAACAGTTGTTAACAATGCGGAAATATGCAATTTGTTAGATCCGTAAAAGTGATTTAATTAAACAATTAAAATACTACTAAGGAAAATTACAATAAACGCTTAAAATAAACTAGAATCTTTAGCAGTACATCTTCGACATACAGTCCCTGAGATCTGCAAATAGCGCATGTACAGGATGGTCCTGTCTAAGAATTTGTGTGAATTTTTAATGGTTTAGGTCGGTCATATATATAAGATTTCGTTCAAGTCTATTTCAGATCTTACGGGCTGCGTATCTGAAATACTTTAGATCGTATCTGGTGGTTTTCACATGAGGGATTTTTGCTGTTTTTTTTTTTATATTTTAAATTATTAATTAGCATTGTCTTTTAATAATAGAACGAATAATTGTACACTCGCTTGTTTTTTAATCCGACAAATCACAAAACTAACATTGGATTCTTACGGCAGTAAAATTCGGACTATGTCTTTATAACAATGAGATCTTGTAAAAAAATACCGGACTTTCATTTTTTAAATTTTTTAAAGGTTTTGATGGCTATTTTTCTTAGGCATCTAAGTTTTAAGGATTGTAACAGAGACTTTTCTAGGAGCTGTTCATATGAGCTAGTTTTATCGTTATTTACGAATCGGAGACCTCTCTCTTTAAGTTTCTCAATTTTTGTGGTATTGGCTTGTGAACAAAAGTGGCAAGTAAGAGGACAATAGCTGAAGTTGGACATTAGTTGAAATTTTGCTAAGTGGATTTAAATAGTGACCTATTAGCTTAAGAACATTAAATTGTCGAGCTGCCTTCCTACATATATTTGTAACGTGAGAGTTGAAATCCAACATAAAATCAATTGTGACACGAAGCAATTTTTCTTTTTTCAGCTTCTCATTTTGTACCATTCAAATCAAACGTAAAATAACAATTGCTTGATTTTTATCTGTAGCGATTGCTTGAAACTTGTCTGCATGGATTCGTTTTCATTTTTATTTATACAAAACCAATTAATAACTGCTTTGCTATCAAACTCAAGTTTAGTTTTTCAAAACATACATTTCCATGAGCACGAGACACAGTGTTGTTCTCTGAATAATTATACGGAGTCGAGCATTTTATAAAGCTGAAAATATCATTTAAAAGCTGTTTAAAAATACTGTCCCTAGAATTAATCCTTCAGGCACGTCTTTATTATATTCAGATACGAATTAGTACACTGTCCAATTTATACACATTGTTTTCTATTTTATATGTAGCCAGTCCGAGTGCACTGTTGGGTACTCCATAATGTTTCTGCTTCAATAGCAACAAGTCGTGTCTAAAGAAATCAAATTGTTTTGACAAATCAATTAGAATTGACCCCACTTACTTATTACTATCAAGTGCTGCATTCCAGTCTTCCACAAGACAGAGTAAGCTTGACTGACAGCCAAAGCCTGCCCTAAATGCTAACACTAGTATATGGGTTAAAAAAAATTCGTTTTCAAATGGTGTAAAATACTTACTGGTCAGTAATTACCTTTATCGAAACTACTATTATTCTTGTAAATAGAACAGACTTTGGCTATCTTTAGATCATCTGGAAAAACAGACCTAGACAGAGATCTATAAATCAAATCAGTAATTGGTTTCACTATAATAGGTGACGCATGTTGGGTTATTACCAACGGTATATTTTTAACCCCTATAGATTGCTTTAATGATTTTACAAGAACAAATGTATTTAAACCGTGTCTAAAATAGTGTTTTAAACGTGCAAGGAACAACTGCTGGCTCAAAATGTGCATTGTCAAACAAGTGAGGGCTCTGGTTTTAATTTAGATGTTGGCCCTTTTCAAAACAGCAGATATACTAATTCATCTGAACAGGTCATTGACTTCTTTAATTAACTGCTTAACATCAAAATGATAAAGTTAAGAAGTATCTTGTAAATGTAGATGAAATTAACATATCAAAGTAAAACACATCCGCATAATTAAATAATGTTTAGAGGTCATTCAGCCGACTGCTTTAAATTGAATTCGATGTTATGCTATTAGCAAAAAGTTTTTGCAGAAGATCATTATGCGTTCTAGGAAGTGGTGGGTTAAAAACCAGTTAAAATCGATTGAGGTAACAGAGTACCATTTAAGCTCAATTGGTAAGAAGGCTGTCTGGCATATCCCGGGTTCGACCCCCGGAGAGATGACAGCATTATTCAAGCTCTACCGATATGTAAATTGGCGTTCAACTATAATATAAAGATTTGTCGGGTTGGTGTAAATTATCATGAGTATGTAATCCAAGTAATTTGTTCTGTTTCAAAATTTACTGCGAATAGTAAGTAACGCCATGTTCCTTGCACGATAAAGGATTTTAAGATCAAAGGCAATATCAATCAAACGATCGATACGAAAGTTTTATTTTAAATCGGTGCATTTTACAACAAATAATATAAGC
The DNA here is from genome assembly GCA_944474755.1 of Limnoperna fortunei. Lineage (NCBI taxonomy): Eukaryota > Metazoa > Mollusca > Bivalvia > Mytilida > Modiolidae > Limnoperna > Limnoperna fortunei. The sequence continues at coordinate 67,489,341 of OX104111.1, forward strand.
TATATTGAGCTTTTAACTGAATATACAAGCAAGGTAAACCAACAAGAACAATGCATAACATAAACGGCACATAGAACAAACTGAAGCAGTAGCTAAATGAGACATGAGTAAACATCACTTGTAACATAATACGGCATTTTCCCTTTGATCTTTTTATGGATTAATCAAACTTAATCTGTGTGTTGTACAAAATCATTCTTTAACATCAGACATTTCTTGTTAAACCACGGTTCGTGTCACCTGATAAAATTCCTCATTCAAATACAATTGAAGTAGGCGGTGCTTAGATATGGTATAATCAACCAATTTTTTAGTTATTCCATAGCGCTAGGCCCACCTCTTACCGTCATTCAAAATACCAAATGAACTACATTGATCGTCTAGACTGACTGTCCAGCACGTGATCGTCTGACAACAATAATGTCACGTCCATTTCAAATTCTATTGATTGAATTATGTTACAAAACATATATACCACGCCTTTTACCATTTAACGTTTTTAAACTATTCGACGCAAGCGTCTCATAGTTTCAATACGTTAAATGGTAAAAGACGTGTTATATATAATAGATATCAAGACAATAAAACATGTAACATACAAGACATGATAAGCACATACTATGACAATTAAACAAGGCAGACTGCACATACTAAAATAAAATAGTAACCAAATGTCAGAGGCGATATTAACATGTAAGCATACAAGGCAGCGATAAAAAAAAAGGATAGCACAAACCAAAAATAACTATAAACATGTGTTAAAGTGCTACAAACTACGCCCGTCGAACAATTGCCAGTTTTAAATAAAGGGCCATAACACTGAAGTGACTGAATTAATTTGGCTGGTTATCAGTCTTGGTCCAAATATAATGCCCATAAACATTTACCCAAGTTTCAGGAATATCGGACAACAACTGTTTAATTGAGTTAGAGAGCGGACAAGGTGAATTTGCCATCTTCACTTGTATAAATAAAGGGTCATAACTCTGAAGTAACTGAAGGAATTCGGCTGTTTATCAACCATGGTCAAGATATTATGCCCATAACCATTTTCCCCAAATTTCATTTAGACCGGACAACAACTATTCGAGTTAGAGAGCGGACATCGCTGTGGACGCCGCCCCTTCCCCCACCCCCACCGCCGCCCGCCATGGGTGTTCCCATAATACGGGCATATAAAAATGAATGTGTCATGAGCATGCAATTAAGAGGGGGTATATCATATTAAGACAATAACATTAAAGATGAGGACATACTAATACAATAAAACCAGTAGTGTACAAAGTAATTCCATAACTAAAATAGCACTAAGTATAGAATCATGCCAGCACGAGCAGGATTACTAGTTAGCACCGACTAAACAATTACCTACTAAAGAAACAATAATATATTAAGTTATTAAACATAGAGAAGTCACAAATATAGCAAAATTGAAAAGCAAATAAAAGTACATGTATTTACATGCAGAGCATCGGCATTGAGAAAAGCTATTTTCTGTCATAAAATGGTCTGCAAGGCTGTTCCAGAGAGTGGCTGCAGCAAAGAATTCAAACAATCAAGTTCTCGCTGGATTTTAAATGCAAATCATAAATAAATCACTGGCACATACAAACAACCTATTATGCAATGGTAATTATTCGCATATTTGTCAGTTGTACTATCGCCGGAAAACAATCACAGGAATGCACAGTTCCCTAGAAATTGAATTCACCCTCAATTTTTAGTGTTGCTAGTCTTTGGTTTCTTCCTTTTTATTGTAGACAGGTGCTTGTCTTCAAATTTTGCAGATATGAATTCTGATGTCAGACATAGTGCTCATTAGTTATGGACTGAGAATACAATTGAGCTCGGGTTTTCATATTAGAGAAACGAGGACCGGACATTTTACATTTCGATGCTGTTCTTTTGTTTTTTATTAAAACCAGGTCCGGTAAGCTTTTGAGCTTGTACCTAATTGGTTAAATAGTTAGCTAGGTTTAAAATTTATGATGAGGTGGACAAGGAAGAAGGACCACTGAGGTGAAGGGAACTGGGTGTAAAGGACTGCGGGGGTCAGGGATGGGGACGTATACGGGACAGCAAGACAGGGGAAAAGGAAGAGGGATCACTAAAGTGAAAGGAACCGGGGTGAAGGACTGAAGCGGTCGATGATGAGGGATAGTAGATGGGGACAGAAAAGAAGGATCACTACGGTGAAGGGAATCGGTAGTGAAGGACTGCGCGCGTCGGTCAGGGATAGGGATCGCAAAAGTATGGGATGGCAGTATGAGGTACAGTGAAGGGGGATTACTAGGGTGAACTGGGAGTGTAGGACTGCGGCCGTCAAGGATGGGGTATGTGAAAGAAAGGGATGGCAAGTTATGGTTTGGAAGAATAAAATATAACTTAAACCCTATTTACTTTACGTTTTAAAATACAATGTATATTTCTTGATACTTCTCAAATATTTCGGCTATCGAATGTCAACAACAAAAATTATAAGAAATGCAGTTTGTTTACATAATTTATTTTAACGGTAATTATGGCATTGTATTTCATGTGCATATGTTGAGCATATAGTAAAACCGTAGAAAACACTTTTCATGTTTAATTGTTGATTAGTCCGACCTGTCCAAACCTTTGCTATTAGAAGGGGGTAAGATTAAGATAAGCAAAGAATATAATATTATTCTCCTATATGCATGTATGTAGTATTGCATCCTCACAAGTCAGGGTTTCAGTGTCCCCATGTGTCCACGTGGACGCATGTAGCCACAGAAACCCTGAATTGTGAGGATGGTAGTATTGCTAATATACAGTTAAAAGAGCTTGAACAATGAAAGATCTTTAATTGTTTATGAGCAATATATACAATATAAAGTACCTGTATTTGATAATGAATAAATATGCCAAAGTATTAACTTCTGGATTTTTCAGTTAAAATTTCTACTTAATCTAATTGTTATTCAATTTTTGGCATCTTTACGTTGAATTTTATTTTCTTTTATTTTCTTTTTTTTTTTAATTTCAAATTGCGTGATGTCTGTTAAAGAGGTTTCGCATGAGCAAGGCTAATATTGCACCAATGTATCACAAAGCGCCACTCGCTGCACTCGCTATTAAAATTATATAGAGCCTACATGGGTACAGAGCGTGATGTACAGTTTTTAGGCATTGCTTTTTCTGGGTCAAACTGGTATCTTGTCTATTTATCTGAACCAGTACATACATAATAACGTAAAAAGATTTTTTTTTAATCAATTGATGAAAAGAATGTCGTTTATTTCATAATAAAATCGATATATTCAAATAAAAAAAAATTTAGTAACACCAGGAGTAGAAATAGTATGTATTTTTTGTTTGGACATACGGGTTTTTAGATGCATTGTGGGTGATTTTAAATATGGCGGCACCCATATTGAAGTGGAAGAGATTAACAAATGCATCAGGTCCATGTCCAAGACCTCGTCATGGACATCGAGCTGTTGCAATCAAGGAATTAATGGTCATTTTTGGAGGAGGCAATGAAGGGATCGTTGATGAACTTCATGTTTACAATACCGGTAGGTTTGTTTACTGCTCTTCGGAATAAAAATGGCGGCCATCATTGTTAACTGTCAAACTTTTAGATCGTCAGTTTAATTAGATTAACACTTTAAAAGACTTGACCCAAAAGATTAATTATTGCAATGCTTAAAGTCGCTTTAGAAATAAAGTCTCTTTATTTAAAGTTTCTCTGTTTAAGTGCTTTAATTGTTACCCTGAGTAATATTATTGCGGTAAATTCAAGATGGCGACGCCCTAGATGTACACCTCAAGATTTGGATCTTTGAAACTTTACATTAATACACTGTATTGGCTTATTTCATGAATTGCAATTTTATTTTCAAATTGAAATTTTGTAAACTAGAAAATATTTGACAACCTCCCATTATGCTACCCGCGAATACAACATATCTGAAGTTTTTGGTCGCTTGTAAAATCAAAATGGCGTGAAAATGTTTTGCTCGCTGTCACCGATGTGTCGAGAATTTAGTGGAGGGAGTTAAATCGATTAACGTTGATTTTGATGTTTTATATTTAAATAATATACACGATTTTTTTGCTGATAAAAACAGACGAAGACAAAAATGGTCAAATCAGTTCGACAGAATCCGTGGTTTCCGGTCATAATTTGCATACGAGGTGCGAAAAGGGAGTTGTATTTCTTCTTCTTTAGGTATACAGTATACCATTAACCTGGTCTCCTGGTGCAATATTTTTCATTGACGCAAGCTTCACTTCAAATATAACACCAGGTCAGGACCTCCGATATAAGCATTTTCATTGGTTGATAATAAGACGCCATTTAATATCACATGCACATGCCAATCTATTTTAAAATCTGGGAATACATTTTCTTTATAAATTTTAAATATAAATTATATTTTACCTTTACGTTTAAATTATGAAATCATAATGTAAACTCAGCTGAGAAATGTAAACATTGAACGTCATAAAGAGAATGACGTCATAATACGTTCGGTCTACTTGAACTTATCTATGATACAAAATGGTTAGTCTAGAGAATACCCGAACGTCAAATTTCAACGCTGTCACCGTTGAAATCCAATGCTCCTGACCTGACGTTATATCCGAAGGCCGCTTAGGCTAATGAGGATATCATCGTCAGGGTACCAGAATAAGTATACCATCAGCACTGATGATTACATAATGCAATTTCCATATTGTTAGTAAAGACCAGAAACATAAATGTACATAAATATAAATTTTAATCTGCTTACCTTTTTATGATAAATCAATAAATTCTTTTATAATTATTGTCAAGTTTGATACTTCAGTACAAAGTGAAAATTGCAAATAAGGGTTTCTCTGTTTCTGTTTCATGATTTGCAGCCTTCAACAAATTAAAGATTCTCCCAATTTGAGATACTGCACACTAGGCACAAGTAGAAATTTAAAAAGGATTTAAAAAAAATATTTTTAAAAATAAAACTATACACAGGTTATTAGGGCTGTAACGATACAACTACCTACGAGGGTGATGATACGATTCATTTCGATATGATTCATTTTCTGGTTAACTTCAGGGAAGCAAAATATTTTAACCCTTATTATTTTGGTTTGTCACATAGCCAACAGCTGTCCACAATTCTCTTCAAGGGCCATGGCTCGTGCTATTTAATGTGGATAAATTACTAACAAAAGACCAGAACAGAATGATTAACTTATCAGTCTTCTTATATCAAATATTTCCATATATATTCAATATAACAATTAAAAAGAATCAACTGCTACACAATTGTCCTACAAAATAACTATTTGTTTCTCCTTAGTACGCAAGTTGATTGAATTATAAATGAAGTAGAACTAAAAGTAGAAAATGACATCATTGTCAACATTTATAATATCATTTATGTAATATAAATGCACTATTACAAATATTTATTTTTTGTTATGATGAACACAAACAAAGTGGGACCACGATAAGGTGACTTGTACTCCAGAGACTGAGTCGCCTTCCAAATCTATAATTTTTTAGTTAACATTTCAATGGAACAATTATTTTTAAATATGCAATTTGATTGGCAAAATTGTTCCAAACCGACACCAAACCGAAATCTGGGTCAAATGTATGAAAAAATCGAACGCAACAAACATACTGAGTATCATCGAAACTTCTGTGAATCCTTTCATTTCTACATGTTATGTATGATTAAGTAGATGATGGCTGAAACAGCTGTTTTGAATGACTCAACAGAGTCGCTCATAACAGTGCTCAGTGGAAGGTTGTTCCGATCTCGTATAGTATGGGGGAAAGAATGACTGCTGGTATAATACAAGACGTGTTTGTGGGTGCAACTAAATTATTAAATTATTGAAATGCATATGGTAGTTAATAGTCAGTTAGTCTCCCCAATTGTTGTATAAATCTCAGAAATCTTTAAAGGTGATTTGTTTTTGCTTTGGCTGCATGTTAATCAATCAATATTTGGAAATAATTTATTTTCATTCTGCAGTCCAGTTAGATAAAGTTTTTTTTTATACTTGTTTTCAGCAACAAATCAGTGGTTTGTCCCTGCAGTCAGAGGGGATATACCACCAGGCTGTGCAGCATATGGCTTTGTATGTGATGGAACAAGAATACTGGTATTTGGTGGGATGGTTGAATATGGAAAATATTCAAATGAACTTTATGAACTACAAGCCAGCAGATGGGAATGGAAAAGACTAAAACCTAAACCTCCAAAAAATGGAGTTCCACCTTGCTCAAGACTTGGTAAATAAAACATATATTAAAATTTGGTAAGAAATATGATCAAAATGTCTGACAGATAGTAAAAATAAAATACTTGTTCTGTATTTAGAACATTTGCTTTCAAGATATTATTGAAAATGTTTGGTAAAGATAAAATGTTTCAAATATGAAAGTTTTGAATACAGGAGAGTATTTCAGTGGAAACGAAATGTTGGACTGAAAGGTACGTCAGATAATTTTACTATTTCCAGTAAAATCCAGTAAAATGTGTTTAAAGAGAAACAAATTTTGCAAAAATGAAAATTTAATATTTTATTTTTCAAGTAAAAAAAAGAAATATATTGCCTTTTAATGTTTTATTATATCCTCAACCATTACCCTTCTAGAGTGGATTCAATGTAGGACATTTTGTATATTTTATTTCTCGGGTTACATTGTACCAGGCTGAATGCTGTAAGAAATTTACATTTTACAGTCACTGGTATTAAGGTATAAGTGATGTTTTATTTATACACAGTTTGTTTTTTATAAACAGGACACAGTTTCACCTTGCTTGGTAACAAAGCATATTTGTTTGGTGGTCTGGCTAATGATAGTGAAGATCCAAAGAATAATATACCAAGGTTTGAATTTTTATTTTATCTTTTTGACATTATTGTGTTCTACTTTACTTACATGTAAAAGATCAACTGGACAAAACTACAGTTTGCTTCTAAAATGATTATGAAACGGCTTAATGAATATACATACTAATACAATTATTGACTTTGACATAGGTTCACATAATTTTTTGGCCGAGTGGTCAAGGTAGTTCGTTTACTATTGATCACGTGGTCTGTCAACACTGAGATTGCGGGTTCGATTCTCACTGCAGGCAGGGTGTACTCGACTCCAATCTTAATTGACAAGGATTGCCAGTTTTCCTACCGCAGGTCGGGGGTTCTCTCCGGGTACTCCGGCTTCCTCCCCCAATAAAAACTGGACGCCATGAAATAGCTGAAAAATTGCTGAAAGTGGCGTTAAAACACCATTCAAACAAACAAACAAACACATAATTTTTTTTCAATCCCCATAAAAATAGATATGGGCTGTTTCAAAAAATATGACCCCAAGATGAGAAAAAAATGTCAAATTTAAACATGAGCATATCAAGTTTTTGTTCATAATTTCCAAATGTGCATACGTTGAAGTTAATAAATCAAAAAAGAAATTAACGAAAAGGTAAGAAATAAAGTTTTAATAATATTTTATTTAACAAATTTTGAAATATAAAACACTCTTAACATTTATACATTTTACTTCAGTTTAACAATGTTATGTTTCATATAACTTGTTGCTGTTTTCTTAAACAAAGTAACAAATACTAATGACTTCCTGTGCAAGATTTTGAACAATATGCAATTGTACTTTTTCAAAAAATAATTTTTTTCAAGAATTTTTGAAAAACAATATTTTCATACTTTTTAAAATGCGACATACTTTCTTTTTTATATCTCTCAATAAGTTAACACCAGAAACTTTGTAATAAAAAAAGAATTATGAACATATTGCTAGATTTGACAATTTGGTGACCTTTTAAAAAATGACATTTTTTTAAAGTGTCACAAAAAAGTGTTGCACTCCTGACAATTTTGGCATGTTTTTTTGGCATAACTTTTTTGTTTTCTGAGATATCTTTAAGATTTTTTGCTGACATGTAACCCACAACTAGACATACATTTTTAACTATTTAGAAATAATATATCTATTAATTTGACAAAATTAGAGGACCATGACCTGTTGGGGTCATTTTTTTTTAAACCAATTATATATAATTTAAAAGTTGATTAATGTTTCTAATCTGAATAATTATTTTAATACATTTAATATGAAAGTTATGATATCCAGGTCAAAGTTATTCAAAAAACAGCATTATAAATATTTATTTTTAGACACTGCCATAGTTCTGAAATCAATTTTTAGGATACTTCAGGGTGACATAACTTTCCAGCAAACTTGGCCGGAGTGCTTGTTCTATTTTGAGCCCATTTCAAGTTGTTCTCATGCTTAATCATTACTATTGAAGGCATTTTAAACCAATCAAATGAAAGAATTTTAATAGTCATTTAATTATTGTTGTAGACTGGTGGAAATACAAATTCTATATGAGCTATACCTGTATAACAATTTTAATCTAATGATAATTTTGTTTATGTCAGATACCTGAATGATTTATATGCATTAGAAATGAAGCAGAATTCCAACACAATGTCATGGGACATTCCTCCCATTGTTGGGCAGCCTCCTCCACCAAGAGAATCTCACTCATGTTGTGGATATACAGAAAAAGATGGCCGTCGACCAAGATTATTGATTTATGGTGGCATGAGTGGTTGTCGTCTGGGAGACTTATGGCAGTTAGAAATAGGTAAAAATAGATTATATTGTATCACCTAAAATTAGAGTCGATCAGATTCTTTTATTTTATTTTTTTTCCTGGTGATATAGATCCTGGTTTTTGCACGTTCTTGATAGTGCAAGATATTATGGAATAAAACTTAGTTTTTTATCCAATATATATTATTTTTTATTTACCCTTTTGTATAAACTCCTATACACTTAATAAATTACAGATAAGCAGGTGGTTATTGCAAAGATCTAATTTTTTGAATGACCTTATTTTTGACATGTTGCATACTGCATCACCAGTTCTCGATTATACATGTGTAATAAGCTATGTAATGCAATTCTGACAATAAAATAGGATAAAATGTTTTTCATATAAAATTTGTTTAAATTGGAGCATTGGTTCAAAAGATTGGACCCGTCTTTTGTACTGTAAGTTGAAGAAATTTTGGGATTGAAGAAAGGTATCTAAATATATAGTACTGTGTATTTGGGAGAATTTTACACATCTAAACGTGGAACTTGCTTATTTATTCCCGAGGAGCAAAGTGGTGTCCTGAAGGAAAATTGTAGAGGAAAAAAAGACATATGCAGGGGTCACCACACTCTAAAAAAGTAGGGAGAAGTGACTTCTCCCTGGCAGCCAAACAGGGAGAAGTCAGGCCCTGATAGGGAGACTTCAGGAGACACTAGGGAGAAGTCAGGGGGACCGCACAAATAATTAATTTCGCAGTAGTTACATACATTTTCATTATTTACATCAATTTCCAGGATTATTTCTCTTTTTAAAACCATAACACACTTAGATTCAGTTTTTTTTTCTTTCTTTTTCATTATTATTCATGGTATTCACGGTATGCAATATCAAACAGCACATAACCTTTATCATTAATCAATGAAAAAATATAGGGACTATTTTTCTATCTACTTTAGTACTTGTGACCGTACAAGGTATTCACAAATAAAAATAGATCAACAAAAATATTTGTATATGTGTAGACATAAACTTCATTCATGAGTACAATACTCTTTGAAAGAACTGAAGTTTAACACTAATTAAAAGTGTTTGTTTATCAAAAAAATTACGATTTTTCATTATGGGCAGTTGTACATTACTTTTCTTCGTTGTTCACTTCCGGTAATTAGTCATATCCGGTAAATAAACAAATGGCACGTAATACTTTGAAAGACGTAAATCATTTGAAAATATGTTAAATACGCATATTGTTTGCTGTTTTTTATTGGAATTACACATTTACTGATAAATTGGTAGTCTGGGTGAAGTATTTGGTATCTAATGTGAACCATCAGGCGACTTGAGGGAAATGACAGGGCGACTTCGACTTCGCTTTTGAGGCGCCTGCGACTTCAGGTCCTAGTAAGGCGACTTTGTTGCCCACTTCGCCCAGTGTGGTGAGCCCTGCATATGAATCTGCGATTTATGACAAAATAAATTTATGCAACACTATCGCGAAAAGGTTACTATGGAGAACAGGTTAAGGCACGATACTATTTGATAGTATTTTTGCAAGTTAAATCTGTTTTATTATTTCTATAAGTTAAGAATGTAGTGTACTGCTAGGGGTCAGAACAGAGGTAAAAATTATTTTTCAGCAGCAAGTTGCACGTTATTCCTTTATAGACACATGACCCAAATTGGCATTCCTGATGTTATACCATTGTTAACACCAAGAACCATCTTCTCATTCTGAAATTGTAAAAATTGACAGCCACAAGATTACTATCCAAAATTAAAAGTATAGCTGTACTATTTATTGCCTATTCAACAGATACTTTGACATGGACAAAGCCTGTTATACAGGGCATCCCACCATTACCCAGAAGTCTGCATTCTTCAACTGTCATCAATAACCGCATGTTCATCTTTGGAGGATGGGTACCACTTGTAATGGATGATGTCAAGGTAGCAACGCACGAGAAGGAATGGAAGTGTACAAACACATTGGCATCATTAAATCTAGGTATTGTCCATTAAATCTAGGTATTGTCCATTAATAGGACTGAAACTAAATTAATACATATTGTAATAAGCCATGTTTAATAAACATTGATGTATTATACACACCCAATCCAATGTTCTTAAAAGTAGTTAATTTATTTGTGCAAGACTCACCCAGGCTGATCTTTTACTTTTAAGCAAAAAAAATGTGAATATAAAACACACCTGATTACTGTACAAGTATAAAAGTAAGTGTCAATGACATTTATCCAAAGAATTTGAAATAATATAAACTTAATACAATATTATACAATTCATTGAGTGAGAGAAAAAAACTAAGATCAATCTTAATAGACAGCAAAGCATTAAATTTAGTAACTGAAACTGGAGTAACACATTAAAATAATGTTCATAGAAAATTGTTCACTATTCATAAATATTTAATCACTATATAGGACAGTAATTTCTTCGACATTCTCAGATGTATAAGTTTTTTTTTATATAATGGTTCTGTTTTAAGACACTATGACGTGGGAGCCTTTAGCAATGGAAGTGTTTGAAGATGCACTACCTAGAGCCAGAGCAGGACATTGTGCAGTGTCTATACACACAAGACTGTATATTTGGAGTGGCCGAGATGGATATAGAAAGGCTTGGAATAACCAGGTATATATGTTGTTCTTAAATTTTTGTTATTCTCTTTATTGCAAATAAAAACAGATAAAATACATTGTATGAAAATTAAGAACTAATTATAAAATCTTGTACTTAACATTTATTTCTTATCAAAAAAATTAGAATATGTTATAAGACAAGACCACTAGAATGAATTTGAGTCTAACTCTAAGGTACTGTTGTCAAACATTTTGTATGACTGAACTAGGAATTAAATTAACAACTTTGTACAGCAGTCTATATGAAAAAAACTGAAAAAAACGGAGCATATGATACTGCATCTGTAACATCTTGGTACCATAATGTAACGTTTTTTTTCCAGGTGTGCTTTAAAGATTTATGGTTCCTTGAAACAGGTTTGTATTATGTGTATTTAAGAATTACATATAGACATTCTAAATTTGTCCATTATTTTGTAAAGACTAAATACTAACAGTAACAAACCTTCTTAGATCTATATCGAAAGAGAGTAAAAATAAAAATGCAATTTTACAGGGGTGTGGGCAATTCTTCTGCTCTTAAAGTGTATACGTCTTTGATTAAAAGCAATAATTACAAAATTCATTGAAAAGATTTTCATTGTCTATTTGATTGAAACTGACAAAAAACTTCTATCCTTTTGTCAACAGAAAAACCACCAGCACCATCAAGAGTACAGCTAGTAAGAGCTAGCACTAATACACTAGAAGTTTGTTGGGGTAGTGTACCTACAGCTGATGCCTATCTGCTACAGTTACAGAAGTATGACTTGCCACCTGCACAGGCATTGACCCCCACAGCCGTACCACAAACAAACCCCTTAGCTAAAGCAGTGGCAGCAGTAGCACCACCTACTACAACGGTGGTAAGACCTCCAGCTCAAGGTAGATATCACATCGGTAATTTTATTAGGTTCTTCAATTAATTTTTAAGTTCAATTCTTCATCACAACCAATTTGGCAGTGCATTCAGCATATCAGACTTCATCATTCAACTGTAAACATTTCCTTATTTTGACATACTTTGTATCACTTTAATTTTATTTCTTATTTAAGAACCTTCTGTACCAGTTTTACACAATTTTTTGGTCTCTAAAATTTTTCAAGATATTAAGTACAAAAGGGTTTGTGTCTTTGTAGTAAATATTTTATTTTTCACCCAAACTTTGAAAGTTTTTATGATTATTCATTTTAAGAGTTTTTAGCAATACATGTATGTCAACCCAGTCCCTCTTTTCCTTATTCAGACATATGTTAGGGTTAAGGGACCACACTTGTGTTAAATGCACATGAATTTGACACACAAATATTACATAAACACTAACAGTTACAGTGCTACGTCATTTCCATTATTGATTTGCTGTGGTGTAACAGTACAAGTACTGTCAAGACTGCTGCTCATATTTGTGACAAATTTCTGAGATAAAGGAATTTCAGTTTTGTTATGCATTTCAATAGTTATCGAATTGGCAAAGATTTTGCAAAACATGTAATCTAAATAGGAGTAAAGAATCTGTGTGTTAATCTGATTTTTCTTTAAAAATTTGGGTAACAATGACAATGTTTGATGACATTGTTTTTTTATTTCAAATCTACTTACTTTAAAACAGGTCTTTGCAGGATTTTGCATCATTTAAAACAGTATCCTTGGGGATAGATTGGGCTCACAACATTTTAAAAGTTATTTTTGTAATCACCTAGTCCAAACAAAGGAAATGTTTTTGAATTATGCAACAAATGTGGCGATTGTCTTTGATGTGATTCCAGTTTCTTGTTTATTCTTTTAGTTCAGTTGCATGCATATTTAGCTGTAGTATGGCTAATTCCATATTAGTTATAGCCATAAAACTTTAGATGGTAGGACAACAAAGTTAAAAGACTTAAACAATTATGTTTTGAAAATATGAACAGAAAAAGGGACTACTTTCAGAAAAACAGACCTGTATATACTAGTATACAGAAAAACATGTAACAATATACTCACTTTTACACCCAAAAAACTAGACATAATAAATGGACACAAAACTTGTAAAGTCGCTATTAAAATTTGAATACCTTTGCTTCCTTTGGTATAATGGACAACCACATTTGGTGACATAACATGGTTAGTTTACTACTGTTTATCCTTGTTGTGGTAGATATTTTGGGTACATTTATTTCTTTAATAAGGGAGATAATTCAAATTTTCTTGTTCTATCTGTCATATTCTAGATATATACTAATGACTTTATGTGTATAGATATTATGTTGTAGAAATATAAGAAAGATTACACTTAAGCCGATGCATTTAATTTTTGTTACAATTTAGTTTAGAAATTAGGTGAATTTGTTTAAACTTTTTTGCTCACCTGGACAGAAGGTCCATGTGAGCTATTGCTATCACTTGGCGTCCGTCGTCCGTCGTAAACTTTTTCAAAAATCTTCTCCTCTGAAACCACTTGGCCAATTTTTTTCAAACTTGGCCACAATCATCCTTAGGGTTCCTAGTTTCAAGTTTGTACCCAGGGTGTTGATCAACAGACAAATATGGCCGCTGTTACTAAAAATAGAACATGGGGGTCAACACAGGTTTTTGATCATTATCTAAAAAACTATAATAGTTATAGAGAAAACCGTTACTTCAAATTGATCAGCACATTAAGGTCTACAATAGTTGCTATTAGTGCGAAGTTGTGTATTGGCTTCTTGTAGGAGTTATTGCCCTTTTTTGACGATTTTTGACCAAATTTTTGGTATTTACAATATAACCTGAAAAATATACGAGGTAGAGTGAAACTGTAAATGGCAAAAATGATCAGCAATAAAAGCCCTACAATTCACTTGATTGGTCTGAAATTGTCAGATGACTCCTTATATGAGTTATTGCCCTTAAATGGTAATTTTTTATGAAATTTTCCGTTTTTGTCCTGTAACTTTAAAACTATAACAGCTAGAGTAAAACTGTAAATAGCAAAAATGATCAACAATACAAGCCCTACAATTCACTGTATTAGTCTGAAATTGTCAGATGACTCCTTATAGGAGTTATTGCCCTTAAATGGCAATTTTTTATGAAATTTTCCGTTTTTGTCCTGTAACTTGAAAACTATAGCAGCTAGATTGAAACTGTAAATTGCACAAATGATCAGCAATAAAGACCCTACAATTCACTTGATTGGTCTGAAATTGTCAGATGACTCCTTATATGAGTTATTGCCCTTAAATGGTAATTTTTTATGAAATTTTCCGTTTTTGTCCTGTAACTTTAAAACTATAACAGCTAGAGTAAAACTGTAAATAGCAAAAATGATCAACAATACAAGCCCTACAATTCACTGTATTAGTCTGAAATTGTCAGATGACTCCTTATAGGAGTTATTGCCCTTAAATGGCAATTTTTTATGAAATTTTCCGTTTTTGTCCTGTAACTTGAAAACTATAGCAGCTAGATTGAAACTGTAAATTGCACAAATGATCAGCAATAAAGACCCTACAATTCACTTGATTGGTCTGAAATTGTCGGACAACTCCTTAAATAAGTTATTGCCCATAAATGACAATTTTTTATGAAATTTTCCGTTTTTGTCCTGTAACTTAAAAACTGTAACAGCTAGAGTGAAACTGTTAATAGCAAAACTGATCAGCATTACAAGCCTTACAAATTACGTTTTAAGTCTGAAATTGTCAGATGACTCCTTATAGGAGTTATTGCCCTTAAATTGCAATTTTTTATGAAATTTTCCGTTTTTGTCCTGTAACTTAAAAACTGTAACAGCTAGAGTGAAACTATTAATAGCAAAAATGATCAGCAATACAAGCCCTACAAATTACTTTTAAGTCTGAAATTGTCAGATGACTCCTTATAGGAGTTATTGCCCTTAAATTGCAATTTTTTATGAAATTTTCCGTTTTTGTCCTGTAACTTAAAAACCATAACAGCTAGAGTGAAATAATAAATTGCAAAAATGATCAGCAAAAAAAGCCCTACAATTCATTTAATTGGTCTGAAATTGTCAGATGACTCCTTATAGGGGTTATTGCCCTTAAATGACAATTTTGTTATGAAATTTTCCATTTTTGTCCTGTAACTTGAAAACTATAGTAGCTAGATTAAAACTGTAAATTGCACAAATGATCAGCAATAGAAGCCCTACAAATGATTGCTTAGTCCAAAAATTGCAAGATGACTCTTTATAGGAGTTATTGCCCTTTCATTATGAATTTGGACATATGAACAGTTTTTTAATTATAAATTAGTCTATAACACACCTATTAGTAGAGTAAAACTGTAAATTTCTAAAGTACCCTAAAGGACAATGCCTAAAAACCATTTAATTTTCAGAAATTGTCTATGGCACCTTATAGGAGTTATTGTATTTAACAAATTTTTTGAAGAAATGTTTAGTTTTTGCACAGTAACTTAAAAGCTATAACAACTAGACTGAAACTGTTAATTTCAAAAATTTTAATATAGTCATTTGGATTCCAGGTGAGCGATTACAGGCTCCTGGGAGCCTCTAGTTTGTTAACAATTGTATTGAAATTTTATACATTAATAGTTGGAAAAAAATCAATTTCTTACTAAATAACGTTGTAATATTTCATTTTAGATCAGATGAAAACTTTTCTCTGTCTTTGAACATCTTAACTTTTCTTTTATCTATCTTCTTCCTGTAGGAATAGCGCACATTCGTGCAGGGGCTCTGGGTAGTGTTTCCATGGCAACACCCCAAACAATCAGAGGTAGAGATATCTGCATGTTCTTTTTTCTAAAATACTTGTATAATATTGTGGTGAATGGGTAGTGAACCGTGATGTATGTAGCACATTGAAGTAAATTTGTTGTAATATGCAAGGAAATTGATGGTAGTTTATGTACATGTATGTCACGATTATAGACATTTTTATAATTTTTAAGCTATTTAAAAGTAGTACCAAGGATAAGATAACACTTATGCACATTTTTTTTAAAGTTTAATTTTGGAACTTACAAGTTAAGCAATAATTTGCATCAACTGCAAAGTAAACAAAATTTTTTTCAAAATATTATATTTGTGATATTTTAGCATGTGGTTTAATTTGGTTAAGATTAGCAGTAAAAATGTAGGTCTTGTCTGGTGATTAACACATTGCCTTGGTTGTTAGTTAGTTCATATATATATTCTCCCTTCTCATAGTTTTTTTTCAGGGATGCACTTTAATGTCCTATTGTAAATAAAATATATATTATATGAAGACTTGAAAACTAAATTATGTCCTGTTTATTTCCTTACTTTATCTGTCTGTTTCAGGGATTTCAGAACCTATAATGATATAAATCCATATTTCATGTCATTTTATAAATTGAAACCTATAAAGTAATAACCTTGTACAATTTCAGTGTTGCTGCAACTACATGTACATGTATACCACCACAGCTTTGCATGTTAATATGCGTCCTCTAATGGACTGTCTATACATGTTGTTGCATGAATTATTTAGATTGATGTGTTGTGAGCAGTCAATACATGATGAATATGTTTGCAAAAGGTTGCCATATAAACATGTACACAAATATAATTTTAATGTTTTATTTTCAGTTTATTCTATTTTACACAGAAAAAACATCATTTATATTAAATTTATGTTTGTGAAATAATGCAGTTTTTCAGCAGTATTATTGTTTTTAGTTATTATCGTGGGAAGAGGCTATACAAATACTAGTGTCCTCCGTGAAAACTGGCAATATTTGTCAATAAAGGTTACCACTCATAACTCGTACACGCCGTGCCCACAGTAAGGTTCAGACTCGCAACCTCAGTGTTAACTATTTGGAGGGAAATATTTATTTATGCACAGATAGAATGTCATAATTTTTACAAAAGGTCACTTAATGTTGACATGAAGAAGAAATGTGATTGAAAAGAATCCTGAGAAGAAATGTTTATGCATTTGAGATTATGCTGTCAGAAAAGAGTCATACAGACATTAAAATATTACTATTATTACAGTGATTCAACTTGAAAAATGTTAAATTTACATTGCAGATCATAGCTGAACAATTGAAAGGTGTTGTAGTTTCATAATGATAGTCAGATAAAAATTTCCATTTACACAAAATATAACTTGATTTGCTTGAATTAAAACGTCTTTGTATCTTCACAGTGACTGCAGTTGCTGCCAGACAGAAGGCTCCTATCACAGTTAACCCAGTTACTACAGCAATAAGGGTGGCTACGTCACAGATTGTAAACCTCACACAGGCTCAGAAGGCAAACATGGTCACCACAGTAAGTTAACCCAGTAAAATCTGGTAACTACATCAGTAACTTAATACAGACTCAGAAGGCAAACATGGTCACCACAGTAAGTTAACCCAGTAAAATCTGGTAACTACATCAGTAACTTAATACAGACTCGGAAGGCAAACATGATCACCACAGTAAGTTATTTCAGTAAAGTTAGGTATATACATCAGTAACTTAATACAGGCTCAGAAGGGAAACATGGTCACCGCAGTAAGTTATTTCAGTAAAGTTAGGTATATACATCAATATCTTAATACAGCCTTAGAAGGGGAACATGGTCACCACAGAAAGTTAACTTAGTAAAGTCAGGTAACTACATCGGTAACTAAATACAGGCTCAGAAGGCAAACCTAGTCACCACAGCAAGTTAACCCAGTAGTTAGATATCTACATCAGTATCTTATAATCAAAATACAATAACCTGTCAGGTATTTTTTACCTATTGGTCAACTAATTCTTAATACATATAACAGCTGTTTAGAAAACTGCTTCAATCTGTTTTCTTTAAAGCTCTTCATCAGTTATAACTTGGACATTTATAATTGCAGCTACTCATGTGTGACTCGGGTAACTTTAAACTTCTAACTTGCATTATACCCTTTGGCAATCTCTCAAGTAAAGTTACCTGAGTCATGCATGAATAGCTGCAATTTAAATGTCCAGCTCTTTCTGATTAGGAGCTTTAAAGAAAACAGATTGAAGCAGTTTTCTAAACAGCTGTTATCTACTTTTGAAATTGATTGAGCAATAGGTAGAAAATACCTGACTGGTCATAGTATTTTGACTATAATACAGGCTCACTTTTGAACTTAGTTTAAAAGTAGCATGCCAGACTTCCTGAAAGCTGAAATATGACTAAACAATTGTTGCCATTACCAATGCTGTTTTATTGAGCCTTTTAACATCTCTATCCTGACACATTCAATCGGATAATGGGACACACATTTTGGGAAAGACAAGCATACTTGTTAATAATTAAACAAAAGAAAAATTTATCAAGATGATGAAAACATTAAAACAACATTTAACAAGAACATCAGAAGCCATTTCATGATGGTAGTATCTTTCCCAGATATTAAATGATTAATACTGAACTTGCCCACAAGTTCATCAACTTTAAGAAAAACATCTTTTTTAATAATAAATATTCATCTTTGCAAATAAATGTCAGTCAACTTTATTAAAAGAAAACAAGAAAACCATTCTTGTGGTCAGATGATCTTTATTTTAAAATTTGATTGATTGATTGTTGTTTTTTGTCCAGCAAAAAATTCAGCTACATTGTATATTCATGACTTTTTTTTTAAAATATAGCATCAGTTCATAAATACTCTTTTATACAGCTAACATTGTCATTTTAATTCAGGCTAGTGGTAGTCAGATGACAGGAATTGCTGCCCTGGCTGCAGCAGCAGCTGCCACACAGAAAATTCCGGGGACAGGTGTCATTGGCTCTCCACAGGTTTCTGGGATCAAAGTGGTGACACCTACAATTGTTACACCATCAGGAATGAAAGTCACACCAATTCAGAGAACAGGTAGGAAGGGAGATATTTCACTGCAGATGTGAAAATAATCTGAAATTTGTAACTTTAAAACAACATGTTTATTTTTTTTTATCAACAAAATTTAAATACAGCTACAGTCAAACCTGTCTTAATGCCCCCCTCCATATAACAACTTCCTGTGTTATGCGACCATATTTATTCCTCCCCTTCATTTTTCCTTTTTATAATGACTCCACTAAAGCTGGTACAAAGAAAAACAACTTAATGAGGAACAGGGGTCACTGATAGGGAGACTTAAGTAGAAGTCAAGGGGACTGTACACATAATTAATTTTCCCAGTAGTTACATACATTTTTCATAATTTACATCATTTTTTTTTTATAATTGTGGATTTCCAAGATTATTTCTCTTGTGTTTTTAAACCACAACACACTTAGATTCATTTTTTCCTTTCTTTTTCATTATTATTCATGGTATGCAATATCAAATATAGCACATAACCTTTATCATAATAAAATCAATGAAATAAAGCACCAAATGTAGTGACTTTTTTCCTATCTACTTCAGTTTTTGTAGCCATACAAGGTATTCACAAATAAACATAGATCAACTAAAAATATTTGTATAGGTGTAGACATAAACATCATTCATGAAGTTCCTGTATACATCATAATATTTCTAACAGTTTGTTATGAACATGCCATGTTTATCTGAGCAAAATTTTCAAAGAAGATAGATAGAATAACATAACATTAAACCCAGAAATAATTCTTCTGTTCAGCACACTTCCACTTGGACAAAGTTGTGCTGATCAAAATTGCTTCATGGGACACCCATCTACAGAACTTATAATGATGTCAATAATAACTATACATCTTTATTCTTTCAAGTGCAGCTCATATATTTATCAAAGAAAATTGCTAAAATACAATACACTTTAAAGGAATTGAGTTTGATACCAGGTGAAAGTGTTTGTTTATAAAAAAAAATTATTTTTCATTATGGGCCGTACTCTACTTTTCACTTCCGGTAATTAATCATATCGGGTTAATAAACAAATGTCGCGAAATACAGTTGAAAGACGTAAATCCTTTGAAAAAAATGTTAAAAACGCATATTGTTTGCCATTTTTTATTGGAATTACACATTTTCTGATAAATTGGTAGTCTGAGTGAACCATTTGGACCAGATCATACAAGTATCTTCTGTGAACCATCGGGCGACTGCAGGGAAATAACCAGGCGACTTCGACTTCGCTTTTGAGGCACTGTAGGGCGACTTTGTTGCCCACTTCACCCAGTGTGGTGAGCCCTGGAGAAATACAGTTGACATGCGTTAATACAATCGGAAATCCAAACAAAAAAATACAATTCACTCTTTCACAAGCTGACATAGTGATTGTGCTGACTGGTATGCAAACATCATGACCTCTGTATAAAGACCTCCTGTCTATGAATGTCCATGGTTGTGAGGGATGAGCAAACCATGGTCTAGTGTATGCATACACTCAGCAAACACTAGTCAGCTATATATTAGCCTCCATTTTCCACCCTTTCCATGTTACACTAACTTTATTTTGGATGAAACTTTTTACCATTGATTGGAAAATTGTTTGTATACTCCGATGAGTATAAATAAGCAAGCAATATGGCATAAGCATAACCCTTAGGCATAAAATACTACCTTTTTTTTCTTTGAAATTTTTTCAATGTATTTTAAAATAGATAAAATATTTTAATAAAATTATGGGATTAATATTATTTATTTGTTTGGTTCATTTGAAACTTGTTGATCTTGTGCACTTATGTGTAAACCGCTTTGCATATTACACAATTTGTACGTCTTCAGTGAGTATTGCTTTGTAAACTGAAGCATGTCAATTAAAAGCTACAATTTTGCTTGCTCACAGGCTGGAAAATGGTATCAAATTCTGTCTACTTTGAACTTCTTTGATTAACAGGTACACCTACTCAGACAGTCAGAGTGGCAACTCCAGGTACCACCATTTTGAAGTCAACTCCTGGATCAATACAGCAAACAATTGGAGGGAAACAAATAATCACTGTACATAAAGCAGGTGGAGCCTCTTCAGGGACGGGACATCCACAGATTGTCACACTAGTCAAAACAAACCAAGGCATGCAAGTAGCTACGGTAAGTTGTCTCTAATTGTACTGCTTTTTTTGCAGGCACTGACTTGGGATTTTTTTATAGGAATCGGGGAAAAATGAAAATGGAGTGTGTTACAAAGATAAATTTAGGACAAACTCTCCATGTGGAAATTCATTACAATTTTGATCTAGATTACAAGTTGACAACTGTCGTGTCTATTCACAGTGATATTTATTCACTATATAGTTTAAAAAGTACATGTAGTATGTAGAGTTCACTGTAGGTCAGGTTTTTTTTAATTTTCATCCAGTCTGCAGTGTAAATGAGGGTGTCCACAAATTCTACCCTGTCTATCCTGCCCACTTTTCGGAGTGGACACGCTATTTCTCTTTCTTTATCACATAAAGCAGATAAGTGCTCTCTGTTTACTATGTTTGACAAAATAAGAGGTTAAAATACTGTGGACACCAGTGGGGTGTCCACTGTGGAATTGTGGGAAAGAAAGTTCACCCGATAAGTCATGTACAAATATAATTTTAAAACACAAACAGAATACATATTGAAATTAAGCATTAGTTGTTTACCATGCCTACGTTATCAGTTTTATCAGTTCATGTATTTCCATATTTTTTGTCTATATAAAGGACTCAGATGACAATATGAAGACAGTCACATTTTTGGTAATTTACTAAAAGTGTATTAACATATACAAGTATGCGTATTAAATTTTATTTTAGAGCAAAGGCCCTCTTCCACAGGGAGCAACCCTACCCCAAGGCGCTACTATTGTAAAACTTGTAACTACACAGTCTGGTGCTCATGGCAAACCTACAGCTATCATAACAACTAGTCAGCCAGGACAAACACCATCTACCTTACTTGGAATAAACAGTGTACAACCACAGGTTAGTTGTATTTAAAGTACAGTAGTCTCATGGTTATAAGGCCGCTCCTAAAGCAAAAAAAAAATGGAGTGGTGCTTCAACTCATCAGATATATTTATCTGTTCGTTTAGATGTTTGTCTGTCTGTCTGTCTGATCTCGGGTTTACTTTTCAGTTTTTTAATAATGAAGATTACTTCACTTGAGAATTGAATGCATTGTTTAGAAGTTTCATTGACATATGAAAGCATTTACCTTGCACACATTTTCATCATGAAGCACTACCGCACGTCATGGAAAATGTGCTCAGCTATACACTTTCATACATCAATTCAATTCTTATAATTACATTTTTATCAATTAATGAAGGAAATTCATGAAAAATTGTTAGCAAATGTCTGTTTTTGTTTAGATGTATTACTATCCCACAGTGTAATGTTATGTTATTGATGTTGCTATGTAACACTGGTTTTGATGTTTTATTGAGAATTGAAAGATGTCGATTACGATCACATGACTGAATCAATGATTAAAATGACAGATTGTAATGAAATTCATACATATTGTAATTAAATCTTCATGAAACTTGATACATAGTTGCAACTTGGTGAAATCTCTTCACTAACAAAATTATGCAGGGCTGTGCCAAATATTTCACGCATGAAAAAAAGGGCCGTTTACTAATATGTGCTAAGCGGGACATCAGTGTAACCGAGACACATTTTCTGGTCTTTGCCTGAAGTGTTAGAATATTTGGCATCATGTCTAACTCTCACAATGTTTTCTGTGAGAAATCGGTGCAGACTAAGCACATAAAAAGGTGTGTGACTCCAATTAGCCAGGGCATTTATTTACAAACCAATGATATTTTTGTACACAAATTTTATAAGAAAATTAATTCTAGTATGGATAATATACATTGTATTCTCGGTACTGTTGCAGCAAGTTTCGTCCAATACAAGAACAATATTTAAGACCATCCCATCAGGAAAGGCTGGTTCAGCAACACTAACAACACAAGCTGGATCTAAAACCATTGTAATTGCAGCACCGAAAGGCAGCACATCGGCTTTAACAGGACACCAACACAAAATCATTGCATCAAATCCGAAGCTAGGTGGCACTGGTAATACTCAGTTTATTGTTGTCAGTCCACAGTCTTCTCAGGGAATATCGTCCTCCATTACAGGTATATAGTTTTATATTTATTGTTGTCTTTGTTATAGTATATATACAATCAACAAAAGGAAACTTTTGTTAATTGGGGAATGTCTGAATTACTTTGTTTAACTAATTACTTCAAACCATCATTGAATGAGTTTATTGGGAAGTTAGTAACCCCAGTTGCTAATTAAATACTGAAGGAAATGTATGAGATGTGGAACCAAAACAGTTAAACACAATTTATATTGATTGATTGATTGGATGTCTGCTTTACGTCCAGTGAGCAGTATTTCAGCTATATTCAGGACGGGAACAAGTTAACAAACAATAAATCAAAAGAAAAAGTGGTGGGATGGGACACAGGGAACAAAATTTTGACTGCCACTGGAAAAGTATGGAGTATTGGGTAGGGTTGGAGAATTTAGCCTTTTGTAGTGGCTACAATGAGCCTATCCTTTTTCGAAATCTACAAAAGGGGTCTTTTTCGTGCAAGGAGCGTGGCACTCTCCAAACATGTTGCCCACTATGGTTCGCGGCCAGGCTTTCCGTATTATGTCCTGACAACCCCCTCAACGAGAGGGTCTCCCCTATCAGCCACCCAGGGACGCGCTGGGCTGCTCTGTGGATCGAGCACTGGGAACCATCCCAGTATGGTCCCAGCAGTTTGTATTAAAGTCTACATCTGTGAAAGAAGATAATATACAGTAAAAGTGGGTTTTTTTCGAGGTGATTTATTTTTCCCAACGCTAAAATAAACCACTTAAACGGTTACTTACAATAAGATTTAGTCAGTATCTGTTTTCCTTGTACATTGCTTCTTACCATAGATGCTTGTTTCTTGATGTTTTAATACACGAAAAATAATGGTTTCAATGTTCCTGCAAGAAATCTCATGCTTTTGTGACTTAAATTTATATTATTTTGTCTGTTTTACTTTATAGGTAAATCATTATCAGTATCAACACTACCTGCAGGAACCCAGCAACATGTTGTCACTGGATCACCTTTAGCTAAACCCATCGTAAACATAATATCAACACAAGGTAGGTTTGATAGACATTATTGCAATTCTAGTCACAAAACAGATCCAGCTGTTTTCAGTTAAATATCTTTACAACACATTTAATTTCCAAATAAAAAATGTGTGAAAACTCTTACCCATTGCAGAGTGAAACCATCTTGCTACCAATAGAACATCTTACCAGAGACACTTGATGATATGGAGTGAATTAAGAGAAGACACTTTTCTTATTTACTTTCTTTAAACAATTTATTAAGTACATAATAATACCAATGTAATCAAGGTTTAAAGAACATTATTATTGTCTCGAGTCATTTAGGGAAAATTGTACAATGCTTTACTTGTAAAATAGCTAGTTTCATTCAAAAATGTTAACATAAAATTAATTTTGTGTCCATTGTTTTTAGGGCAGACAGGTGGAACTATCATAAAAACCATAGCTGCTACTCCATCTCAGTCGGCTGCGGCCACATCACTGCTGTATACCACACAGGCTGCACCGACACCATCCACACCAACAATCTCACTCATTACACAACCATCTCAGACAGTAGCTGCAGCACATGGTAGCTCAACTACATCCAAACCAGTTCAGATCACCATCACACCAGCCAGTGCTAAAACATCAGCCCCTATTGTACTCACTCAAATGGCAACTACAACAGAAACCAATCCACAGGCTCCCTGTACAGATGGGCATAACTGTCCTGGAGATGAGACCCCACAAACACAAGGTGCCTGTACTGATGGACACAATTGCCCAGGTGATGAACCACCACAGCCGCCGGGTGTTTGTACAGATGGACATCATTGTCCTGGCGATGAACAACCACAGCCGCAAGGCGTGTGCACAGATGGTCATCATTGTCCTGGTGATGAAACATCAAAAACACAAGGCCCTTGCACAGATGGACATAATTGTCCTGGGGATGGTGGTGATGAAGTAGATGGAACTCCTCCTGGAGTCTGCACAGATGGCCATAATTGTCCTGGAGATGAAAATCCACCAACACAAGGACTTTGTACAGATGGCCATAATTGTCCTGGAGATGAAAATCCACCAACACAAGGAGTTTGTACAGATGGACATAATTGTCCTGGAGATGAAAATCCACCAACACAAGGAGTTTGTACAGATGGACATAATTGTCCTGGAGATGAAAATCCACCACCACAAGGAGTTTGCACAGATGGTCATAACTGTCCTGGAGATGAAAATCTACCAACACAAGTAGTTTGTACAGATGGACATAATTGTCCTGGAGATGAAAATCTGCCAACACAAGGAGTTTGCACAGATGGCCATAACTGTCCTGGAGATGAAAATCTGCCAACACAAGGAGTTTGTACAGATGGACATAATTGTCCTGGAGATGAAAATCCACCAACACAAGGAGTTTGTACAGATGGACATAATTGTCCTGGAGATGAAAATCCGCCAACACAAGGAGTTTGTACAGATGGACATAATTGTCCTGGAGATGAAAATGAGGGATTAAATACCGATCAGACAGTGGAAACAGCAGATTCTACACAAGATGGATTATTAGACAATACTGATAGTGCTATTACAAATTCTGATCTTTTAAGTAGTGTTCCAATGATTGATCCAGTTACAGCATCGATACCAACTCAACTGACTTCACATGATCCAGAACCTCTGAGTGAGCCAATGGATATTTCTGGAACAGATCCTAGTGCTTTACAACAACTGCAAGAACCACTTGCCAATATTACTCCAACTCTACCAGCCGATATTCTACAGCCATTGGATGATCCATCACTCCCTACACAAGAGGAGGCCTTGGCTGTTACTCAGGCTTTAGCTTTAGTACAAGATCAAGCTCTGGCAGCATCACAAGGTCACACACTTGACCTTCCCCAATCTGATCATATCAATCTTCCAGACCATTTGTTGGCGCTGCCAGAACCAAAGTTAGAGGAACCAATGGATACATCTGGCATCGGAGATGCTGATGCTACAGCAGTGTCGCTAGGATTGCAGGGCATTCTTCCACAGATTTCAAGTTCTATTGATTCAGGTAAGCAAGGGCGATAATTAATACATTTATGTTTTAGTATTTAAATTATCATAAACTTTCGAACAGCTGTGGATTGTTTGTGAAATTATAGTTGGTTGTAGCCATTACTTGTTTAGAGGTTATTTACATCTCACCTGGGTCAGCAGTTCATTCTGATTGACTGAACTTTGTAGATTATTTTGGGAACCATTCAGTTAAATGAAGTTCTCTGTTTAATTTATAACATGAATATAATGTCAAAATTTTAAATAATTTGGAGTGCAATTAATTGAATTTAATTAATTTTACCAGTCAGGAATGTTCCATAATAGAAATTTGTAATTAATTTCACATATAAACTGTTTATATATGTCGATGAAGATGCTATAGAATCTTATTAGAAATTACATTGCTGTTCAGTATGATTACTTGTCTTGTAATAAACTGTTTTACAGATTGCTTTTTTTGTGCCTGTTTTTTGATAGCCTTTTTAGTAGATTAAAATAACATTTACTTATATTTTGGTTTATTTATAGATCCTTTGTCAACACTTGCATCAGCAGCAGCCATATCATCAACATCAGCAATGCATTCATCGAATGGTATCAAACAAGAAATGATGGCACCAAATGGTATAAAACTGGAGCCCGGCACAGATGTAAAACAGGTAAAATAATATCTTAACCTTTCTAGTAAGTTCGGCATTTATTTCGTGGCATTAGTGCCAGGCAAATGTGTTTACAATTTATCCTGCATTAGGGAATCTCTCCAGGGCTTACTAAACCAAATTAGTTTGAGGGGAAGTTCTTTCGCACTATCTCAGCATCAAAGTACTGAACTCGCTCTTTGAATTTTGATGTCCCTTTGCCATTGGAAATTGAAGGTTTCCTTAGTGGCAGGTAGTAGATGCCTTCTTATTGGTAGATGATCAGTTTAAGTATGGAACAGATAATAAACATACTGTAAATATGCCTCATATAAAGTGTTTGTAGAATCTTCTTGAAATTACAATTTTTTAGCTCACTTGGACCGAAGGTCCATGTGAGCTTTTGCTATCACTTGGCGTCGGTCGTCTGTCGTCTGTCGTAAACTTGTTCAAAAATCTTCTCTGAAACCACTGGGCCAATTTTTTTCAAACTTGGCCACAATCATCCTTAGGGTTCCTAGTTTCAAGTTTGTACCCAATGTGTATCAACAGACAAAGATGGCCGCTGTTACTAAAAATAGATCATGGGTGTCAACACAGGTTTTTGATCAAAAATTATAATAGCTATAGAGAAAACCGTTACTTCAAGTTGTTCAGCACATTAAGGTCTACAATAGTTGCTATTAATGTGAAGTTGTGTATTGGCTTCTTGTACGAGTTATTGCCCTTTATTGACGATTTTTGGCAAAATGTTTGGTATTTACAATATAACTTGAAAACTATAACAGCTAGAGTAAAACTATAAATAGCAAAAATGATCAGCAATACAAGCCCTACAATTCACTGTATCAGTCTGAAATTGTCAGATGACTCCTTATAGGAGTTATTGCCCTTAAATGGCAATTGTTTATGAAATTTTCCGTTTTTGTCCTGTAACTTGAAAACTATAACAGCTAGATTGAAACTGTAAATTGCACAAATGATCAGCAATAAAGGCCCTACAATTCACTTGATTGGTCTGAAATTGTCAGATAACTCCTTATATAAGTTATTGCCCATAAATGGCAATTTTTTATGGAATTTTCCGTTTTTGTCCTGTAACTTGAAAACTATAACAGCTAGATTGAAACTGTAAATTGCACAAATGATCAGCAATAAAGGCCCTACAATTCACCTGATTGGTCTGAAATTGTCAGATAACTCCTTATATAAGTTATTGCCCATAAATGGCAATTTTTTATGAAATTTTCTGTTTTCGTCCTGTAACTTAAAAACTGTAACAGCTAGAGTGAGACTGTATATAGCAAAAATGATCAGCAATAAAAGCCCTAAAATTCCTTTAATTGGTCTGAATTTCTCAGATGCTTCCTTATAGGAGTTGCCCTTAAATGACAATTTTTTACAAAATTTTCCCTATTTGTCCCGTAACTTAAAAACTATAACAGCTAGAGTAAAACGTTAAATAGCAAAAATGATCAGTAATACAAGCCCTACAATTCACTGTATCAGTCTGAAATTGTCAGATGACTCCTTATAGGAGTTATTGCCCTTCAATGGCAATTTTTCATGAAATTTTCCGTTTTTGTCCTGTAACTTGAAAACTATAGCAGCTAGATTGAAACTGTAAATTGCATAAATGATCAGCAGTAAAGGCCCCACAATTCACTTGATTGGTCTGAAATTGTCAGACGACTCCTTATATTAGTTATTGCCCATAAATGGCAATTTTTTATGAAATTTTCCGTTTTTGTCCTGTAACTTAAAAACTGTAACAGCTAGAGTGAAACTGTTAATAGCAAAAATGATCAGCAATACAAGCCCTACAATTCACCATAAAGTCGGAAATTGTCAGATGACTCCTTATAGGAGTTATTGCCCTTAAATGGCAATTTTTAGCTCACCTGACCCAAAGGGTCATGTGAGCTATTGCCATCACTTGGCATCCGTCGTCGGCGGCGGTGTCGTCGTCGTTAACTTTTCTTCAAAAATCTTCTCCTCCAAAACCACTGAAAGGATTGCTTTGAAACTTTGCACACATCATCAGTAAAATGTCCTCTACCAAGTTTGCACAAATCATGGCCTCAGACCAACCAACATGGCCGCCATGGCTAAAAATAGAACAGGGGGGGTCAAAATAAAGTTTTTTGCAAAAAGTATAACAGATACAGGAAAACCGAAGAGACCTCCTTCTTCAGCATCTAAAGCTCTACAAAACACTCCATTGGGTCAAAGTTGTATGATGACTCCTTGTAGGAGTTATTGTCCTTTTATTGTCAAAATTGATGATTTTTGCCATTTTTGCCTCAAAATCTTGAAAATTATTACAACTAGAAAAAAAGTTACCATTGCTTAATTGTTCTGCTCTATGAGGGCTACAAAAATGACTTAAGGGTCAAGATTGTCTGATTAACCGTTTAAGAGTTATTCCCCTTGAACTGTTTTTTTTAATCTGTTTTAATTGATTTTTTAAAATCTTCTCCTCTGAAACAACTGAAAGTACTGCTTTGAAACTTTGTACACATCATCCGTCAAATGTCCTCAACCAAGTTTGCACCAACCATGGCTGCAGATTAACCAACATGGCCACCATGGCTAAAAATAGGATGGAGGGGGGGGGGGGTAAAAGTATAACAGATACAGGAAAACCAAAGAGACATGCCTTCATTTGCATCAAAAGCTCTATGAAACACTCCAGTTGTATGATGACGCCTTATAAGAGTTATTGCCCTTTAATTGTTGAAATTGATTATTTTTGACATTTTTGCCTCAAAATCTTAAAAATTATTAGAACTAGAGAAAAGTTAGCATTGCTTAATTGTTCTGCTCTATGAGGGCTACAAAAATGACTTTAGGGTCAAGATTGTCTGATGAACCATTTAGGAATTATTCTCCTTGAACATTTTTGTAATCAATTTTACTTGATTTTAAAAAATCTTCTCCTCTTTAACCAATGAAAGGACTGCTTTGAAACATTGCACACATCATCTTTAGGACGTCCTCTACCAAAATAGTGTAAATCATGACACCTGACTACCTACATAGCTATGTTGGCTTAAAATAGAAAAAAATGAAAAAAGGTGGGGGGTGGCAGTCGAGAGAGTTTTCGACTGATAGTTAAAAAAGTATAACAGGTACAGCAAATTTGAAGTGAACCTCCCTTCTCCCTCTAAGCATCAAAAGCTCCTCCTTATAGGAATTATTTCCCTTAAACGGTCAAAATTAATGATTTTTGCAGAAGTGTTGGGCAATTCCTTATAGCAAAGAATAGCTGGATAAAAAAGGGTTGTTTGCAGGGCCTAATCTAGGATTTTTGCCAGGGAGAAGTGACTTCTCCTTCCAGATGGGAATAGGGAGAAGTGATTTTTTGTGCGGAGAAGTGGGTTTTGTTTCGGTTTCGTTTCAATGTTTTTAAAACAAATAAGTTTAACACTGATAGAGCTAAAATACATTTTATTATCATATAAAGAGCACTAATCACAACAAAAGCAACTATTTTCCAGCACATGGTATACAAAACATATATATAACATGTAAAAAACATTTACAGTTTATAGTCACTAATAATTGTAAATCCTCCTGCTTTTGTTTTTCTTCCAAATGCTCAAAGCAGGAGCGAAGTTGAAGTTTTTGATGGAGCATCCATGCTCTTTTATTTAACTAAACTTTTGATTCTGAAGTTAACATTAATTGGTGGTACTTTATACCATTTCATTTTCATTTGATCTCTGAATTAACTGTAATTGAGTGATTGAAATTAACAAGCCTATCATGTGTTAAACCGTTGTCAAAACATCGTATTATTCGAAACTCAAGATTCTCTTACTCAATGTCACCCAAGCTAACTCTAAATCACGTAATTAACGGCTAATTATTGGCAATGCCAGCCTCATTAAAAATTGTTTATTAATATTTGATTGACGATTTTAAACAAAGCCGATGGTCGGTATCAACATGATTGATGAGCGCGCAGTCAAACAAAGCGAATAAAATACGGTTAAATAAGCCGATATATCCTTTTGAAAAATAATTAAACAGAACAAATAGTTTTAATTTTCAATAAAACACTCGCCGCCATACTCGATGTTTCCTCGAAGCATTTTAACCTCGTGGATCTGAAATACATCGTAATAACCTTTTCTCACATGATCGACTATTAAAACCTAGTTTTATTTTCATATTTGATGATGAGCAAAGTCGCTGTAATGTCAATTTATCACTCTATCGCGTTAGGATATGCTGACACATCGTATCGTCGCCATTTTGTTTTAACTGTACGTCATGTAAACAACAACAAAGTCTATTAGAGTAGTCTCCCTTTTATCGATTTTTCACGGCGACTTCACTTCGCCGGAAAATCAAATGACCGGCGACATTTAGCGATTTTCAAAAATTTTTGGCGACTTAAAACGCCATTTCGCCGTCTAGATTAGGCCCTGGTTTGGTTTCAGGTTCAGGTGAGCGATACAGGCTCCTGGGAGCCTCTAGTTTATGAAATTTTCTGTTTTTGTCCTGTAACCATAACAGCTCGAGTGAAATTATACCTAGCAAAAATGATCAGCAATAAAAGCCCTACAATTCACTTAATTGGTCTGAAATTGTCAGATGACTCCTTATAGGGATTATTGCCCTTAAATGACAATTTTTAGCTCACCTGACCCACAGGGTCAGGTGAGCTATTGCCATCACTTGGCGTCCGTCGTCGTCGTTAACTTTTCTTTAAAAATCTTCTCCTCCAAAACCACTGAAGGGATTGCTTTGAAACTTTGCACACATCATCAGTAAAATGTCCTCTGCCAAGTTTGCCCAAATCATGGCCTCAGACCAACCAACATGGCCGCCATGGCTAAAAATAGAACAGGGGGGTCAAAATACAGTTTTTGGCTTATATTTCAAAAAGTATAACAGATACAGGAAAACCAAAGAGACTTCCTTCTTCAGCATCAAAAAGCTCTACAAAACACTCCATTGGGTCAAAGTTGTATGACGACTCCTTGTAGGAGTTTTTACCCTTAAATTGTCGAAATTGATGATTTTTGCCATTTTTGCCTCAAAATCTTGAAAATTATTAGAACTAGAGAAAAAGTAAGCATTGCTTAATTGTTCTGCTCTATGAGGGCTACAAAATTGGCTGTAGAGTCAAGATTGTCTGATTAACCTTTTAAGAGTTATTCCCCTTGAACTGTTTTTTTCTAATCGGTTTTAATTGATTTTTCAAAATGTTCTCCTCTGAAACCACTGAAAGTACTGCTTTGAAACCATGTACACATCATCCGTCAAATGTCCTCAACCAAGTTTGCACCAACCATGGCCGCAGATTAACCAACGAGGCCACCATGGCTAAAAAAAGAACGGGGGGAGGGGGGGGGGGGGGTCAAAATACAATTTTTGGCTTCTAGTTAAAAAAAAGTATAACAGATACAGGAAAACCGAAGAGACATGCCTTCATCGGCATCAAAAGCTCTACGAAACACTCCATTGGGTCAAAGTTGTATGATGACCCCTTATAGGAGTTATTGCCCTTTAATTGTCGAAATTGATTATTTTTGCCATTTTTGCCTCAAAATCTTGAAAATTATTAGAACTAGAGAAAAAGTTAGCATTGCTTAATTGTTCTGCTCTATAAGGGCTACAAAAATGACTTTAGGGTTAAGATTGTCTGATGAACCGTTTAAGAGTTATTCCCCTTGAACTGTTTTTTAGCTCACCTGGACCGAAGGTCCATGTGAGCTATTGCTATCACTTGGCGTCCGTCGTCCGTCGTAAACTTTTTCAAAAATCTTCTTCTCTGAAACCACTGGGCCAATTTTTTTCAAACTTGGCCACAATCATCCTTAGGGTTCCTAGTTTCAAGTTTATACCCAGGGTGTTGATCAACAGACAAATATGGCCGCTGTTACTAAAAATAGAACATAGGGGTCAACACAGGTTTTTGATCATTATCTAAAAAACTATAATAGCTATAGAGAAAACTGTTACTTCAAATTGATCAGCACATTAAGGTCTACAATAGTTGCTATTAGTGCAAAGTTGTGTTTTCGCTTCTTGTAGGAGTTATTGCCCTTTTTTGACGATTTTTGACCAAATTTTTGGTATTTACAATATAACCTGAAAAATATACGAGGTAGAGTGAAACTGTAAATGGCAAAAATGATTAGCAAAAAAAGCCCTACAATTCTCTTGATTGGTCTGAAATTGTCAGATGACTCCTTATATGAGTTATTGCCCTTAAATGGTAATTTTTTATGAAATTTTCCGTTTTTGTCCTGTAACTTTAAAACTATAACAGCTAGGGTAAAACTGTAAATAGCAAAAATGATCAACAATACAAGCCCTACAATTCACTGAATTAGTCTGAAATTGTCAGATGACTCCTTATAGGAGTTATTGCCCTTAAATGGCAATTTTTTATGAAATTTTCCGTTTTTGTCCTGTAACTTGAAAACTATAGTAGCTAGATTGAAACTGTAAATTGCACAAATGATCAGCAATAAAGACCCTACAATTCACTTGATTGGTCTGAAATTGTCAAATGACTCCTTATATGAGTTATTGCCCTTAAATGGTAATTTTTTATGAAATTTTCCGTTTTTGTCCTGTAACTTTAAAACTATAACAGCTAGAGTAAAACTGTAAATAGCAAAAATGATCAACAATACAAGCCCTACAATTCACTGTATTAGTCTGAAATTGTCAGATGACTCCTTATAGGAGTTATTGCCCTTAAATGGCAATTTTTTATGAAATTTTCCTTTTTTGTCCTGTAACTTGAAAACTATAGTAGCTAGATTGAAACTGTAAATTGCACAAATGATCAGCAATAAAGACCCTACAATTCACTTGATTGGTCTGAAATTGTCAAATGACTCCTTATATGAGTTATTGCCCTTAAATGGTAATTTTTTATGAAATTTTCCTTTTTTGTCCTGTAACTTGAAAACTATAGCAGCTAGATTGAAACTGTAAATTGCACAAATGATCAGCAATAAAGACCCTACAATTCACTTGATTGGTCTGAAATTGTCAGATGACTCCTTATAGGAGTTATTGCCCTTAAATTGCAATTTTTTATGAAATTTTCCGTTTTTGTCCTGTAACTTAAAAACCATAACAGCTAGAGTGAAATAATAAATTGCAAAAATGATCAGCAAAAAAAGCCCTACAATTAATTTAATTGGTCTTAAATTGTCAGATGACTCCTTATAGGGGTTATTGCCCTTAAATGACAATTTTGTTATGAAATTTTCCATTTTTGTCCAGTAACTTGAAAACTATAGTAGCTAGATTAAAACTGTAAATTGCACAAATGATCAGCAATAGAAGCCCTACAAATGATAGCTTAGTCCAAAAATTGCAAGATGACTCTTTATAGGAGTTATTGCCCTTTCATTATGAATTTGCACATATGAACAGTTTTTTAATTATAAATTAGTCTATAACACACCTATTAGTAGAGTAAAACTGTAAATTTCCAAAGTACCCTACAGGACAATGCCTAAAAACCATTTAATTTTCAGAAATTGTCGATGGCACCTTCTAGGAGTTATTGTATTTAACAAATTTTTTGAAGAAATGTTTAGTTTTTGCACAGTAACTTAAAAGCTATAACAACTAGACTGAAACTGTTAATTTCAAAAATTTTAATATAGTTTAAGTCATTTGGATTCCAGGTGAGCGATTACAGGCTCCTGGGAGCCTCTAGTTTTAATCGGTTTTAATTGATTTTTTAAAAATCTTCTCCTCTGAAACCACTGAAAGTACTGCTTTGAAACTTTGTACACATCATCCGTCAAATGTCCTCAACCAAGTTTGCACCTACCATGGCTAAAAATAGAATGGAAAGGGGGGGGGGGGTAATATACAGTTTTTGGCTTATATTTAAAAAAGTGTAACAGATACAGGAAAACCGAAGAGACATGCCTTCATCTGCATCAAAAGCTCTACGAAACACTCCATTGGGTTGAAGTTGTATGAGGACTCCTTATAGGAGTTATTGCCCTTTAATTGTCAAAATTGATTATTTTTGACATTTTTGCCTCAAAATCTTGAAAAATAAAAGAACTAGCGAAAAAGTTAGCATTGCTTTATTGTTCTGCTCTATGAGGGCTACAAAAATGACTTAGGGTCAAGATTGTCTGATGAATCATTTAGGAATTATTCTCCTTAAACATTTTTTAAATCAATTTTACTTGATTTTAAAAAATCTTCTCCTCTTTAACCCATTAAAGGACTGCTTTGAAACATTGCACACATCATCTTTAGGACGTCCTCTATCAATATTGTGCAAATCATGACACCTGACTACCTACATAGCTATGTTGGCTTAAAATAGAAAATGGGGGGGGGGGGGAGGAGTCAAGAGAAATTTGAAGTGAACCTCTTTCTCCCTCTAAGCATCAAAAGCTCCTCCTTATAGGAATTATTTCCCTTAAAAGTTCAAAATTAATGACTTTTGCAGAAGTGTTGGGCAATTCCTTATAGCAAAGAAAAGCTGGATAAAATAGGGTTGTTTGGTTTCAGGTTCAGGTGAGCGATACAGGCTCCTGGGAGCCTCTAGTTTTAATGAAAGTACAACTGTAAATTTCTAAATTTCCCTGAAGGACAAGGCCCACAAAACCATTTAATTTTCAAAAATTGTCTGATGGCACCTTATAGGAGTTATTGTACTTAACTTAAAAGCTATAACAACTAGACTGAAACTGTTAATTTTAAAAATTTAAATATAGTTGAAGTCATTTGGGTTCCAGGTGAGCGATTACAGGCTCCTGGGAGCCTCTAGTTTTATATAATATGGCTTTTGATGATAAATTTAAAAAAAACCTGATTCTAACTGATGAATTTGATTTAAATTCATCATCATTTAAAATAAAGTGCCACATTTCTCCTCACATTTTATGACAAATTACTGTAAAAAAAATTGCAAATAAACACAAGGATTGATACATTTTAGGAATCCAATACAACACCAATCAAGTTACCAACCACTCCAATCAAGAAGGAAGCCAACCAATGGTACGATGTAGGAATAATTAAAGGATCCTCATGCCTTGTATCACACTTCTATTTGTCATCTGATGGCTTACAAGGAAATGGTGATGTATGTTGTTGATTGGACTATCATTTTTAATCATAATTGATCTGATGTATTTCTGTTTGCTACTAGTTACATTGAAGTACCTATTTTTGTTAGAATTTGTATTCTACCCAATGATATGGAAATTTTTTTTATTGATTTCTGAAAATTTTTATACTCCTGGAAATGCAAAATCAAGCAATAATATTGAAAAACTTCTGACATTTTAGTTGACCAACATGGCATTTTGTATGCTTTGTTTTTATTATGATGCTTGAAAGGTTAAAGAATTTGAATTGAGAAAGTGTCCAATAACTGTTACTATTCATTCCTTATTTTCTACATTTAATGTATTAAAATATTATTCCAATGGTATGTTTTATGAAAATAGATGAAACTAGAAGCAGAACTCTTAATTAGATTAGTAGTTTTTTGTTGGATCAATTATGGTTAGAAAGGAACTTCCTGATATCTGTAATCAATGGATATAAACCCATCTTGATTGCCTTTTTTTTTTAATTGATACCTAATGATAGAAAAAGTGTTAGGTACCTCAGTCCCAAAGGCTTACGGGAAATGAAGCATTTGGGAAGTGAAAGTACACACAATCTTTTATCTAAGACATCTATCCTTTTTTGTCATCAACAGGATGTTGACGTTGTTAGTATACCTGATCATAGTGTTTTGAAGAAACAAGAACTGTTACCAGGCACTGCTTACAAATTTAGAGTTGCAGGAATAAATGCCTGTGGAAGAGGCCCATTCAGTGAAATATCAGCCTTCAAGACCTGTCTCCCTGGTTACCCAGGTGCCCCATCAGCTATCAAGATAAGCAAGGTATGACTTCTGTACTGTGAAATATCAGTCTTTATAATATAAAATGTGACCACTGGGACGCGGAAAGAAATGTAATTTTCTTGAATTATTCTGTCTGAAACATTGCATAGCTGCAAGAAGAAATAAATAGCATTCTAAACAGTCTCTAGAAATACCAGTATTTACTGGTAGTTGACACTGAACATGATAATATGAATAAAACAATTGTCCATGTTAATTTTCCAGAAATATGATTTAAAATGTACAGTATTGTGTTATTTAGTAAATTTTAATTAAGTAATTAAGCAGTTATCTTTTTGGAGATTCAAGCTGTATACTGTATTCTGGCTCATGAAGTAAAACAAATACATAATTCATTGATTCCAACAAACTTCATTCTTGCAGAGTCCAGAAGGAGCACATTTATCGTGGGAGCCTCCACAGAATACAGCTGGGAAAATCACTGAATATTCTGTGTACTTAGCTGTTCGTAATGCTGCCTCACAAACGGACCAAAAACCAGGAGCTCCAGCCCAGCTAGCATTTGTCAGAGTGTACTGTGGACCAGCGCCAACCTGTACAGTCACTACTGCCAGTCTGGCTTCAGCTCACATTGACTATACCACAAAACCAGCAATCATTTTCCGTATCGCAGCTAGGAATGAAAAGGGATATGGACCAGCAACCCAAGTCAGGTGGCTTCAAGGTGAGTTGCTACAGTTTCATAAACTTTTACAACTATTCTAATGGTTACTGCTGTAGTCCCATATGACAGAAGGTCATGCCTTCAATGAAGTATGCTCTTCACATGACATTTGTAAGGACCAGTGGCCGGGTGGTTTTGGTAGTTATTCTACTTTTAATCACATGCCTGTCAACACTGAGGCTGCGGGTTCGACAGTGGGTGGTGGGGGGAAGGGTGGCTTAATAAAGGAGGGATGACTGTATCAGATGACATTTATATTAAGGAACTGTTGCTTGAAATATTAATCAATTAGACACCTTTAAACTCCATTAGTCTGAATTATAAAGGCATCAGCAGGGCTCACGCTGGGTCAAAATTATAGGGAGAAGTCACTTCTCTTTTGGGTGGCTGACAGGGAGAAGTGAGGATAGAACAGGGAGAAGTGGGTGGACAACAGGGAGAAGTTGCATTATATGTCGCGAAAGCTTCCTGTTTACTTTGTTTTATTTTAAATAAGTGTTGGCATTTGCATTTTTATTGTTATCTGTTTTTTTAGCAGTTTAATTTATTGAGGATTAAGTATCAAAGATTTGATTAACTATTCAGTATACTTATTTCACACATTTTCAAAAATACATGTATTAAACATAACAATAAAAAAAGAATCAACTGTCACAAAACTGTTCATTAAAATAAATGTTTCTTTGTCATTGATACACAATTTGATTAATTTATAATGAAGTACTATTAGAACTAGAAGTAGAAAATTACATCATTGTGACACATAATATATTATGTAAAATTGTAAAATTCACTATTAAATTTGTTTTAAGTAACTGCCAAAATACAATTTTTACTACATTTCTATAATTGCAATACTGATTTCACCACTATCTGCAAAGTATATTTGCAATCTCCGGCACCAAATTCATATCCGCTCTGGAAATTTTCACAAGTTCTTGTGCTCTGAACTGCTTTCCGATCATATTTTAAACCTACGCTTTATATACCAAATAAAAGTTCAAAGGGTACCAGTTCAACTTTGGCGCATAAACAAAATAAACATGACGCGGTATCAAAAATATGAAGATTTCTTACCAAAATGGGAAATAAAATTTGAAAGGCGACATTAGGCGATTCTACAAAATGAAAGGGCGACTTCACTTCGCTTTTGATGATGATCGACGGCGAAGTGGGACCACGATAAGGCGACTTCTTCGCCCGAGTCGCCCTCCAACGCGAGCCCTGATTAGATGAGTAATTACAGGCTCTATGGCTCTAAGACTTGAATTATATGCAGCCTCTGCTGCATATTATGTTGCCTTAATTTCATTCATTGTCCATTGGTTGTTCCCTGGTGGTTTCCTTGAATTGACTTAAATTTCTTTCAGCTAACTGCCTTTATTATTTTGTGTTCTAGTTTAGTACTTAGCTTCTTATGTATTAAGAGTTGTGAGCATAAAAGGAATTAATTGTTATTGTTTCTCCTTTAATTTTAAACGGTGCTTGTTTGGATTTCCGAAATATTAACCTGAATTAATTTGGTAATGACAACATAACACTTGCAATATCTTTTTTTTTTTTTTTTTTTTTCACAGATGCACAAAGTCCATCAACCCAGAAAGTAGCAGTGAAAAGAACATTAGCAACTACTCCTGTTACTAATGCAGATGTGTAAGTATGACTTTTACATGTGAACGTGCTGTATTACCCCGTTCTGGTAGTCTGACAGAAATTATTTTGCTTGTTTTCTGTATCTTTGCTGTATGACCCATGTTCTGGTGGTCTGACAGAACTTAACATGTGATGCTATGTAAATGAAGATTACGCCTCTGCTTAGTTGCACATAAACAGTCAACACATCTTATTTTGGAAAAAGATCGTACCAAAAAAGATATCCTGCATGAATTAAGAAGAAAGCATGTACTCTACTCTCTAGATTAATTTTAACATTTATGTTCCCAACAAAAATAACTTGTCCCATCATGTAGTCTTCTTTTATCTATGAGGTCTTGTTTAGAAAAAGGAAATCGATTTGTAAAGTCACACATTTTCTTTCTTATGTTTAGCTCACCTGGACCAATGGTCTATGTGAGCTTTTGTTCATCATTTGGCATCCTTCATCTGTCTGTTATTAACTTTTTATACCCACTTCGAAGAAGAGGGTGTGTACTGTTTTACCCTTGTCTGTTCGTTCATATGTTCATCTGTATGTCCATAACCAAATTTCTGTCACAGTTTTCTAAGCAACTATAGGATGCAGAATCCTGATATTTTGCGTATTGCTTTATCCTATAGTACCAAATGCTGTATTATGCTCTTTAGTCATCTACTTCCTGTTTACCAAATACTTTTTGAGAAAGCTTGGATATCACTAGTGAGCATTAGCTTACAAATTTACCTCGTTAGGAATTTTTTCTTTTCTGAAACCAGTTAGCCAATTTTTTTCCAAACTTAGCCACAATTATCCTTAGGTTAGGTACTTTTAAATATATATCCAGGGTGTTGATACATTGACAAACATAGTCACTGTTACTAAACATAGAATATATTTTTGACATTAACTAACATAATATCTATAGAAAAATACATAACCTCAAATTGACCAGCACATCAAGCTCTAAGTACCTGCATTATCTTAAATTGATCAGCACAAATCAGTCTTTTAGTACAGTTCAATGAGTATATACTGTTAGAATTTGGCAAAGCATGAATCTGCCATCTGAATAAAATTTCTATATTTGCATGTTTTCAGGCGACAACAAGTGACGACAGTTGGGCAAGTCAAAAAGATCAAAACAGAGGAAAACCAAATGTAAACTGTTTGTTATTGAGACTTTTAGTTGTACATATTTTAATTGTGTTATGGTGCCATCAGGTTCTTTATTTCTAAACTCTCCTAGTGCCATTCCTGTGGCATCTCATACATGTAGTGTATCACATTGTTAGATTTTTATTATTTTGTGACTTTAGATGTTTGCTGATGAATGTTTTTATACCCCCCGCTTCTCCTCCTAAACCGTTTGACAGATTTTGATGAAACTTTACATGAAGGAAGTACATCATATGTAGATGTGCATGAAGAATTTTCGTTGCTGTCGGATATTATTCAAGGGAGATAATTGGACTTAGACTTTTTAAATATAGGATTCAGTGGGAGACCTCGTAAGCGCAACTCCTCCTAAACCGTTTGACAGATTTTTATGAAACTTTACATGAAGGAAGTACATCATATGTAGATGTGCATGAAGAATTTTCGTCGCTGTCGGATATTATTCAGGGGAGATAATTGGACTTGAAAGTGAAGTGGGGGGTATCCCTTTGTGAGCATGCTCACAGTCCACACTTGTTAATTGTACTATTATTTGTACTTGGACAAAATTTACAAAATGCATTTCTATAATGAAAATAGTCAAGGGTAGATTTCAATTAAATTACCTTTTAGCCTAAGAGGTGTCCCTGTTGGGGAACACGATAAAGCACTTGAAGTGAGCAATTCTGTTTATTTTTTAAAAAACATTTATAAACTATCATTTTGATGATCTCATACATTAATAGATTCAGTTAGTCTTTTTTTTCTGTTATCTTTCTAAAGTTGAAAAATAAAATAATTGATAGTGATCCTCTATCATTAAAATTGTTAGTTCTACAAGCAGCATTGTTTAAAACATTGATTCTGATAAGATTACATTGTAATTGTATTGGCACCAAATCCGTGATTGGTGGCATCTTTCAATAATGCAACTATACAACAGTGTTTCCATGAATTAAACAATTTTGAATTTCACTAACATTTGAAGGTAGGTAACTTATTTTATTTAACAATGGATACCAGTATTTGGCTGTCCTCAATACACAATTTTACAACAACTTCAACTGCTGTTTGCAAATGTTCAAATAGATTATTGTTATCTCGTAAATATAGATCTGAAGTTAGCCAGTGTTTAGAGCTGTTTAACTATAAAATGTCTGTCTGCAGTAGAAATTGTTTTAACAAACAATTTATCCATTTACGATTCAGTCTAAAGTTGTTTTTTTTTATAATGAGTTCATATACGACATATTAATTGTTCTTACAGTAGAAAAAGGCAATTTTTTGTTAGAAGTTTAGAATCAAAATATACTGGGTTAGAGCCATGTGTCAGTACAATAAATCATTGCAGACATAAACATATGCTTAGATTAAGTGCATCAACAAGGTGGACTTCTAAATGGCTCTCAATGCAAATCTATTTAAATAACATTAACAAGCATTGTTTGTACATAATTGTAAGTAAAAATAATCATACAGTTGTTACAGTGTATTTTTCATCCAACATTTCTCTGTCATTGTTGTTATGTTTGGTTATTTGTATATTTTAATGATTGGCTATAAATGATATGGGATTTGAAACTTCTTTACAACCAAATATTGTTTGGGCTGACATTTTTGTTATTATTAGACATAATAGATGGGTTCAATTTAATATTTAACATTTGAGACAATATTTATGACCATTTAAAAAATGTACATTAGATTCAGATATGTTAAGATTTTGGTCCAAAGATTTTCTTTGTACTT
Organism: Limnoperna fortunei; assembly: GCA_944474755.1. Classification (NCBI taxonomy): domain Eukaryota; kingdom Metazoa; phylum Mollusca; class Bivalvia; order Mytilida; family Modiolidae; genus Limnoperna; species Limnoperna fortunei. The sequence goes on from OX104111.1 coordinate 67,531,329, forward strand.
TACTTCCATGAAAGAATTTGAATTTGGTAGCAATACTTCTTATTATGAGAAAATAAATTAAGAAATGTGAAGTTTTATAGCTTTGAATAAATACATGGTTTAAAAAACTTGTTGTACATAACTGAAAATAAGGAGTCACTTGCGTACTAAATATTGAAAACTGATTATTGAAACTGTTGTGAAGTTAAACATGTAATAATTTTAATTTTGCTATTTATGAAAATTAATTTTAAATTAAGTTTTTATTGTCAAATATTACATTCTTATTGTAGACACCTTTCTGGGTTTTTTCAAAGCAATATTTAAAAGTGATGTATTTCATGTAAAAATAATTAATTAAGAATATACTGAGTGCTGTTTTTTCATTGTCTTGTACGAGGCTGGGTGCACTAACTTGAATCTTGGGTTTAGGTTACAGACAGAAATTGAAATAAATCATAATGGGAGATGAAATTTCATGTCAGAATTTAAAGCATAAACCATTTGATCAATGTTATTTCTACTTTAATGAAATGTTGTATATTTTGTTAAATTTACTGTTGTGTTTGTAATCATCCATATGTAAATATTCATGGACATACTGCTTTTAAATATAGTAAACAATATACAAACGAAACTTTGTTGATTTTTATTTAACCATATATTTCTGTTGATGCATGTCCACCAGAAATAACTGGGTATAAAATTTAAATTCCTTTATAACATTACAGAATAACAGGGAATGAAGGAATGGACCTTTGAAAAGTGTTATCCAATATTTGTGTGAAGGTTGGCAGATAAATATTTGAGAGGTTCATTCCATTGCGTATGCAAACAACAATACTGATTTCTCTATATGTGAAAAGAAATTAGATATTTCTTATGTATTTCCTGATATCACCACCTTTTATATGGAAGTTTGCCAAACATTATACCTTCCGAATACAACTTAACTGAAAACATCCATATTTTGGTCAACAGAAAATTGTTCAAAACCTAACAACCAGCAAAGCTTCAAGATAAAAGAAATGCAGACAACTGATGAACTAAAAAGACAATCTGATGGTCATAAAGACGGAGGCTCTGGAGAGCTATTCAAACCTTGCCCAGAAGACCTCGACCTCTCTTAAAAATAAATGTATGTTTGATATAATATTGCCTGACTGCTGACCATAGAAGATAACATGTAAGGAGAGTGCCACACTCTTTGCATGATACAGACCCCTTTTTCAGATTTTGAAAAAGTGTTGGCTCTTTATAGCCATTAGAAAAGTTAAATTCTTGACCTCTTCTGTATACTTTTCCAGTGGCAATAAAAAAATGTTTCCAACGTCTCAACCTTTTTTTCTGTTTATTTATTTGATAATTTGTTGTGCCGTTGAAATATTACTCGCTGGACATTCAAATAATCAATCAACAAGATAACAGCAACAAAAAAATATTGAAAGGAAACAAATTATTGATAATTTGTGTGCTGATATCTATTATAATGTTTTAGATACAAACCGAAATAGTGTTATGCTCGATTTTGTTAGATTCTTTGATCATGTTGATTTGGTCTGTAAATATCCTACAATCACTACAGGTTTGCTTATTTAAGCCAACTTTGGTTAAAATTGGTTAAATGCTTCAGAAGAGATATTAAAACATGTTCAACAATTGTTGCTACTAACATTGCAACAGTTGTAAACTTGTATTCTTCTCTGACCATCTACAGTTATTACATGTAGTAATTATTACACATTGTACGACAAAGTTGTTTCCTTTGACTTTTTTTGGAATAAACAAGAGAAAATGAGTTTGTTCTAAAACACTTTGATAATATTGCATGAAAGGTCATGTATGCCCAATAAATTCCAAGGCAAAATAGCCATCCAATAACCAACTACTATTAGAGCCAATATTGATAGATTTTAAGATTTATTAGAAAACACTCTTGACAAATATGCAATGTGTAACAAGAGGTCATGGTAAATAACGTGTACAATAAACATGACAGAATGAGCATGAGATGTTTATGTAACTAAGTGATAACATTGTAATAGAAAAGAAAACAAATATAAATGAAAATTATTGATTTAATTTAATTATAAACACATTAAAACAGAGAAGAGCCAACACTTTTCTTATAAAAATTGACAGTTTTGTATACTTCTGTATTACAAAGCAACAGAAGGCCTTCCATTTTGCAATAGCTTGGATTGTTAGTGTAGTATTTTGGGATGTATTTGTTTCTTAGGTTTGCTACATTATTAAAACTACAGGTTAACATAATAACCATCTCCAAGAAAAGCTCTGCTCTAAGTCAACTTTATTTTCATTTACATCGCAAATTGTAGCACCAGCTTTGAATATCAGCATTTTATTTGATTGGTCAACTATCTTATCAAATTATTATAAACACCACCTTCCATGTTTATCATCAATTAATAAACTATAACTTAATGCTATACAAACATGCATTTTATAAACAACCAAAAAGATTTTATTTTTAAACATAGAAATTATCAATGGATAGATTAAAATAAATCTTGGCAGGAACTTTCTTGCCTAATTTTTACATTCATTCTTTCCAATTAAAAATGTATGCAACAGCTCAACCCACTGAGCAGTGTGTCCCAAGGTGGCAAAAAAGGATGTCCTCTCATTTTGGGGTAGTTGGGTCATATTAGGAATAACTGGCCATTGACCATAGATGATGTGTTTAGAAAGTACCACTCTCCCAGCAGGATAACGACCCTTTCTGTAGATGTAGCTAAGAGTTGGTTCAAAGTAGCCAATAAAAAAGTTGACAATTGTTTGCTCCTAGCTCTTATACATGGTGTTTTTAGCAACAAAATTGTTTGAAATTAAAGTTTTACCAATTTAATGGAACATCAATTGTATGTTCATATATCTTTAAGAAGTCAATTATATATATATTTGCATCTATCAAAATATTATGTAGCTATGATTGATAAAATATATTCTAAATTGAACACATTTATTTCAGCTGCATGAAAATATTAGAATTACAATATACATTAGATCTGCAATATATCCATAAAAAACTGGTATATATATATAAATAAAATATAGTTTACTAAACAATGTAGCACTCCCACATGTATCACATTTAAAACACAGCCAAACAACAATCCACAGTCATTTACAATTAATTAGAAAATACAATGAGACTGACCTTAAATACGGTAGCCTTTAATTAAGCTTTTGGTTTGATTGGATATTTGCTTTAAGTCCAGTGAGCAGTATTTCAGCTATATTCAGGACGGGAACAAGTTAACAAACAATACATCAATTAAAAAAGGGGTGAGATGGGACGGGACACAGGGAATAAAATTTTGACTGCCACTGGAAAAGTACAGAATATTGGGTAGGGTCGGAGAATTTAGCCTTTTGTAGTAGCTACAGTGAACCTACTCTTTTTCGAAATGTACAAAAGGGATCTTTATCGTGCAAGGAGCCTGGCATTCTCCAAACACGTTACCCACTATGGTCTGCGCCCAGGCTTTCCGCCCAGTATGGTCCCAGCCTTAAATTAGGCATCCTAGATGTCTGTGAAATGATGGTTATTTGTGCAAATTATTGTAAAATTATATTTTTAAACGCAAAAATAAACAACAAAGTATAATGGTGAAAATACTGCATTTTGACACCGAGCTTCAAGTTGCACATAACATGACATTGTCTTGATATTATAATTTGAAGATCTGTCAATAAACAATAAAGGTATGGGCTGGACACAGATTTACTTAAATGCCATCATCTTACCTTGACCTTCAAGGGAACAACTATAATGTTGCACCTGACAGGTCAACTTGATGTAATGAGCAATTAAAACCACATAATTTGAAGATCCCTCAATAAATGACAAAGTTATAGGTCGACCCAAATGTGGGACAGACGATGTAGCACTATCAGCTCCACCAAACTTTATTTTGTGAATATTTCAAGGCAAAAATAAATCACATCGATTTGTTCTGAACAATGGGCAACAAAGGAATTAATATGAAAACTATTCTAAACTTTTGAAAAAAAAACATTAACAGAACTAACAAAAATGCAATATCTTTGTTATAATAAATATATAAACAAAACAGCAATTAATTAAAAGATTTAAAATAAAAATAAAAATATTATCTACATGTTGATTTTAAATACATGTATAAATGTACTTCTTAAAATCTACATTCTTGTAGGTATTTATAAATAAAGATTTTTAAAAATTGTAACAAATAATAAAAATATGTTTTAAAAGTTAATTACACTGCCATACTACAAACATCTTGACTACATTTCATTAAAAAACAAAACAAAAACTAAACTAAATTATACATTTCTTTACTGATACATGTATTTTTAACTTACCAGGGAAATTTGACACACAGGCACCAACATTATCAAACAGATCAAATCTTTAATATGTAGATACATGCATCTTTTGATTCACATAAATTCTGTAAATAAAGTTCTGAACTTCAGAGTCTATTGTGAACCTTCAACCTATTTATAGTAGAAGAAAACAACATAGTACCAAATGAAATACAAAACCTCCTCTTTGAAACTGGCAATCAGTGTAAATTAGGTTTAGCACACTGTACATAAATTAAGTATCAAACTGACAACCTTATCCTAAAATATATTTTAGCTTTTAAGTGAATAATACAAATGATACCTTGGTCAAAAGATATGTAAAGAACCAAAGTAAAATGCTATTAACCTGGAGAATTAAGATAAGCATAGATTATGTGTAAAAGACTTTTTTTAAACATTAAAAGACAACATTTTTTAAAGAAATATGCACATTTTTTTCTATTTAATCCCCCACATACTAGCCACTCTTTTATTTAAGTGTAGAAAATTAAATTTTTTATTAATTTGGGGCCATTAATTTTATTTTTCGACCAGTTTTATTATATCAATGTATTGCTAATTATTCTAATATGAAGTGCTTTAAAGGCTTTGAGACCACAACTGTCATAAAAAAATTATTTATCTATGAGCAACACGCGCTGAAAAGGGTGTGTTTTAAATGGCTGTTCCAATTACAAAACTGTTACTCCCACCGAAAAGCTATTGCATATGACATATAAATATTATAAATAGCGAGGCGGTATAATTATCTGTTGCAATATATTGTGTGTTACATTGACGGAACAGCCAGTTTATGGCGGAAATGATGTTTTCTATAGGTACGAGAATATTATAAATGTACTCTAATTGTCTTATTAGAATAGAAATAATTCACGGAGGCTTTGATTAATCATTGTTTTACCAAGGGATGACCATTTATGTCATTATTTTATCCCTCGCTATCACTTGGGATAAAATAATACGACATAAATGGTCACCCCGTGGTAAAACAATGATAAACCACAGCATCCGTGAATTATTTCTTAAATAGTATTTCCGATGTTTGCAGATAATCACCCAAATCCACTCCATTAAAAATCAATGGACATCCAGGACACCAGCTATGATAACGTGCTCAATTGTGTCCAGATACCGTAAGCAGCATGTCGACACTTAGCAAGAATCACAGGCTTGGTGAAATTGAAAATAAATCAACATTATTTTATATCTAGAAGTTGGCTTTCATATCTTTACTTAAAAATGATTACATTTAATAAAAAAATTTATTCTTGCAAGCATTATGAAATGAAGTCAACACTATAATTTTTCACTAAAATCTTGAAAACACCATTATATTTTCTAAACAGAAATCCAGGTCATAAAATAATCAACAAACAAAACTAAAGATGTAATTGCAAAATTATACAATTTAAAAACAGAACATTTACATTTACACATCATCACATTCAATATTGTACATACATGTATTCAGTAATTTTCTGTTCAATTTTTATTAAAAGATTCAAAACTTGGGGTAAATTACAAAAGTACAAAAAAGGTGCATACACTTCTTGTAAAGAAATCAAGAAATTAAAATTGTGTAAAAAAAATACAAAACTACTATGTTGTATAAAAAACCATCTTGACAGATAGTACATTAGCTTTTATTTTGAAAAACAACAAGAAAACAAAACAATACACAACAAAGTTAAAAAGAAAACATTCTGTTATGTTCCCTAAACTAGAATCTGACAGTTCACCCCAATATTTGTTTTTGTGACCTATCCACTTACATGTATATCAGATGAAACTAAAACATTCCTAATACATATTGTTACTGTATGTTTTTTGTTGTTTTTAGCAAATGAGAACCAACTTTTTCAACTTTTTACATTTCATATTTTCTTTAAGAAAAGTAGAGTATAATATAAAGCATGTCTAAAATCAAATCTAATGACAACAGTGTCGTTGCAAGGGGATACTGCTAGGAAGACCATAAATCAACATATACTACCACTTTTAATACAGTTTATGATTATTTAATTGTTGTTTAAGATTATCCCTCATCAGATGAAAGAGATGTTGTTCGCCTTCTGCGGACGGTGTATCGAGTTAATGAACTGTATTTTTTATTGATTTTTCCCATGGCTTTAACAGTTTTTGTGAAGCTCTCTGGTGATTTAGATCTTACACTGTTAGTATCCTTTACAGGTGTTCTAGATCTTAAGAAATATTTTTGAGGGCTGATTTGTTGCATGGAGCTCTGAAAGAAAATTGAAAAAGATTAATTATATATATGAAGTAGAGTCTCCTGGCAGCCTTAAATGATCATATCCATTACCATAGGCACGATCTGAAAATAATATAATTAAACACCATTTGTTTCAGCACAAATAAAACATGCATTTCAAGTTTTATTCATGAAAAGTGTGCCTCAATTAGCACAACATAGTTAGCTGTTAAGGAGTTTATAAGTCACGATGAAAGTTGAACAAATCAAACTGAAAGTGCATAGAAAAAGTGCAGACAACTGTTAATTCTATGAAATTTCAGTCCTAGACCCATAATTTCTGTAAAAATCAGGAGAGCAGAATTAATAAACATAAACTTGATCTGCAACTTTTCACTGTACACTAACATGTACCACAAATCAACTCAATATATACAACTGTTCATAAATAAGCCAAGAAAACTATTATTTTGATGAAATTTCCAAAGTCCAAGGCCTGTAATTTTCTTAAAAATCAGTAGAGTGGAAAAAAAGTAAATTTGAATTGTAACTCATTACTTTCGATTCACATAAAAAAAAAATCAGCTCAATATTTTAAAACATTTACAAAAAAAATCTTGGAAAACTATTATTTGGTTGAAATTTGTAAAGTCCAAGGCACATAAGATATAATTTCTATAACAAGTGTGGACACAGAAAAATGTCTTGTCTGCATTCTGCCTTAGTAACCAAAAAATTATGTCATAAGCATTACGTAAAGAGCATTAAATTGTTATCATTTAAAATATACAATACATGGTTACAGAGAAACGGACCTAATCCAAAAACTTTAACGTAGGGACACTTACTAGAGACTCATTGGCAACCTATATACCAAATATTATTATCCTACCTTAGATGATTACAGAGGAATTACCCTAATCCAAAAACTTAAAGGTAGTCAGTGGACTGTGAAATTGAAGTCAAGGTCAGGTGACACTTATCAGACAGTCATATACTATTCATCAGCAACCTGCATGGTTACAGAGGAACTGCCCTAATCCAAAATCTTTAATGAAGTTGCTGGACTGTGAAATTGAGGTCAAGGTAAGGTGACACCTGCCAGACAGTCATGTACTATTCATCAGCAACCTAGCTATATACAAAATACTGTCATCCTACCATGCATGGTTACCAAATATTGTCATCCTACCATGCATGGTTACAGTGGAAATACCCTAATCCTAAACTGCCAGAATACCATATATATGTCTCGCCTCCAGCGACTATTGTCACAGTGGAGCTAAAAGAGGCGATAACTTGATCTGTAACTTATCATTAAAGCCAATCAGTCAAATATCTACAAGTGTTTAAACAAAAAACAGAAAAACCTATTATATTGATTTTGTCTTTGTCTTTGCTTGATTGAAGGAGCTTAATAATTTAGCATATTCAACAATTTTTCAGCTATATCACCATGATCACAGACATCACTTAAAGGTAATATTGCCTACAAAGAGGGTCAGACAAGTTTGGCTTTCAAATTTTGTCTTGCTGATTCCTTTTTTATTTTTAGTTCCTCTATCTTCCTGATAATAGCAAACAATTTCCTACTTTTAGTCACTGTGGCCATGTTAGTTGGAGGGTGTAAGCATTTGTCGTCATGTGTAAAGTAATATTTCTAAGAATGATTACAGCTTACTTTGGTTCCTATTGGTCCTGTGATATTAGGCAAAAAGCTTTTTTTTAAAAGTTAAAATTATGACTTGCAAGTAAGATGAGGAATTTTAAAAATATGGCAATAGCAGGAAACTATGATACAGGTGCACTATTGAAGTACATACACATTACATACATTTTGTGTAGGTACAACTACCTGTATCACGTCGAGACATTTGTGTACATTCATATCGCTATGCGACTTGTAGCGTCGAGTTGTGATTCAGGTAGTTGTACCTTTACTTAAATGTATGTAATAAGTTTGTCTAAAATTAAAAAGTATAAAAAATGCAGAAGAAAATATCGATCAAAGACAGAAATGGCCGGAAATCAAATCCCACTTTATGGGAGGCCATGCTGATGTTGCATACCGATTTTCAAGAGAATCTGATTAGTAGTTGCAGAGAAAACTGTAACAAAAATTTTCTACCATTGAACATTAATGTTAAAAATTGATCAAAGACAGAATTTTAACATTCAACAAGGTATTTTTACATAAAATATAGTCAATAATGTCCCACCCATTATGTCACATTTCATTCATAGAAGGAGAGTTGTCATCGCTGTCATACAGAATCATTGGTTAAAAAATTCATTATGACATCAAAAAGTAGTTCCGACAAAAGTACATCTTGTATCACATACAGGGGTCCGGAAGTTTTCCCTGCCCATTTCGGTCATTTTCCCCCTAAGAAATTACCATATTCCATGGTAGTGAATATTGGTCTGGGGTCGTTTCGTACCGAAACTTGTTTGCACGTCGGGTCGTTTCGCCACGATAGTGTGAGTAAGCGAAAATATATGTAGAGATACAATCTCCTGCCTAAAAAATCTTTATTGTAAGATGACATGTTGTCTATGCAACAAAATAATGGCAAACAACGTTGTTTTGATGAATATCCCGGCGAGTTTTTTATTTAACCGAAATAGGAAGTTGTCACCTACAATTGCAACAAGTTCGGACCAGAATTGAATTTATGCGTTATTCTGCGATGGATTCTTTTAACAAGTTTTTATTATTAAATGAATTATCATTTTTGTTCTCATTTTTTTCAAGGAATTTTTCTTCAAATTGGTTTTCTTTTGATTTATGTAACGTTTAGTTACATTGGCGCTTGCGTAGTGTACAATTTGACCGCACGTGTTTTTCATTAAAGTTGCGTGTACTGTAAAGTTGTCTTATTTTCTTAGAAATGTGAAATAGAAACAATCTATTATATTCAATCTCTGTATATTCAAAATGTTGTTGCATTAGTATGTTTACGATATGGATGAAACAGATCTGTCACCACCTGTTTACCTATTACGTAATCACCGGTCGGTGGTCAATAAACACATGTCAGTGACAGGAAATAGCCTTAGGGTTGATTTTTTAATACAAATATTTCTACATAGAAGAAATTAAAGGGATTAAGTCCAACAAGTGATTATTGCATGTAAAATATTACTTTTTAGATGTCCGATTTGAGCAAATCGTAGTCGGTCATTTTAGTATAAATTTCGGTCATGTCCGGCAAATATGACCGTTTCCAGACCCTTGATCACATATATAGATGATACAAGGTTTTTATCACACGGGTTGTATCAGTCGCTAAATTTTTCAGATTTTGACAAAATATGTACTTAATTTTAGATAAATAAGGACTAATTCAAAAATACAGCCATTACTACTCACTGCCAATTAGGGGTTCCAAAAGCTAGACGTAGACATTTTGAACTAAAAACTTACAGGCTTTGGTGTAACAGATCTTGACCTTGTCACTCTATTGTTGGGTGTACTGTCTGCTAATCTTGATTCCATACGATGAACTGTGGATGAAAAAAAATATCAATGTACAAAAAAAACCAACACATTTTATTATGTATAGTGTGTATATGTATATCTATGTGGGTCATATTGTAAGTACCGAATTTTTCAGACGAAAAGTCAAGGTTTTTTTTAAATGTTGCATGCCTCTAAAAGAACCAAATTTGACTACCTTGGTTAAATCTGTTTGTTTGAATTACATAATGACAACTTCAATTGTAAACATTAGTAGCTGAAACATGAATACTCAATATAACAATTTAAGAGAAGATATTTCTAGTCAAATTGTTTTAAAGTTACTATGATCTTCTGCTTACTTAGATATCCCCACTCTTTAACTTCAGAGAGGTGTGAAAATAAATTCCACAATATGGCATACAAAGCTATTGACAAAATTTCTGTATTGTATCATTTGTCATTGCTCAGAAAATATGATGAAAAATGGTTCCAGACAGACGCACAAATATACAGACTGAAAACACATTATCCTTTCTGTTTTTGCCTTATTTTGTTCCTGTATCTAATTTCTTACAAATTGTAACCACCAATGGAAACCTCCGTTATTTTGGAAGTGACCTGCGATCCTTACAGTAAATGTCTTACTTGGGGTTGATGATCCATAAGTACCCGTTTTTGTCCAGGTTTTGATTTGTTCTATAAATTCCAGTGGGCTGGCACCTTGTATCTCATTTAACTCTTCAGTAAGGGTAGATTGTCTGGTATCCCAGGAATGACAGGTTAAGTAACTGTCTACAGTGGACAGGGATGAGGGTACATAAGTACCATCAGTACCTGTTGATTCACAGTCAGATTGACCACTGTCATTTACAGTTGAATCACTTTCATAACCAGTTGCTGCAGAAAGTAAATGATATGCGTATTTATAAAATAATTTTATTTAATGCTAAAATTTGGGGAAAAAAAATATTGCTCTTTGCATATCAAACAACTACTAATTTTGAAAGGTACAAAAAATACAAATGGGACAAAACTTTTATGCGAGGTTGGCAGGAAGCACCTTGCTAAAATAAGTAATGGACGCTGAAAAAAAATCTGTAAATTTAAATTCACCAATCCCGTATCTTGTTTATATTTTTTATGTAATGTCTAAGTGCTTCAACCTCCTTACAATTATCCTGCTAAAGATTCTTCCATAATAAAGAAAAAATTCTTCTAGTTTTTGTTATTAATGTTTTAACATGACATTTGCCAAGGAAATAACTCACATTTTAGCCTTTGTTTCAATGACTATTTTATAACTCTCTTAAAATACAAACTAGGGGCCTCGGTGGCCAAGGGGTTAGGGTACATGTAGTTTGTCTACTTTTGATCATGTGGTCTGTCAACACGGAGATTGTGGGTTCGATTCTCACTGCATTGTGTAGTAACTGACAAGGATTTCCAGTTTTCCTACCAAAGGTCTGGGGGTGTTCTCCAGGTATTCCGGCTTCCTCCCCTAATAAAAACTGGATGCCATGATATAGCTGAAAAATTGCTAAAACCATTAATCAATATTCAAACAAACAAAACAATAAAATACAAACTTACTATCAGCTGCAGCTGTTTGTGTATCAAAAGAGTTTTCTTGAATAGTATTCTTTTGACTAACTTTTATGTTGTCAGTATTACCTGAAAAAGAGGGAGTGAATCAAAATGATGTGTTATCGTTATAAAACAAACTGAATAATTATACTCTTTTATAATACACACCAAAATTAAATTAATGAAAATTGATATGATTCTCTAAAATACAAGTAGCAATCAAGTTAGTTTAAATATCTGTTTGTACAGAGCATGTGCACGTCATTTTCCTTACAATGAACCTCAGATTTAAATGTATGCAAATTTAGGACTTTTTTCAGAAACACTGGGGGTGGGGGTGGAAAGGGGGGGGGGGGGTGGGGTGGCCAAGTGGTTAAGGTAGTTTGTCTACTATTAAAATCACATGGTCTGTCAACACTGAGATGCGGGTTTGAGTCTCACTGTGGACAGGGTGCACTCGACTTCAATCCTATCCTACTGAAGGTCTGAGGTTTTTCGCCAGGTACTCTGGCTTCCTCCCCCAATAAAAGATGGATGCCATGATGTAGCTGAAAAATTGCTGAAAGTAATGTTAAACAACAATCAAACAAAAAAACAAATACAGAAACACTAGGTAATGATTTCATTGCCAGTTGGATTCAAGTTTCTTAGATATTTTTTATGATTATATCATGATACAACAACAGAAAAGGGAGACAAATCATGTTGATAGATGTTTTTCCAAAGAATATAAAAATATGAAGCTTGATCTCGCTTTACACACTACCAAAAGTTGCTCATTTCTACAAACAGCATAATAGTACCATTACGAGCATGTACATATTCCCATTTTTTTTCACTGAGAGGGGAAAACGAGTTAAAGCATTTCTGAATTTCATTTTAAAACTATTTCAAATCAGTTAATAGAAAGTATACAGCAATACTAAAATTCATGACATTAAAATTTTTTAAGTTTGACATGAGGACATGAAGTCAAAGAGGCCAAGGGGAGATAACTCATTTTTGGAAATCATTGCATACATATACATAAAGCATAAAATATTTATTTTTAAGCATTGAAAAATAAAGAAATTAAATTGAAATAAAACCCAACAAATTTTAATTTATCCTTAAAAAACATTATGCAAATCTGAATTAGATAGTGGGTCAGTAGGTAAGTAGACAATTTCTTTTTCTCAGTAAAACCATGGTTTGATTGTTTGATTGGTGTTTAACGACACTTTCAGCAATTTTTCAGCTATGCATGGCATCCAATTTTTATTGGGCTGAGGAAGCCAGAGTACCTGGATAAAACCCCTACCTGCAGTAGGAAAATGTGCAATCCTTACCAAAACCATGGTAAAACTAGTTTTAAAAAGTGTTTTCTTAAAAAACTTTTAAAATTATATTGTCAAGGTAGGGTTACATGAGTGTCAAGTAAAACTGCAAGGCATAAAGTAAACAAATTTAACAACAAACAAAATTGAAATATGTGAAAATAAATACCCAACAAGACAGTTCTGATTTCCATATTCAGCCTTTTGATGTCATTTAACAACTGGTTATTAATGATATTTATATCCTGATAGAAATATGCTGACAGACCAAGTACTAGCAGAGCCATAGAACCAGAAATCTTTCTGCACATCCACTGGTACCTATATACACTTTCCTGTAATAGAAAATAGTCAGTACAATTATAAGCTCAAATTAGCTAAGCTAGAAGCCTAAAAAATAATAACCAGAACAACTTATGATCAGAATGTCACACATTGTTAAAATATTTTTTTTTAAATCAAATAATTATCCATTCAATTTTTGTGGAAAGAAATGAGGCAGTTTAAGCAAAGAGAAACGAGTTGCAGAATGATGTTCATGTAACAAGTATCATATTTTCCTAATGATAAGCTGATACATGTATATATTAATCTTTCTGCAGTCTAACTCATCAATTTAGTTATATATTTACCATTTATTCAACTTTGAAATACCTGTCATTTCTGATACTAGTACTAGTACTACGAACAAAAAAACAGTACCAGCTGGTACAAATGGGATAAAGAAATTGTGGACCAATCAGGCAATGTTTAAATTTGTAAAAAAACGTCCGAATGTTCACCAGTTTTCTATGAGATGATTTTAACCATTTTTTTTAAAACAAGTATTGGACAGGTTTTTCATCCAACAAAACAAAATGAGAAATTACTGTAGAGAAACAAACAGACATCATTTATACAAAGTTGCAGAGGAAAGATTTTTAAATTTTCAGCCAATGGAAACAAGGATTTCCCTTAAGCTTGGAAGCAATGTTTACCAAAAAAAAGACTAAATTAGTAATCATTGTAAAGGTTAGAAACATCATTTGTGATAGGTTGCCAAACATTCAATCTAATTAAAATTAAATCTTTCACTTGCTCCCACCTCTTTTCTTTGTTGCTGCATTGTAGCAAAAAGTGGGAATAAGTAAAAGATTTAATTTTAATTAGATTGCAAAACATTTGGCCTTGTAGGTTTTTTTTATAAATTTCATTCAGTTGGAAAAAAAGCTTGGGCCAATGGCCATACTAGCATAAATGTACTAGCAGCTGCCACGGTTTTTGCAAAGTCAATTATGACTCTATGTAGAGGCCATCAGAGAAATCATGTGTACCAAGTTACTACTAGTAAGACTAAGGAGAAGATTTGAACAATTTGAGTTGATATCAACAATGCAACATTTTAGAAGACTCCACAAACATCAGCACAGCAAAGCTTAGTTTCAATTGGTTAAATAATTATAAAGAAATAATATTTAGATTTCATTTAAATACTCAACAGCTAAGCAACGTTGTCCATTTCTTATAATCTAACTTGGCATTTTAGCCACGCCCACAGCACATGACTGATTGATGATGTTGGCTGTATTCTTCCTCAAACAACATGTACAAGTGACAACATTGCAAATATTATTTGATTACTTGTTATTCATAATAATTGTTCTTGTTATTTCTATTTATAATATTGTATTTTAAAATATAAGGATTGTTTTAAATTGTTGGTTAATTAGATAATTGGATATAGACCACTTTGGATTGGTTTACACTGTAGTACATACTATATATTGTCATAAACCACTTAACAGTTTATTAACATAAACCAACCGAAAGTCATCTGCATTCAATAATCTAACCAACAATTGAAAACAATCCTTACGAAGATTTAAATGTTGAATGTTTAAGTCTATAACCAATGAATGAATAGTGATGAAAACAGACTACCTAATTAGTAAAGTAACCAAAAAACATCCAAGAATGATTTGACTTAAGCTTCCATGCCACGAATTCTGTAACACCTGTCATGAAATATTACTGTCCCCATACTAGTACTATATATATATTCTGATTCAATATATGACTTGCTATATTTTATTGGGTTAAATGAGCATGATTGAAAATATCCAGACAATGTGTACATGTTGCACAAATTTCAAAGGTCTTATTTACTTCAACAAGATCTGCTACACTAACACAAGTGCAAACTAATTTACCAGTAGACCACAAGAGTGAAGACAAGCCTAGAAGATCCATATGCTGCAATGAACCAGATACATGTACTTATAGATTATTACATGGCATTTTCCATATCGGCCCTGATATCAACCCGAGACTCACATATCAAGCCTGAGACCATGCTCGAGGGCTGATATGGGTCAAGGACTGATATCACAGCCAAAATGGAAAATGACATGTCATAATCTGTTTATCACATATTTGATATCACTAGTAGTAGTCAACATATTATCCGAAAAAGAAGTGGAAAAACAGATAAATATTTTTTTAAAAATAATAATAAAATACAAATGAAATACAAAAACATATACAAAAAGCAGTTCAATATCATAGGTTTTAGAAGAAAGGAAGTATTTATTACAGATGTGTATAAATAAAGCAGTTAAAAAAAGTTTATTATTTAAAAAAAAAAATGTAATAAAACACAAAAATATATAAAAAAACAGTTTAGTACTAGTAGATTTTAGAAGAAAGCAAGTATTTATCACAAATGTGTCACTCAGTAAACACTCATTGTATTTTATTAGTGTTCTCCCCAGAAATTTTTAATAGCATCCTGGTATTTTCAGTTTTCACAATAGCATCATTTGCTTTGAAATTATAGCATCACATTTCTTATGAAATATATTAAGGATGTTTTCAGAAAGCATCATATTTGAACCAGACAGCATCACATTGCCAGGATGCTAAAAGGGCCTGGGGAGAACACTGTAATATTGTTTGGTATTTTCATTTTTCATGCTATCAAATATTTAGGAGTCAACAAACCTGTCATTCGTCATTAAGTTAGTTGAAGTTTGTCTGCTAGGTTGAAATATGAGCCGAAGTGCATAATTAAAGCGGAAGCTAAAAACTGATATCAGCCACTGGGGTTAATATCAATATTAGACCCGAGGGCTAATATTGGTCAATCATTTCCATTCATATCAAAAATGCAAAATTGTTCATATTACTACGGTACCATATGTGATAATAGTACTAGTAGACACGATCTACTAGATATAATAGTAGTTCATTGTAACATGTCTGTCAACCCAACAAATTGCACAATGTGCAAATTTGTAATTTAATTCCAGATGACATTACTTTACTTACTGTAGTATAGTGGAAATGTAATAAAAAATGTACAACTTACACTACTTTCAGCTTCTAGAATGTGACGGCCATACCATGTTGATGTGATCCATGACAGAGCAAACCTTTCGGACAGGATGTTGATGGTTGCTATTCCAAACAACCAGAACCTTGCTGCAGAAGTTCTAGGGGTTGATGTCAATAAATAGGACATAACCACCATGATTGTATAGTAGACTATAGAAAAAAATCCTGTGAATTCTCCTAATACCATGGACTGTAGATTAGTTACTTTCTCAAACAAATCAGTGATGAGGTGTCTCTGTTCATTTGTCGTATTTTTAAATTCATTAAATAGGTTGTGTATGTTATTGGTAGATGAAGATATTAAATCACTTAATTTTTCCTGGTTGTTTAATGATACTTTTTGTTGTTGCAGCATTTCATATTGTAATCCGCTTGCCTCTTCAAGCTGTGTTGCTACATCTTGTGAACTAGATGCAAGCCTATTAATCGTTTGTTCAGTCTGATCGTGCCAAACCTGAGATTCTAAAAAGTAGCAAATATTTTGAGTATGTGTGAAGAATGTTGCTAGTGAATTTCTATCACTGTCTTTTATATTCTTCGAACACTCAGACATTGTTTGTGAACTTTCACAAAAATATGATTGAAGTCCTTGCATTTGAAGAAAGCAATTAAGGTAAGCTAATGCAAGCTTTCCCTGAAGTTCTGCTGTAAGATGTTTACAATCTTGATTCAAAGAAACAATTGTGGCTTTCCAGCATTTACCATAATCTGGCAATTGGCTGTGCTTGTGAATTAACTCATATTCGGATTCACCTGCACGATACTTCGTTAGGTCTACAGTAGTAAATTTTAAATAGATTTCTGGTACAAGAAGTGCAACAGTTAAAAATAACGGAACAGATAACCACTTCATATTAAACAACTTCAAAAAAGATTACTAAAATGTACAGATTAGGTAGTTATGAAAGAAATAACGACATGTTTTGAACCAGGGGAAATACGGTTAAAAGGGATAGAAAAGTAAAATTATGTATAATATTGTAAGTTCCGTTTCCGGTGGCGTCCCTCTCCGAGCCAGTGCAAAAGTAAAGGCGAACGTGCGAGACAGCTTTTTTTATTTAAAATATCTTTCATTTATTTCATAAAATGGGAAAAAATTATAAAGATAGGTGTCATAGTTCATTCTCGATATGAGGAATCAAGTAAAGTCGCACATCGTTTAATTAAATGTAAAAATTTTGGCAATATGGCGGCTAATTGCCAAAATTTGGCAAGTCGTATAAAAATTCCGTTTGCGCCATCGTGTTAAGGATAACAATTACACATTTTTGAGACGGATGGAAAAATTAGACACAATTGGCGTTCATTTTGAAAGGATCTGAAATGACGGTCATCTTTAACAAGTCTAAACTGATGTGCACAACTAGATTTGTGCAGTTTTATGAGGATCCCTCGGCTAGTTCTACAAAACCTCCTGACAAACTCTGGTCAGAAAGAAGAAAATTTTAATAACTAGTGACTGCAAGGAAGCAACAAAAAGTCAACTCCCATGACGTACAAATGTAGTCGGATTTGGGGCAAATTGCAATAAATTGGCATGTCGTAGGAAAATTAGCTTCCCCGCCATGCTCTGGACCAATTTTACCTAGATAACCCATTTTCTAGGCAATCCAACAATGTTGAAATTTCGGTGAATTTAAGAGGCTTATGGCCAAAAACTGGCAAGTCGTAGAAAAAATCTGCTTGTACCATCATATCCAGGATGCCCTTGTAACCTAGATAACATTTTTTAATGCAATCCAAAAACTAGACATGACATTCTATGTTTGTGCACAGTTTTTTGAGGACAGACAAACTCTGTGGTCAGAAAGAAGATAATAATAATAATAATAGTAATAATAATAATAATAATAATAATAATAATAATAATAATAATAATAATAATAATAATAATAATAATAATAATAATAACTCACCCTCCCGTCTACAAACATAGTCGGTCACGTGACATTCTTGGGTTGTAGTGATCCGTTACATCTATAGTACTTTATGTCTTCACGACATTTCGTGAAATATTTATAATGGAAAAAGAAAAATTGGCGAAATAAATAATAATAAAAACAGTAAGCTTTCCACTCGGAAAATGAAAAGCCTTATAATAAGAAATTGAAAAAAAAAAATGTCTCCGCAATCTTCGTTTGGGGGCCATAATAAAAAGAAACGGAGCAAAAAACAATATTTCACCGCAAATTTAGTTTGAGAGCCATAATAATAAGCATAGTAGGTATCAAACAAGAGTAAAACACTTACCTTTGATCAATATAATCAGCTAAGCCCATAAGTTTACATTTATGATTGACAGTACTTATCCAAAATAAACTGTTTACGTAGTTAAGGTTGAAAAAATCAATCGCTGTATATCTTATCTTTAGCAATGTAATGTGAAACTGTTGACACAATTATGTAACAAAACAGGAAAAGTGTTTCCGGGAAAATCGCTTTAAAGAAGAACATGAATACACAAATAAACAAATTTATCATAAAGTTATCATATTTTTGTTTTTTTGGGAAGGGGGGGGGGGGGGGAGGCGTTTTATTTACAAAGATTAAATTAATATTAAATGTAGAGGTAAACGTCATGGTTTAAAATTTTCATAATATAACTAGACAAGCATGCTATGCGGGGGACTATTTTCGAGTCCATCTTCTGTTTTTTCTTCATATCAGCGTTTAATTGGCGCTTTTTAATTAGATAACAGTCACTAAAAGACAAATCTATGGAACGCCACAGCTGCCTTATGATACACAAACATATATCATTAAGGCAACAATCATTTTTCTACACCATTAAGACGTTTAGTTATTCTATATTGACACTAAACTACACCAATAAGCAACATTTTTATACTATAAAGACGTTGCAATACACCATAATGATAATCTTTTACATTATTTAACTATTATGCTATAACATGAAGCTACTTCATTAAATCATGATGATCATTTATTATACCATAAAGACACTTTACAATGTCATTAAGACATCTTAATATACCATGACGGTGCTTGAGAATATCATGAAGACATTTTAGTATACCATGGCGGTACTTTATTATACCATGAATTAAGGCATCTAACTGTAACATGACGACTTTTTAATATATAACAAATATTACAAAGATATCTTACTACATAAAGAAGATCACACGTTGTTCTAGAAAGAAAACATTTTAATTTTTCACAAAGCCATGTATAAGTACCATTATAGCATTTTTTTACTTTTCTATAATGTCACACGTCACACTTCTCTGTCATAAAGACACGCTTCCATCATAAATTCACATTTTAATATAATAGTGATCAGTTTTTGTGTACTAACAAACAAACAAATATTACAACAGTATTTTGTAGCGCTACGATGTCGGTTTTTAATAGTACTGACTAAAGTTCTAAAAATAGCGTTTTAAAAGTCGATTCAAGACTCATCTGAGGCCCTCTACCGAAAGATTGAATATCCCAAACACTATATATATATATATGACGAGCAGACAAAAATAAAACCAAATATGCCGAACCGGAAACCAAATTATGACCAAGATCAACCTATGTTTTGGGTAGGAAGAACCTTAGGGTTTCACAGTTTTGAAATTAAAACGGAAAAATTTATAGCTTTGATATGTTCTTCAACACAAAAGTGTTGATGCCGGAGTTAACACCGCCTCCATCGCCACCGGAAGAGTAACACCTACGCCTCACTTCGCTTCGCAAGCGAGACAAAAAACTAGAATACTGACAAAGGAAGAAAGGGCATAATCAGCAAAAAAATCTTAAGTGTTTTCAAAACATTTAACGGATTTACATAAATTTTGATAAGCACACCATCAAAATTTTAGAACTATATTGTCAAAAGTTAATGAGATTAGTGTTCACAAAGTCCAATTCTCAAAATTTAATTTCTATACAAATTTTAGGTTTTTCCCCCAAAAGCATTTCACCCCAATGTGCATGAAATTTTAATATTCACATGACAAGCTACATAGCAACTGTGCAAAATTTCAGAACTGTATTGTCAATAGTTTTTAAGTTTTACTGTTCACAAGAAATTGTTGATGGAAGGACAGACAGACGTACTGTCAAAGTAAAAACTATAGGGTGTCCGTACATTCGATACAGGGCCCTAATAATTAGATGTACAACAGCCCTTGTAACTGAATGCACAGTTTATAACCTCATACTTTAAGGTTGCATTGACGCAATTGATCATAAATGTGCTAAAATTGAAATCAAGTTAACAAATATTTAACAAGTGTGAACACTAAAAATGTGACATACATGTATTTGCCTGCGCCAACAATAAACTCATAAAAGAACCAGAAAGAAATCATAGTTGATGGAGCCTTACTGCAGGGCAAACATGTGAGAAAAACTTATATTATATACTTATATAGAAATCTTTATTTTGATTCGCTTAGACGCCGTCACGTGACATGTGATATTTCGCTGGGTCAACCGGTTTTTTTTTAACCGTTGGGTGGCGTAAGGTCACCCTCGCGTGAGATTTTGCACGAGATGTTAGGATAAATGTACATGTACGTAATAAAACATTCAAACAAAACAGTAGTATATGTTAACATGTTTCTGTCTACATTGTATGGGCTGGATTTTTCCTGTGGAAAAAGGTTAAAATGTCCAAAATATGTTGCAAATACTGAATTGTTTTCATTTAAAGCCCTCGGGTGACCTTACTTTCTCGGGGAAAGAAATCACCGGGTCACACACCAACTAAGGTGATAATTGTATAATCTTGCCTTCCACAAATTTTGAATTGCTAAGTCAGTTTACATGAATTAGTCATCTGATGAAACCTAAAATTGGTACTTGCTTACCTAAAAATATGTCACATATGAAATTTCAAATGTCTACAAGAATTAAGTAGTTGCTTAGAAAACTGTCACAAAAACTTTTAAGGCGATTCCAGTATGGCGTCCTTCATGCGCTTTGAGAACATAACCCGCTTTGCGGTCAAAATTATAATTACGACGTCATATACTCTCAACCAAATAATTTCAAACTGAAACAATGCAATTTTGTTAAGTTTTATCGATAATATTTGCTTAAAAAGTACGTAAAATGGCAAGCTATGTCATTTTTATTTGCTTTTAACATACTGTTTTGGGATATATCTTATTAGTTTATAAAAAAAAACAATACTATCATTGAAATCGTCCTCTCAGAGCCGCTTCAAAACTCTGAAACATCTTTTAGACATTATAGAGTAGAAATAGATTATTAGTTTAAACATATTTTATTTGTGATAAGCAACAAAAAGGATAAGACCCAAGTAAAAACCATACTTACGAAGTCTTCTCCAATTTTCAATTTTTAACAATAATAGTAAGTCATGTTCATGGTATCATACATAAAGTAATACAAAATATGAAAAATTGATACATATATTACAAAAGATTTCACTGTGAAATGTATGTATGTATGTATGCGCGTGCACGTGTGTATGTCTTTCATTGAATATCATGTCAGGTGGAATCTTTTTTCTTTCCTGTATAAAAGTGTATACATTTTGTATAACAATCTCATATTGTTGATCTGTAATATTTAAGTTCAACCCTAGAAATAGATGTAGATCTATATTATTATACTCTGTTACCCAGTTCAGGTTTGCTTATAGACCATTTCTAGCATTCGTGTACAAAGAAGGAAAAGTGGTAACTGGTTTCTTGAGGATATCTATACCGACAAGATGCATTTTGAATTATATTAGCTTTAAAAAGATCATTATTTAGAAAAGATGCACAAAATCTTAATTGCCATCCTCACAAGTCAGGGTTTCTGTGTCCACATGTGTTTCGTGGACACATGTGGACACAGAAACCCTGACTTGTGAGAATGCTTAATTGCGTCAATTCTATATTAAGTTTTCTAGAACCAATTGGAAAATGTCTAGGGACTAGTTTTATCTCCTTGTAATTTATTTTTAAAGCCATAAGATCTATTTATGTTCCGGACTGTCACGTGCAGACAGTTGCACTGGACGATAGTAAAAACGATTCCTTGGTTAGGGACGATCTACAATAAAGGACAATTAAATCGTCACCATTTCTTAAGTAATATGTCGTTAGAGACTGAATTGGCGGGCGGAACAACGACCACAGGTACTCGAGGGCTCTTTTATAGTATATAGAAATTTTCTTCGTTTTCGCCCGACTTCTAACATTTTCCCACCCAATTTCCCTATAAATAATTTCAGATTTCGCAAATACTGGTAGTCCTGTTATTATTCTAGCCGCCACAAGCTGAAGATGGCATTGACAACACCACAGTTGCCCAACAGTTCACATTCATATTCATATATGGGGCGAATAGATTATTGCAATTGGGCTCTATGCGAATTAGAACTATATGCTATCGCTCGGTATAAAATATTGACAAACATAAGGTCTGACCATGTTATAATTCGCATAGAGCCCGCTCGCAAAAATCTATTTCTTAAATGTATCCTTCTCAACAGAAAGTAGATTATGCTGCATGCGACACTGTATTACATATTGTGGCTTTGGATGTACTAAAACGGTTGGATTACTCTTGACACATATCGCATTACAATTTCAACAGTTTATAAGCCAATGCTTCTGCCCTTATTAAATTAATCTTAATTTACGAGATGACATCCTTGCTAACTTTGCATGTACAGAATAACAAAATTTCAGCTTAGCGGCGCAGAGCTTGCCAAGACAACGACGTCGGAAGTCAGCATTATGACGTCAACAATAGCAATATTATCTACATAGCTGTATGCCACATAGCCTGTGATTATCTTCTTCTCCTGATGTTGATTAGCAAACGGTATAATCATAACGTTGATTGCCGTGTCATCAAGTGTTCCTGCTATTATTTTAAAGATATCAGTACTTTCAAGGTAAAAGTTGGTTTAGATTTTTAAGTTGTATATATGAATCTTCTTGTTTCTTGTATTTGGATCCAATAAAAACAAAACTTGTCTTTTAAAAGCATACACATTTTGTAAAACATGGCAAAATTCAGTTGCAATTTAGCAGGAATCGGTTAAGATTATTTTCATCGGATTTGGTTTTAATTTTTTTTTTTGTAATTCCTCGATTGTTTTCTTTGCTGTTGAAAGTCAACTCATTTCAGTAGTCAACACTTTGAATGTGCCTATCTAGTACATCAGAAATAGTTGAAATTGTATGACCAAATTTCTACATTATTAAAAATCTTATGATTATTCTATAACCAGGCTTAAAATTATCCTAATTTGATTTTGTATATACTTTGTATTATTATATTTTTTTAAAATGCTCTTGAAGTCTATACTTTTTTGTAGTTCGAACTTCTCGATTAAAGCATCGCAGTCGAGTCTTTAGTAGACGAAACACGCATATGGCGCAATGCGAATTTTTCGTTTGGAACTTTGTTATAATCTTTGTCTTACATAGGATAGGAGAATTTTTGGATGGTCCAAATTTAGAATTTCGGTATTTTCGGGTGTCCCCAAATATATTCGTGTTATACACGGGGTAGAACAAAATTAAGGGACTTTTGCAAGTGCATAAATTGTATTACTTATCAAAAAAAAATTAGTTTTTTGTTGGGTGTATTTTTGGTCCCGATATTCTTTGGGTACATTAAACAAATGGTATTGGGGAAATATTTATGAGTACCCCCACCACCTGGTATCCTCAGACTCTTTCACTATTTTTTATATGTTGATGCACAAGTTTAGAATGAGCTGCAATCTATTACTCTACACACTCTTTGGTTCACGGGTTAACTCTGTCCTCCATTCTCCCGTCTAAAACTCGTGTACTCTTATCCTCTCTGTGTTTGAATGAAACTTTGTAATGACGATTATTGGAATGTTCTTTGTAATAACTTAAAAAAATTTTTTTTTAAAGAAATCATATCAATTGAACTGCAAGTTAGGCTCATCACGAAAACCAATAAAGTTCATAATATCGCATAAAATAGAATTATTAAAAATATTATTTGTAAGTTTTACCGATCCGAACCTTATCTACTGCTTTATAATCTTTCATACACGAGTGAAACATTCTTCATTAGTACAGAGATTGTATTTTACATTTTTATCCATGTTTAAATGAATAAAGGTTTAATCAGAAATAGTTACTCAGTAATTGATTAAATAGCGTATAGATCGTATTTGTCAATTGATTTGATAGTTCACTAGAAAGTGTTGCTCGTCTTATATATATGATACTTATTTATACTGTCTCTTGTGCTCAACATGGCAGCGTCTTTCAACGAGTTTTATTTACAAACGATCCTTTTAAGTCCCGTTAACGATAATTTAAATGGAGGTATCTGTTATGCGTAATAACTATAACTTTAATAAATGTAAACATGACCAACTTGAAGTTTTCTTGAGCTCGAGCTTGAAGATTTTAATAGCTCGATGATAGACTCGAAGTGTAACTCGAATTCCATCTCAAACTCGAAATTTAACTCAAAATCCAACTCAAATCTTAAGTTTAACTCGAACTCAAATTCGATGATCCATTACACAGAATACAGTCTTCGTTAAATGTGTAGTTTTTGTCACCTATTTTTGTTTTTAGTTTTGAAAATAAGAGTATGTATGTCGCCCCGATATTGTCTGCTTTTCTTGTTTCATTATTAGGATTAGACAAAAAGCGAAAGAAGCAATGAACCATAACAAAGAAAACCCCAAAAGACTTCTAAATCGTCCCGTAATACGCAACACCTTGCCCCAATATGCGGAACAGAGAATGCCAGACGTCATAGATGTAAATGACAATCGATTTTTGCCTAAGCTTCCAGAGGTTACCCAGGCAGATTCTTGTAAGTCTTGACGCTTTCAGGATTTGGATATTGTGCATAGTTGTCTCCCGTTTTTATTCATGAAAAAAATGTCAAAAGATGTCAGATAAGATCTAAACAGCAGCTGTAATTAATAAGGAAACCATTCTTTAGATAGTTTAATGTATTGTTTATGTTTGCATTTATCTTTTATGTCGTTTAATTGAACAAAAAGTATGTAACTATCACTTGTACTTCAGTTCAATATTCAAACATTACAACATTTTAAAGCCTTAAAGTTATAAATTACTATTAACGGAAAGAATATTCTAACGTTGCAGTGCGTGGAATTCATCCCTACCTGCCAGAAAAGAGAAAAATAAAACATGTAACCTCGTACTTAGAAAAGAATCTGCCTGTTGGTCATTTGCCAGACCTGGCTGATAGGTTAGGAGCGGGCATGCGACAAAATTGGACAAAACCAGTACCCCCCAAATTGATTCAAATTGATGAAATGGACAATTTAGGACAAAAATGGACTGGCATGGTAGGTATATGTTGTGTCAATTTAATAGATATCTTTTTGAAAATAACATTTTTGCAATCCCCTACTGTGTATTAAATAACAAAAACTACTACAAACACTGACAAATGTCATTTTCATTACTTAGATTTCTTAGAAGGACATTCTTAGATATTTAGACTTGTCTATAATTACAAGAATGGAAACTGAAAGATATTGCAAGTATATTGTCGATTATTTGTGACCGTATGTACCTGGTTATAAGTACTATACTAAATTCTTTTTTTAGTAGCACAGTAAGACCTCGAGTATTCGTGCTTAGCTGTGTGGGCGAAATTGCATTCCAGTAAACCATATTTTGCATTGAGTTGTGCTGTAGTAGAATCCAAAATAGTATTAGTAAATATAAACAGTAGTTGGAAAATGTTTTTTTTAATATGACTGTACATAGTAATCATAAAGTCACCAAATTTCTCCAACACCAATCATCTTTCGGCCAATTGCAATTGGAAATATATATGTATAATAATCAACAAATTTGCATAAACCAGAAAAAATGATTTTGTATACTTTAAAAGTTAACAAAAATATATTCAACAAATAGATGCCACATGCGCCAGACAGAAAAAGCAGACCGCGCTCTGGTGCACAAAAACCAGAAAATAAGATTAAACTGGTACCAATAAAACAAGACCACAGCTTTCGACGCAATTTATGAAAGTAAGTTAATTTATAGCATGCTTCCTTTTCAATTGAACAAACTACAATACAAAACACACAGCGCATCCTTTGGTAGCGGATTAGGGAGATTCTCTCGTTGGGGGTTGTCAAGTCATAAATTGGAAAGCCTGTCCGCGGAACGCATTGGGTAATGAGTTTAGAGAGTGCCACCGAAAGCCTGACTGAAGACACAAAGGAGTAGGTTTATTGTTGCCGCTCCAAAAAGCTAAAATCTTTGCCCTACACATACTCCATGCTTTGTGTTCCCTATGTGATTTATTGTTTGTTAACTCGTTCTCGTCATGAATATAGCTGAAAAACTGCTCGCTGGACGTAAATAAAACATCCAATTAACATGATTAATCAGTTACTTATTGTAGTGCTGTATTGCCATTGTTTGGAATTAGGGTGGGGATGGAGTCACTTGCTGTATACCATCGTGAAATTGATATATATATATATATTTGATCTTCTATTCATTCTTCTATCATTTACTGTTGTGTCGTGTGCTGGTAGAAAACGAACAAATGCGCTGTAAAAGATATAAAAATGTATCGATTTCAGTAAAAAGGCGTGTTTCTTAAAACTTTTATTTAAAATTTTCATTATAATCTTTCCTATTTCCTTTGATTTTTTCCAAAAAGCCTCAATTTTACTGCAGAATATCCATTGGTTGTACTAAACATGCAATGACTGTGTACGAATTTTACATACATTTGATAAGTATCAAACATCACATTTCATGATTTACTTTTAATGCATTTTATTCACTTTTTAATTATAGTTGACAGAAAAGTTCATTCTGGTGGGATTTTGCATGATGTGGTGGTTTAAACCAGCATATGATTATATTTGTATGCATTTGATAACATGTTATGTATCCAGCATATTTCATTATTTACTTTCAATACCTTTTGTCCGCTTGTTCATTATTGTTGGAAAAAAACATTATTTTCGATCCGGTTCTATAAAAGCTAGCAAAATGTAAATTCAGTCATATCCTAAGGACACAGTAATGTTTACATTAAATTAAAAAAACTAGGTTATTTAATGTTTTTCAAATGTGATCTTTCTCGCTAGTTCTTGTCACTTATATTATTATTTTATGGTAACAATTGATATTTTCAATTTAAACGAAATTCGGCATACATAAAGACATCAAATAATGTTTTATATGTCTCTGCCAAATAAAATTTATTTAATTCTATATATGTATATTCACAGTAAACTAATATGAGTAGCTGGTCATGTTGTTTGTACTGATACATGTTATTTTTTTAACAATTGTCCAATTGCTTTGTATAGATATATAATTGCTTTGTATAGATATATCTAGTTCTCATGTTCGCAAAAACCTTCTCCCAGCTGATTGCATCTCACACTACATTGTCAAAATGGGAAATTATATTACGGTTTTTAATGTATTTATTAAAAAAAAATTAGTGATCAGTTTTTTTCAGGAACAGCCAAGTGTTAGTTAACCGAGCACCAAAATCATAAAACGTGCTGGTTTATTCTTGTATATAGCATTCAGTTCATAAAGGTTTCTGTTACCATCCATATTGTTTTATTTTTATTTAGACAAAGGGAGGTAGAATGAACGTCTCGCATAAAGATGAAATGTGTGACTACGTTTTGTTGGTTTATATGGGTAATGTTTGTACATAAAATATTAGAAATATTTAAGGTGCTATTCACCTATTATTATTTTATTGTTTAAGTAATTGTTTATGTATATCCCTTTTAAAATGTGTTTTGAAGAGATAGTTAATTTCCCTACAAGATATCATCTTAAATGCAAAGAACACATACTGGTCCATGATATTGCTAAGAAATTTAGTAAGTGAGGGCAGCAAGGTATTTGTTTTTGTGTCATACTTTTCCAGTATACGTCCTGAGGGTAAATAATCGCTAGTCCGGTCCATTAACGGAAATTCGCCATTCCCACTGAGCAAGAGTATAGCCATATGTTAACATTTTTTTATTTGTGAACGATGTTAATTTTTTAATTAAGCATCTGTCTAACATTGAAAAAAAGTTAAGACTAGGAAAACGAACGTTTTGTAAGATGTTAGGTGTATATCTTTCTAATTTAACCAAATTCTTTATTTGAATCTCTTACGGAACGAGCATCTTGGTTTCGGATTGCGTCCTGTTAATTGGACAAACCATGATGCTCGTTTGACCTGAATACAAATACATAATTTGCTGAATTATAAATGTATGCAACTAAATATACTTACTTACGTTGGTTTATCCAATCATTTGCTATAAATTGGATGTTATTCGCCTCCATTTTTATTATTGATTTGTTTTACAGACTGAATATTTTAAAATTCAAAATTTTTTAGCTTAAGTAGGGTTTTCCCGATTACAAAGGGTAAGATAATTCAAATTAATAATTCGTAAGATTGTTAAGATCGTAAGATTGTTTTATATATATCCAGAATATTTCATTATTAACTTTCAATATCTTTTTTCGTGTGTTCATTATTGTTAATAAAAGCATTTCTTTTTATTCGATTCTACAAAAAAGCTAGCAAAATGTAAATTCAGTCATATCTTGATGACACAGCAATGTTTACATTAAAGATTAAAAACTAGTTTAAATGTGAAATATATTTTCAAACATGTTCTTACTCGCTATAGTTCTTGACACCTATAGTATTGTTTTATGATAGCATTTTTAATTAAAACCAAATTCTGCGACTAAATGCAGAGAGACAACAAATAATGTTTTATATGTCTCAGCAAAATATAATGTATTTAATTCTTTATATGTATATTCACAGTAAACTTATATGAGTATCTGGTCATGTTGTTTGTGTACTTATACATGTTATTTTTTTTAACAATTGCTTTGTGTAGATATATGTATGTTTTATCATGTTCTTATGTTCACAGAAACCTTCTTCCAGCTGATTGCATCTCACAACACATCCTCAAAACGGGAAATTATATTAGTAAATATAATGTTAACGGTTTTTAATTAATTTATTTTAAAAAAAAATAGTTATCCGTTTTCAGCAACAGTCAAATGTTAACCATGCACCAAAATCATAAAGGTGCTGGCTGATTCTTGTAGATAGCATTCAGTTCATAAAGGTTTCTGTTACCATCCATACTGCTTTATTTTTATTAAAACAGATAAAGTGAGGTGGAATGAACGTATCTTATGAGGATAAAATATGCGACTACTTTTTTTTTTGGCTTACAAGGGTAACATTTGTACAAAAAATATTAGGAGAAATATTTAAAGTGCTATTCACTTATTATTATATTTTTGTTTAATTTATTGTTTATGCATATACCTATTGAAATGAGTTTTACGTGTTTGAAGAGACAGTTGAATTCCCTAAAAGATATCATCTCAAATGCAAAGAACACATTAGCTACAATAATTTAGCTCCTTTTTTATGGACGTCCATTAAAAAAAGGAGCTACATTATTGTAGCTAAGAACACATATACTCGTCCAAGATATTGTTAAGAAATTTAGTGAGTGCAGCAAGGTATTTGTTTTCGTGCCATATGTTTTCAGTATATCTTCTGCCTGTATAATAATCGCTAGTCCTGTCCAAACTATTAACGGAATTCGTTTTTCACACTGAGCAAGAGTATAGTCATATGTTTACATTATTTAATTGTGTTCATTCTTGTAATTAGCATTTTTTTATTGAAAAAAGTTAAGATTGTGAAAACGAACGTTTTGTAAGATGTTGGTTGCATATCATTCTAATTCAACCAAATAATTTATTTGAGGATCTCTTACGAAACGAGCATCTTGGTTTCGGATTGCGTCCTGTTAATTGGACAAACCATGATGCTCGTTTGACCTGAATACAAATAAATAATTTGATGAATTATAAACTTATGCAACTAAATATACTTACTTACGTTGGTTTATCCAACCATTTGCTATAAATTCGATGTTATTCGCCTCCATTTTTATTATTGTATTGTATTACAGATTGAACTTTTTAAACTTCTAACTTTTGTAGCTTTAGGTAGGTTTTCTCGATTACAAAAGGTAAGATAATTCAAATTAATAATTCGTAAAATTGTTTATGTGTATATCTTTCCGATTTCACCAAATTCTTTATTTTAATTTCTTACGAAACGAGCATCTTGGTTTCGTATTTCGTCCTGCTAATGGGACAAACCATGATGCTCGTTTGACTTGAATTCAAATAAATAATTTGTTGTTATTAACTAATTCAACTATGCAAGATGTATTTTATCTCCACTACCAAATAATGTTTACAGTGTATATGAAGTCTTATATTTTTTTATTTTTGTGGTAAAAATAAAATTACAACTCTCTTAGTTCATATTTTTGTTTTGTAACTTGTTGTTTTGTGGGTCGGACGTACATTAAGAGAATGTAAATTAAAACACAAACATTCACAATAGCCAACTTTGCCAAATGTATTTATCTTCACTATCAATAAAATAAACATTAACAATACATACATTCAAAATGTATATTTATATATTTTATTTCTAATTGTTCAGTAATTATAAATGCATTTATCGAAATTGACGTTAATGTCTTTTCATGTATAGAATTATACGAACATCATATCAATCCAGCAATGTCTTCACCAAAGTTTGAATCCGGTTGATGACCATTTTACCTCCCTTTTGTCTCTAAAGATGTGTTGTAGCAATCTTAAAAAATGTTGAATTATATCATTTAAAATTATACACATTTTAAATTTAATATTCCAGTTGTGCATTAGTATCATCTTCTATTGGATAGTGTCAAAAATTGATTATGATTTTTTAAATCTCAATTGTACAAAATCGATTTACTTTCAAAAATAAATAAAAATTTGTAAACGCAGTAGATTGTTTTATTAACGAGATCTACACGTGTGTCATGTATTAACATATTAAGTGTTCTGTTATATAGTGAAACTCCAAAATTAAAAGGTTCATTAGTTTGTGAGTTGATGCAAAATCTCACCTGACATGACTGAGTATATGGGTGAGCTATCGTATACTTTTCATATGTTAATCAATCTTCACATGTGAAATCCCTAGACTAACCGAAGCCAAAATTTCTGAAATAATGTTACTTTGCGAATTCCTCTACAATGCTTACTTATCAATTTATAATGAAAAACATTGCCACTTTTGACATCTGTAGCTTCTAATTGCTTGAAACTACAAAGAAATATGCTCCTCTGAAAGTACAATTTTAAAAGATTTTTAACTTGGTACAGATGATGGCTAAGAGTTTCTTTACACAGATTTCTTATTTGATTTTTGGGCGGGCCAAATGAATATTTTTAAGATTGGCTGAAATTAAAAACTCTTTTCTGAAACTTTATGTCCCAATGTTTTGTGATGTCTGTTAAGTCCTTTTCGGTTTCTTAACTTCGTCATGATCGGAGAAAAAATGGGGGTGCAATAGGGATTTTTTATTATCATGAAATGTGAAAAATCTTCTTTAAAAAACAATAATATTGATTGTTACTTGTTGTATTTTAGTGTGGCATGTGTATTTTGTAAAACAAAGTCTTGTGTTGTGTTGATATAGCAAAAAATAAAATGCCCGTCATGAATAGTACTCGTTTCTGATTTGCCGAAATTTTATTGTTCCTCTCGTCTTAAAGGACATAGATTGTTATTTTTCAATAAATATTTAATTACATAAATACATTTGGCCATAAGTTAGGGACCAACAGGATTATAGCGGAGGAAATTTTTTTAAAACCAATATTTTTATCCATCCATTGTTCATTTCACGTTTCGTTTAAAATCGTCGACTATTTTAAAGAAGTTTATGATTTTACTATTCAAAATGTATAGAAAAGACCAACAAGATGTCGTTTGTAAAAAATATGCCATAAAACTCCAAAATCATAAAAAGTTTCAGTTTGAACAGCTGGTAATGTTACATACAAAGAGTTGGCAGGTTGAGGGTTATTAAGATGTAAGAAGAAATCATTTCTAAACATTTATTCACAAGAAAATAGTCAGTATCCTGTGTATCCACCACGCTTCCGGTGCAATTCTTGAACTCGTCTCCTCATGCTCTGGACAAGTCTCTGAAGTGTACGACTTTCGTCGGACCAATGAATTCTTTTCCAAGAGCTAATATTCCACCCGATATGGTCACGCGCCCATTGCAGCCGGGCATCCTTATGTCTTTGTGCAAGTGCTGGTCGCTTTATTGGTCTCCGTGCTCGAAGTCTTCCGCAGTTTAGCCTTCTGTTTACTGTCCGTCTACTGATTCTAACATGGACATTCCATCGACTACGCAACCTGTCTGCAGTGGTAAAAGGTTGTTGTCTAGCAAGTATTCGAAGTAGTCTATCTTCTCTTTCTGTTGTCTTCTTCGGTCGACCTGATCTTGGCCTTTCTCCAACGATACCCGTTTCATTATATCGTCTCATTAGCCTGAAGATGACAGAATGACTAACATTGAACCTATCTGAAACCTGCCACTGTGTCATTCCAGCCCTTATCATACCAACTCCTGGCAATCTCAATGCATCTGCTAGTTTTCGACGTACCATGTTGAAATGGTTTCAAAACAGGATAAATTTTACCTGTTACCCACGTGCACATGATGAAATGAAAAAAGGCGCCAAACTTGGGTTTTCAAAATCAGAGGGTAGTGTTTTTTTTAAATATTTATTGATATTGTATCGTGAATCGAGCGATTTAAAAATTTTAACAATAGATACTACAAACCTAGATTTGTTAATAACATATGTACAAAGAACCAGAAACAATTGGAAGCAAAACCTGGTGGACCCTAAGTTTTGGCCAAGTGTATGTTATTTAAATATATGTGTACCAATTATAAAATGTTAAATTTCTCGTTTACCTGCCTTTCAGTGTGATATAATTTTGCGAGAGTGTAAAATAGATCAAAACCAGTTTTAAATCTTCTTTGTTTGGGTCAAAGATTGATTTCGTGCTGTAACCTTACTTTTGTATATAAATAAGACTGATACTAACTGGTTACACAATTTATTAAAATGAGAAAGAAAATGGCTTCAAATAGTGTTAGAAGAGGTTGAAAAGCATATTTTCGTTGATATTTATCAAATTTTCCAATTAAAACTATAAATCATATAGAAATCATACTTCCACGAAAGTCAGCAAGAAATCCTTTAACATGGAGACCAATACAGGCTCAGAAGTAGTGATTTTATAAAATTACAAATTAGGTTTGGCTAGCCCCCGTTTTCTCTTTGTGTTCTTAATTTTTGTTTCGTGTATGGAGGTCTGAATCCGGATTTGTAGTAGTCCCTTTACTTGCATCTTGGTGTAAGGTCCTTGTTTTCTGTTCTTTTTCCTCTGTTATAAGATCAACCAAAACATGGCAGTGTGTTGGGTTTATTTTATAGGAATAAGATTGCGAAAAGTCAATTAAAATCGATTTTTTTTTTTTTTCAAAAAAGTGGGACGTACGCCCAGCACGCATCTCTTTGGATCCGCGCCTGGCTATATCAATCCCAGACCGACTTGTACCGATTTTAACCTAAGTGGAAGGATGGGTGCAACTTGTAACAACAGAAAGCAACAAGGGGCTCCTGTAGATGTTTTGCTGTCAAAATGTTTTAAAGCTTACATTATGAATTTTGGTTAGATCTTTTTTCGACAATTGTAAACTATATATATCACTGCGCCTAATTTTGATTGAGAGAAAGTTACCCCGATGAGAACCCCTGCCCTTTGGCAGGAAATTGTAGGTAGGAGTAAAGCACACTTTGTTTGAAGTCTCATGCTCGAACTCCATATATAACTATTAGTGACATCGCGTGACTTGTGTCAGCTATATTTGATACAATAGGAAATCAATGGGACGATTTTAAAAAATCGCCGATATCTTGTTAAATAAATAAAATATATATGTTTTGCACATTGTTTCCAGTTCTACATTCTCTTATTTTTTGAATGATATAAATTGTATCAGTTTAAATTACTTGCAAAATACTTCCCAATTTGTTTGAAAAAAGCCTTTCTTCTGCCTTCTGCTTACATTGTTTCAATGCGAAATTATCAATTATGCACAACTTCTGACGTAAATTGAATAAATACAGTTATTTTGCACATATATACAAATAGTAGCCACATTTATGGTTTTTTTTTAATTTCACATTTTTTAACACTTTAATTTCTGATCTTCATACTTCCAATTTCATTTGAAAATCGCTCATTTTACAATTTTTAAGATGGCGTGGTTCAGACAGGGACAGGGCTGTGTGGCAAATTAATTGTTTAGAAATCGTTCAGTTAAAATTCTGTAAACTTTTATTGAAGTTAAAACATGTACACCAAGTTTATATGATATATGGAGAACTTGGCAGATTTCCCATAGAAATTGATATTAGACTAAGAATGGTTTCATTTTGGGCCAGACTCCTCTTAGGTGAACAAACGAAACTTTCTTTTTTATCTTACAAAATGTTGCGGGTTTTATAAACAGTAAAAATTTAATATTTCATGGCCAAAATTTGTTCAAAATATTTTTGACAGACAGGCTCCTCTTACATTAGTATAAATGAAAGCTTTATTAACACTGAGTGGCTTGTCTCCAATATTAAACTTATTCTACATGATCAGTTTAAGCAACATTGGCACGAACAAGTGGAGAATTTCTACCAAGGCCATTAATTATAGACTTTTTAAAAGTTTTTTTTTACATTTGAAAATTACTAAAACATTCTGGACGATCGAGACATCTATACACTTTGTAAATTTCGAACGACAAATCACAGACTACCAGTTGAAGTTGGTAGATGGAATAATGTTACCAGAGAAATCAGGATTTGTATTTATTTGCAATTCAAAAGAAATTGGCGATGAATTTCACTATCTTCTAAAATGTACACACTTCTCGGCTGAGAGAAAAAAATTATCCGAATGAACTGTTTACAAATGCCAAATATACTTAAATTCTGTCAAATTATGTGCGACACCACAAAAGAAAAACTAATTAAACTGTGTAAGTTCATAAGAATAGTAAATAAATTATTTGTTCTCTAAGCATTGTTTCCTTCTCCATGTTACGTAAATATAAATATATAGATATAGATAAATAGATATTGTACTGTATTGTTATTGTATTGTCTACGTTGTATCTTATTGTATTGTATCTCTATACCATTGTATTGGTTTATGAGAATAAAGAATGAATGAATGCATGAAATATCTCAGAAATTTGTTAACATGTTTAAATTAGATGTAAATATTTTAACAAATAAAAAAAACAAACAAACATTTAAGAGAATTTGACTTACAAAATACTGTGATTAGAAAGAGTGGAACTAAAGGCATTGCATTGTCTTGAATTGAAAATGTGGTAATAAGTAAGTAAGTAAGTAAGTAAATTTTATTTATAGTCGGTAAATATACCCTTAGAGAACAAGACAAGCATGAGCTCTAAGGAGCTCTTACAACCGACTGACATATAACTATATATATACACAACAATAAAAGAAAATGCATGCACATTTCATTACATTGCATATAAAACAAAGCACATTTTACTTTAATAAAAATAGTGGTTTCAAACAGCACGCAGTACTAAGATAAGCAGCACATATATAAAAACAGTTAAAACATAAATTTATAAGTTTATATATAGCATAAAAGCATATGCAGGCAGTAATTATTAGTAGCCTAGTAGGAGCTTTCTAGTTAAGTTCATTAGTTATAAGTTATATAAGGCATATGAACAAAAAGCACTAAAATTTAAAGAACAGCAGTTAAATTAAATTAAGCAAGACACAACTATAGCATAAAATTTCAAAATTTTAGCTATGAGGCAGCATAGGTATGCGACATGCACTGCATTTGCATTTCTGGTCCACGCACCAATTTCCTAAATAGCTTTTAAATTGTGCAAATGATGCCATATTCCTGACATCATTTGGTAGTGAATTCCAAATTTGTGCTGCCTCATGTCTGAAGGATTTTTTACCATAGGTAGTAGTTTTTACCATAGGTAATGAACTTTGTGGTAAACATTTATAAAGTATTTATATTAAAAATCGTTCTCAAATGTTTATTAGGTAACCATAATTAATTAATAATTTTATTAAATTATGAACTGTAGTTATAGTTTTTTTAGTATACAAAAATAATAATGCCACGGGGAAAAAACAATAAACGAGGAACTCCATAAAGAATAAGATAAAAAAAAGTATATAAAAAAGGAAAAATTGTCAAATATTAAAAATATGATAAAAAAGCATACAATAATTTTAATTGTTAATAATAGCAGATCTATTATAATTTTTGTCTGTTAATGATACATAACGGGCGTTCATTGAAAAACAGAGTTATCGAACCTAATTATGACAGTAATAATTGCATATAAGCAACCTGAGTGTTTAAACACAAGGATGAAATATAAATCACGCGCCACAGACACCATATGTAGGTACACTTTATGATACGAACCATTAGGTCGTACATCCAGTTACACCGAAGAGGAAGCAGGGGAGCCTACCCACTATGGACTTTTGACCATATTCACCACATCAAGTGGCAAATGCATATTTCCAGTTTTTATTAGTTTTATTGCTTTTATGCTTAATAAAAAACACGCTTTTTTCTATTACCATTGATGTCACAGACGTCTAAGAAGGTAATCCTATCACTGTCAATTCAATTCACACATGAGGAGACAATTGGGACAGACCATTTCAAGGGGGCCCTTGGTTTTTTGTTTTGGTCAGAAAATTTATATTTTTGCGTCGCGACAGAATTTTTTTTCATTATTAGCATTATTTTATAGCAGAAATCCTTCTTCAGAATATGTTTTTTCTTACCCTCTGCTTCCAAAATATTTTTTTCATCAAAAATCATTTTCAAAATATTTTTTAGGAAAAAACCAAGGCCCTCCTGCAAGTGAAATGGTCGGTCCCTTAATTAAGAAGGCAGGGGTATGGGTGCCCAGTAGCAGAAATTAATTTCTGTACGGCCCCTTCCTTAGGTACATTTATTGTTCTATTATAAGCCGTAGAAATAAACTTCTTGAAAATCAATTTTCAGTTATTCGTTGTTTGGAATTCCATACTTTGCTGAAGTTTGATTTACCTTTTTCAAGCTTAAGAAGCCTGTTACTATTGTTTATATCCTCCCCTGTCTAAATGCTGATGCTGCCAGTTCTTATAGTCTTGGTTCATAGCATTGTAATTGACGAAATGTAGTTAAATGCTTTTATTTTCACATGGAAAATGTCTAAAATCGTTTTATCTGTTAAGTATAGTTATGAACACGACTTTTCCATCTCGAAGTAGATAAACACCAGAGAGAACAACAACAGCTGTCGCAAGCATAGATAATTAAGAGCGTCTAAGGTGAGAACCTTTATATTCTATTTACATTTAAATTTGAATTCAAAATTTATAACCAATTGTAAATTCGATATTCACCCGTTGTTTATTAAAAAGGGAGGCAGAGATCACAATACTGCTTTCATATAACCCGCTAGAACGAATAATCTTACCTTCGCTTTTTTTTTGGCAAGTTCAGCCTAAAAACCCGGTGGGTGTTACGAAATAACACGAATTGGTGTTGCGTATTTCAACTTCTTATCGGATAGTTGATATTCACTGCCATCATTCTTTGTCTATATCAAGCAATATATATGTAAATCGTTGCTAATCAGAAAAAAAAAACAGATTACACAGTTACAGTATGGATGGATATTATAGAGCAGAGAAAACGAATAATTGTACCCTCGCTTTTTTAAGTTTTTTTTTTTATTTTGTATTTTTCTTTTTGCGAAAATATTTTTTCAATATCACAAAATTAACATCAGATTATGACGGCAGTAAAATACGGTCAAACTCTGGCGGACTATCTGCGAACATAAATATAACAGCAATTGCATGGTCTATTTGTATTTCAACCAATTATGAAAAGCTATGTTTAAATTTTGAAATTAAAAAAAAAAGGTCGCAATCCATAAGTACATCTTATATCTAATTACAGTACTGTCTCCTGGTGTAAAACTATAAAATATTGGTGTGAATCATCTGTTGTTGAAACGAAGTTGGAATACGTTAAAGCAATGTTTTATAAATTAAATAATAAGACCTGATCATCATTCTAGTCACACAATAAGTAGAATACAAATTAACACAAAAGACTTGTTTTCAGACAATGCAGAGGCGTTATTAGAGAAACCACTAAAGAGATGTTAAAAGTCCCCATAGAAATTTCTTGTGACAATTGAAAGCTACGACTATTAAGAAGTCCAGTTTCAATGATCTAATACAGTATAGATGTATTATGTCTGGTAAGATGTTTTATTTAAAGCGTTATTATCTTAAAAGTTGTTTGAAAATATTCGATACGCGATATACTACTTAAATGGTCAATAAGTTATGTTCCGCTTAAGAAATATTTTGTTTACACAATCTGACTGTTTTAACTGCATTGTATTTTGAAACTAAATTTCCAGGGCAGTAAACACGTTAAGGTGTTCTATACTGTAAATGTATATATATATATTCTATATTTTTAGTGATGTAATATATAGATAAATCTTTTTACAAGCAACTCTTTTGCGCGTTTCTTTGCACTTCTACAAACAAATTTTGTTGATAATAGACGATATTTTTCAGGGAACAACACAACCACTAAACCAAACATTGATGACCAGCCTTCAAATATACTCCTAGCAATATCCGCTTTTTTATTAATAGTGTCGATAATGGCAGCCATTTTGATTTGTATTATACGTCAACGAAAAGTGGGCACGATTAATAATGATGATATAGAATTAGAAGAGACTAATGGCATGGATGAAAAAACAAAATTGACAGGGCATCGTACCTCACTTTGATGGTGTCTGCTTAACATGTACATGTACTATTATAATAAGCTGCATATTTTACGTTTGTTGCCTGAATTGGGATATAGCGGTTCGAGTAGATCAGCACATTTAAATGATCAAGTCAAGACAATAATGACTTTAATACTTTAGGTTTTTAACGTAAATCAGACGTTAAGTGCTTAAATATATTAAACGATATCACTGTTCAGGTAAAGACAAGTAACAAAACATCGAAAATCTGTGTTTAAAAAATGGAAGATGGTTATAAGTTAAAACCAGCACTGAAAGTGAGCAAAAGATCGGAAATATATGTAAACAACACAAGACGAATATAAATCCCAGCACTGAAGAGTGAAAAAAATATTGGCAATCTGCATATGAAAAATAAAGACGGGAAAAGATTATAACCAGCTATCAAGAGTGAACAAAACACTGTAAATCTCCATTAAAAAATAGAATACGAAATTAAATTATTTTTTGCGCACACTCCGCGATATTAGAATTAATACTACAGCAGCACAACGACAACTATTGACCTTGCGCTATGCCCAGTGTTCTCGATAACTTGATCAAATCTGCTATATGTTTAGATATTTAATAATCGAAGATAATGTAGAGATAGAGGTAGAATGTGTCTTTGGAATTTTTAAAGTCAATACGTAAGTCAGAGATCTAATCATGTATGTAATCACTTGTCTTAAAAAGCAATGCTTCCATGAAGTGCAAACAATACAAATTACCCTTTGAAAAGGACGTCAATTAGAAAGAAATACAAATTAAAAGCCTACTTGTATTTTTTTCCTTTTTATTTTTCAAAAGGGAGGACGAACCCTATAATTGCGATCTATCTGTAACAGTACATGCCCAGACGAGATATTGGCTATTGTCATCGTCATCTCTTTGTCGTAAACTTTACCTTTTAACATTCTTTTCTTAATGCCGCATACTTTGGTAGACTTTTCTTCGTCGTGTATAGAAATTACATTACATCTAAAGATTGAATATGCAACAATTGATATCAAATCCAATTATATATGTCTCTTTTTTATTTAAAAAACGTCCAAATATTCCATAATGAATGGATAATATGCCTTAATGATTATATTATAAATCTTTGATAATTTTGTTTATACTGACCTGAAATCCGACACTGTTATACATTTCACATAAACTTATCGAATAGGGATATTCTGCAGGAACCTAGTCCGAGAATCCTCTGCCGTCATGCGCTTTTTTAGACTGTCGTGGACGCTCCCATCGAAGTCTAAAAAGAGCGTTGGACGACAGTAGATTCTCGGACTAGCAGGAACCGTTTGACAGATTAGATATTATTATTATTATTATTGATATTTATGTTGTTTGTTGTGGTTGGTTGTTATAATTCGAGGACAACGCTATCTGTTGGTACGTTGATGGATGTTCTTGTTGCATTCGTAACTAAAAGAAGCATCCCGTGCATCGCAGTATAATCCATATATTATTCCAGAGTAATATAATGATACACTGTGAAAAAGAACATATGACTCGAAATATCTTTTTTGTAAATGTTTTCATCTGGCCCTCTAACCACCTTCATTCCTTTCCTATATTTGTTTTTAACAAACATTACGATAACAGCTTGATATAAAAAGTCGTTTCAGGCAGCATTTTATTACATCTTATTGGACAAAATACCCGTTTTAGTCATTTAATTGTTTACTCGGCTATACCTCATACTATTATAAAAATGAACAATAACAATTTTTTTCTGCAAATACTATTCAAATTAAGTCTTTGCTTCCTCGTCTTCTCGCGAGTGCTGCTAAATCTCTGGTAGTTTTCATTGACGAGGTTCGGGGTCGAAAAGTCAATTCAGAGTCATAACTGTCATAGAACTCGTCGTCATTCAACAGAGTAATACTGTTAGCTGTTCGAACGCAGTAATTATCCAAAGAAATGTCAATACTACTTCCGGCAGACTGAAGGCTAAGGTTGGAACTTTTATGACTGTTTTTTGTCTTATTTCTACAGTTGACCAGAGATGTTATAGTATTTTGAATGTCACAGAACTGTCTCTTCAGTAGTATGTCATGTTGTCGTAGCGATATCTGAAATATAAATCAATAAAGAGTAAAAACCACTTTAAATTGATCTTGTTCTACTTTACCGTAGGGATATTTGTTTTCATTTATATGCAACTCCAAATGCACACTTATAAACATAATCAAAATGCACTATTTTTTCATATTTGTACCACATATACATATACGGGAGAACACAATCTCACCTTTTGTTTGTAATCAATCTAACTTCTAAAGGCCGACAAGTTCAATTGGTATTTCATGTATATATTTATATGGTATAAATAAACCCCCCTGACCATACTGGAAGGGTTCCCAGTGCTCCACCCACATAGCTAAATTTCCCTCCCTTACCCATTACTTCATGTTTTTCCAGTGACAGTTTAAAAATTTA
Source organism: Limnoperna fortunei (assembly GCA_944474755.1). Lineage (NCBI taxonomy): Eukaryota > Metazoa > Mollusca > Bivalvia > Mytilida > Modiolidae > Limnoperna > Limnoperna fortunei. Next base: position 67,572,890 of record OX104111.1, read on the forward strand.
TTACCCATGTCTTATTCCCGTGTCCATTCGATTTATTGTACGTGTACACTTCTTCTCGTCTTAAATATAGCTGAAATATTGCTCGCTAGACTATGCGAACGTTCAATCAATCACTTATTTCACGGGAACTTGAAATCTCAGCTAATATTACGATAAACTTGAATGTGTAATACAAAAATAAAGTGTTCTGATATCAACTCGACTTGTCAAATTCGATGATAAGAATAAAGCTTTGTCCAAGAAGAATTGTGAAACACAGTTGATTTAAGATACGCCATTTCTTTAATTCGGGTTTCATGCAACTATTTATATATGGTATATATAAATCCTCCTGACCACACTTGGAGAGTTCCCGGCGTTCGACCCTCAGAGCTCCCTAGCGCGCCCCTATGCGTTGTCAGGTTGCAATATACATGTATACTCAAAAGCCTGACCGCAGACAGTAGTAGATAATGTGTTTGGATAATGCCACGCTCCTTGCAGGATAAAGACCACTTTAGTGGATTTCGAAAAAAGTAGACTATTTGTAGCCGCTGCAAAAGGCTAAAATTTCGCCCTTTTACCAATAACTCCATACTTTTCCAGTGGCAGTTCAAAATTTTAATTCCCCATGTTCCATTCATGTGTTAGTCCATTGATTTATTGTGTGTTGTTTATATTTCTTCTCGTTCTGAATATACCTTAATATTGCTCGCTTGACGTTAAGCAAACGTTCACTAAATCAATCGTTTTACTGGAACTTGAAATCCGCCTAAATTTACGATAAACTTGCATGTGTATTTAAAAAAAAAACTTAATAAATTGTTCAGATATCTAGGTGAGTTGTCAAATTCGGTGATAAGAATTAAACTTTTCCTAAGAAGAATTGTGAAACACAGTTCGTTTAAGATACGCCATTTCGCGAGATTGATAATTTCAATGTTAAGCCATGAACCACTTGTATTCAAGTTTTTCTTTCCGAAATTTCCGTAATAATCATGTCCCTTCAGTTATGTCAAAATAAATATTTAAATATCCAAAACATTTCAAACAATCCGTATTGTTTTGAAATACTTACTAGTTCATGTCGTATCCATACCATGGCCTGGGATAGATCTTCTAAACGTTTGTCCATTGATTCGTGCGATACTATTCCTTCAGAAGACTTGTCCTCCATTGATTCGTATCTTTTTGGAAGTCTTACATCCCTCGGCAAACAGGAATATCTTAGTGGTATTGAGTTATTATTCATTGTATAACTTCTGGCATTTTTTAAGCGATGCCATCTAAAATTTAAACTAGCATTTGTCAATAAATTGATATGAGATATATATAATATCTTTTCTGTCCCCCCCCCCCCATGTTTGTAATAAGTTCACATTATATAGCATTCCAGTTTAATGAAATTAGTGATAAAGATATTTTAACAATACGCATCTGATCGTAAACAAACAAAATAAAGAAAACAACTTAAATTATGTTATTTCATGTCTGTCATGATAATTGTTGTTCATTTCGGACAATGGAAATGTAAATGTTGTTCATTTCGTACAATGGAAATGTAAATATTGTTCATTTCGTACAAGGGGAATGTAAATGTTGTTCATTTCGTACAATGGAAATGGAAATATTGTGGGGCGGATGTCTTATATAGTTCTAGGATACAAAAATCAATCGATTCTTAAAGTTTTGTTAAGAAATAAATCGAAAGATCGACTTATTGATAATTCTTATAAATAAAATTGATAAATCTTACCTTCCCTCATAAGTTTTGTTAATTCCACTTTCTGTGAGAAAATAAACATGTAACCGTTATCTATGTAGCTGAACTGTACGTTACCTATGCTTCTGTTGAAACTAATTGATTAAGCGCCATACTATGTACAAATATAATCACTTTCGCTTGTGTGTATTGCCTTCTAATGAGGTAAAATACGTCCGAGAAATAGTTTGGTTGATGAGCATTTCTTCTCAACGTAACACCTTATGCCTTATTTCACTGTTGATTAAACCCGACTATGAATGCGAACTCTCTGATGGAAAAGTTCAAATTGTTAAAAGTGAAGGCTGATAGCGATGGTCAATCTGCCATATTGATTAATTATCGATTGTTTCACTACAAAATTAGTAAAATTAGATTGCTTTCACACCACTAATATACTTTTAATGTGTCCACTTCATCACGTTAGAGTATATTAAGGACATATTTCCATATTTCTCTGCATATATTTCTGCCCGAGTGTTAATTATCAATCAATCAATTAATTTACACACTGCTTTATGTTGTTAAAATTCTTACGTTTGTTAATCGAAGTTTTGTAATCAAACGCTCTACATTTGAGGCCTACCCATTATATTATGTATTACACATTGCGTATAGCGGATAAAAACCGAAATTCTTTGATTTAAACAATCTTACCAAAGGTCTAGGTAATTCGTGATCAACCGTGTCAACACTGCGATTTGTATCCAAAGTTCAGACACGGTGTGCTCGACTCCAACCGTAAATGTTATGGATTGCTAGTTTACCTGTTGAAGTTAGGGTTCTCATCGTGTAATCCGGATTCTATCACAGTAAATTCTGGACGTGTCAGCTTCAGGACTATATTTAAGACAATTTATTAATTACCTCTGTTGAAGTAGAAATAAATAACAGCTTGTTATTGTGTCTATAGTTTAAAAGAAAATGATTTTAAAAAACAAATAATTGTATGTAAGTAGAATCTTATCTTGTATAAGCGGAGCAACGGGTCAAATAAATCAACCATGACTTTCGAACACACACTTTGATTAGCTCCAAAACCTATGCAAAACCGTGAAAAGGAAAGATTTTCTATGAGGCTTCACCCCTAGTGGCACCTGGTAACATGGTTCGCTGGAACCTTCGCCGTTATTGTGCACTTCTTTTCCTGGATCCGCCACTGGTCTAGAGGCCTTTTTTACAAATATTAGCAATATGAGTTTCCAATTTCAGTTGGTAATCTTCTGTGAAGCCTAAAAGGTTTACATCACCTTCACATTTAATTCCATTAAATTAACGGTAAACTAGTCCATTAGTATCAAGCTGTCTGTCTCCACTTCTGTTAAACTAATGTGCCAAGGATAAAACCTACCTAAACTAAGTTCATCGCTACAAATCTTGTATTGAAGTCGGAGCAAACTTGCCGGTCTCTTGTTGCTCTAAATATACTAGAGGAATCTTCGACTTTGTACCTCGTTTCCATTACTCGGCTAACTTCTGACCTTGACGTCTAGACAGTAAGTTCAAACTGCGCAGGATATGCCTACTTTTTGGAGCATCCGATTGCACTTCTGGACTTGTCTGAGTATATTGATTTTGTTACGAGTACAATTTGTAGTAGTCTATGTCTAGGTCGGACTAGGGGGCAAATTTCACACATTTTATATATTCAGATATTATTTTCATCTTTATTTTTCCGATGACTTGCATGTTTTATTACCATTGTTTATTCTTTTGTGCATGTAATGTAAAATTTTTGCTCCTTACTAAGGCAGGAAAGGGAATTTGTTCCCAGTGGGTGTTGCTGAATCCTCTTTACAGAAACAGACAATGAATATTATTTATTTTTCATGCAACGTGTGGAGTATCAGTGGCCGTTCATGTCACAATTGTGGTGTTTCTATCGGCTTGCTTTTTTCAATCGCGATACTTGTTAAAGCTTCGCGATACTTATTAAAAACATAAAAAAAGTCCCCTTTCTTTTGACACTGCTATAAAATGCTGAGTTCTCTATCTCTACATAACTCTCCGTACTTTTTCACTATCAGTCTAAATTGCCTGTCGATTGATTAGTCCATCCCCTTTCCCCATTGATTTATTGTCTGTTAACTTGCTTTCGTCCTTAATATCTAAAAAAAATACCGCTCGACGATAAGTACTGTAGTTTAGTAGTTTCACATGAACAGATTTTTATGTGATTTTAGGTTTAAAAAAAAGTTTACCCTAGCGAGCTTGAAATTAAAGACACCACTAATGCACTAAAGTCAGCCTGTTACATAGACCTACTCCTAGAAATACACTCGGGAAAACTACAAATTGGACGACAAACATTTTCATTGTAAACTTCTCGTTCATCAACAGCAACATTCCAGCAGCTTCAGCGTATGGTGTGTACATTTCACAACTTTTACGTTATTCTAGATTCTGCGATCGGTATTCCGATTTTCTAGAACGATCACTGCTGTTGACTTCTAACTACTCAAACAAAGGTTTGTTGTACATAGGTTGATGTTATCTCTCCAGAAGTTCTATAGTCGTCACCATGACTTAATTGATCGTTATCGGAAATCAATCTCAGTCTGAGTAATAGGTATTGTTTCCTATTCCTAAATTTGACTTTTTCCTTGACATGACAATGTGTAACTCGACGGGTATCTAATTAGAGGCATGCACTGCTTACTCGTCCGAAGCACCCGTGGTTTTTATTGAGTTTGGATTACTCTCTTTCTGTTTTTGTGTTTTTGGTTTTTGTGCTTCGTTTGTCTATATCCGGATTTGTAACTGTCTCTTGACTTTTAATTCTTTTTTTTTCTTCGCTATTTATATATTGATTTTAAGAATTGTCTATTTTTAGTAACAGTTTCTTCTGTTAAAAACCACATTTTACCACAAACACAACACGGCAGTTTCATCAGCCATTGCATATTTAATATGACGATAAGTATTCTTTCATTTTAATTCAAACTGCCGAAGGGTTTAAATGTGGTTACAACGGCTAAAACAGTATTGATGATTTTTGCTTTTAAAAGTCATAAACTTGTTCTTTTAGTGTGTACCTTAATTATTTGTTATTTTAAATTTTATTGTTGCGCTATACATCAAACAATCAATCAAATCAAAACTTATGGACTTTGGCATTTTCCTGCCGAAATTCGGAGTATTGATTTCACCGGGCTTCTTCATTCAACAAAAACTAGATGCAATGAAATAACTGAATTATTAATGAAAGATGCGTTAAACTCCATTAAAATAAACAAACAAGACAAGCAATAATGGATTATGTTGGAATGATCCGTTATAACATGACAATTTGAATTACGTAACCCTGGATACATAATTCATCCTTGATAGACTGACCAGTTATTTAAAACAAAACTAACAATTATAATACCATGAAATCGCTCAACGTGAACAAGTCTGATATTTTTATTAACTATCTACAGAAATGATATTTATCCAGAATAGTTTGAATGAGTTGAATATTAAACTCACCCCGATTCCTTTTTTGTTAACTATCCTCCCAAGTCAAGAGTGCTCCATCATGATGATGTGAACGCGGAATCAAAAACCCTTGACTTGGGAGCTGTTATTAACTTAACAGGACTTGTGCAATGCAGGATTTTACAGTGTCCTATTGACTGATACTTTTTAACCCAATATATAACAGAATACCTCATACAAGATATATCCTATAATCGCCAATAATTATAATTCGACGCTCATATGGCTGTATGCGCTTTCTTGCGCAAGATCGTCACTTCGACGATAATTTATTTATTTTTTGGAACTGGTTTATAATTCTTTACTGCAACATTCATTTCCACAGTCCACGTTGAAAAAAAGTGGGAAAAACTAAAATAATAACCATTATGATTATGACCTTAAATACAAAAATGTTTAGCCTGTTTCACGTACAGACAAAAGGAAACGAAACTAGTAATAATTGTGTTGGGATGCCAACACAAAATGTCTCCCAATAGAACCACTATTGTTATTATAATCTTCAGCATGTTGAAAACCCAAATTACAAATTTTTACCAAAATAATGCAGGTCCTATATAATGACATGGAAACGGCAGCCATTTTTAAAACTTCAAAAATGAATTGCAAAACTTCGGGTCACCCTTAACATGTTCCCAAAGTTTCATATTAATTGGACATTGCATCTCAGAGAAAATATGCGGACAAAATTGAGCGGAAAAAGAGAAAAGAAAGAAGAATTAAACATGATTATGATCTTATGGATCATAACTTGCTCCCAAACTACCCCACGTGGACACTAGGGTTCACACATCCATTCACAGCAACTTTGTCTACCAGGAAACCAAGTTTCGTGCAAATCAGAGCATTTTTCAATTTTGTCTGCCATTTTTGATTCAAAATGGCCGTCATTTTAGGAGGGCCAATATAACCAAATTTCAATTTTTATGACTAGCATCCATTCGTAACATCTTAATCTACCTCGAAAACCAATTTTCGTGCGAATCCGAGCATTTTGAATTTTTGGTGGCCATCTTGAATTCAAAATGGCCGCCATAGAAATCAACATGTGCGTAACATACTCTTTTTTATTTTTAAGGATTTTTTTCTTTTTAAGGTCTTTTTAAGATGGCCGCCATAAAAAATTCAAATTTTGATGACTAACATTCGATCGCAACATTAATCTACCTGAAAACTAAATTTTGTGCGAATCTGAGCATTCACGGTGATTTTTTGCAGCCCATCTTGGATTCAAAATGAATTTCCTCAAAACATGGCAAGATGAAAAAATAGTCCCAATTTTTTCGGTTGGATGTTTTGAAAGATATGGTATTAGTGTAGAACAAGAATAATTTTTTCCAGTCAATGTCTTTACAGCGGAAGCTCTTCCTTAAGTGTGTAATGTGGTACAATGTTACCACAACATTGAAATGAAAGTAGGAAAATCATTCTTAAACTTTAAGGTAAAATTCCCGCAAAAAGTTCGTGGACATCCATACTTTTTCTCCATTTTTATGTAATTTAAAATTATATGTGTAATGCTCCATATATGAGTTTTAAGTGAAAGAGATTTTTTAAATAAAAAATGTTTGTCTTATACTCGTTCGGTTGGATAATGACCTATGTAATTTGACATGTGCATAATATGGTGCGGTAATACATACTTAACTTATATTCCAATTTTTAACAAAATCCTTAAACTTTTTTTTTCGATTCTTAAGGATTTTTTTCATTTTAAAAATGGCCGCCATTTCAAGATGGCCGCCAATTTCAAAATTTCAAAACTGGCGTACACCACCTCAAGTCATGAACTATTTTTGCGTGAAGTTTTATGTCGATTCAATTTACGGTCTCCGAGAATACAGTCGGACAAAATTCTGGCGGAAAGTGGAAGAAAAATTAATATTAAGAAACGGAGCAAAAACAATATGTCTCCAAAACGAAAGTTTGGGAGCCATAAAAAAAAGAAACCGGACAAAACAATGTGTCCCAAAACCTAGTTTTGGAGACATAAATAGCTTTATAACCATATCATTTCACTTAAGAACAAAAAAAAACGCAAAAAATGTAAAGGTTCTACAGATGACATTTATTTTATAATGTAAATCTGTCACAGAGTCCTGTTAAATGCTCGAATTAACATTTTGTCTTTGTATAAATATTTTGTTTTAGACAGAATATAGCGGATGACGTGGCGGTACGTTAGGAACCTTAGAAACCCTTGGAGCAAACAATGAAACCAAAACTGTCTATTGCTATCTGATATTAAATGGTTCATAAAAGCTTACCAAGAGGTTTTACACTCAAATGCTATAAACTTTTTAGCGGCATGTATAATCGTTTCGAAAAGGTATTGTAATTGTATAGGTACAAATTGTGCCCCTTCATAACTGATTTTTATTGTTTTTTTCTTATAAAAATACCAGAAATATTAAGACTTAAAATATCATGGATATTTTAAAAAGACGTCCCACGGATTTGCTCAATACGCAAATTTAAAAAAAAAAATTCTGACCGTCAATTTGCCATATTCCGGTCAAATGAGTCTGAATTACATACACATCATTTTAAACGTAATGATAAAGTGTTTAATACATCCTCTTAAATCAGGGGTTCTGAGTCCACATCATGTGGGTTCGAACGTGGACTCGGAACCCCTGACTCACCCTGTGAGGGTTAAACATATCAGAAATGAGTAAACACGGAAAAAATTTGCTTGTCCATTATTTAGTTTGGTAGATTGATTGATTAATGGTGTTTAACGCCCGAGCAGCATTATTTCAGCTATATTCAGGCGATAGTTTGGTAGAGAAGATCCTCCAAATAGTTTGGTAGAGAAGATCCTCCAAATGGTATGTCTAACATTCACGAATAGGTATTTATGAAACTTTCAAGATTCAGCGGTGTTTTATATTATTTTAAAATAAGATTTCAGACAAAGGTATAACCTACAACTTGTTTGTTTGTCATGAACTATTTACATTCAATTATCCCGCCAATAACACAGAGAGCCCCGGCTTCTCTCTATAGGTATTGATATGCAGCTGAAAAATTGCTTTAAAAGGCGTAGGCCCCCTGTTAAACAAATATAGTTGACACTAAATTATTAAACATATATCCAACAAACAATCGAAAACTTAAATAAATTTAAACTTCCGTGTTCTGATTATCTGGTTGAAATCCGTATCTTTTGATCAGATGTTAACAAAATTTCTCGACATTTGAGATAAGCCGTTAAAAGTGCGTGATATGTATAAAAATAAAATCAGTGTTTTTTTTTGTTTTTTTTTTATTTTGTACTGGCAAGTTCATTAATCTTTAATGCACGTGATAGATTTCCAGATATGAGTTGTGCAGTATGATTCTTCCCCCCAACCCCAACAACAAGTAAAAACAATCATGCACATACCTCCAGAGTTTCTTGGGCTGATGCAAATTATCTTATTTTAATCAGATTTAATTAATGCTAAAAAAATATTTAATGGTATTATTAGTAGTTGCTGAGTGGACTTTAGTTTGGCCCATATAGTGGTTAAGATATCTACGATTGATTTCGTGCTTAGGACTGCGAATTCTAGTCAGACTTACGGCAGGGTATGCTCTTTTCTTCATTTATTGATAAGGATGGCAAGTCTTACCCCTCGACCTTCAGGATAATGATGGAAGCAGCATAGATAATGACTGCAATGAGCCATTTTAGATTTTTCCAATATAAAAAAAATAAATCTTGCCCCATCCTTTTTCTATTGTAGCTGTAGATCTTCCACGCTGCGACAAACAAAAACAGAATTTAAATCATAAGATAATAAACTACATTGGGTACACTTAATATATTTATAGTACATATCTTAATTTAAACTTTAAAAGCTCCGTATATCCTAGCATAAAGTATCTATAAAGGATTAAACGTTCATTTAAATGAATGCAGCGATGTTTGAACTTGGTCGTATTTTTAACAAGTAAAGGGTTTATTGAGACCTTTTGATTAGGTAAATTAACGAGTTAAATCTGTCAAAAGCTCATTTAGAAATAAAAATTATATTCCACATAATAATATACTAAATTTTTAAAGTTTCAGTTGTTGCATAATCAGCAGAAATCTTGCTTTATCGTACATGTGCATCCTGTGAATATAACGATAGCATCTGTTTTATTTCTAAATAAAACTAAAAAATTCAACAAAGAGAAAGCTGTTTCCTCTTCCGGTGTATTCAATCGAATTGAAAAGATGCAGAAGTTTTACTGTTTCGCCCGTTCGATGTGTTCTTTAAACTTAGATTTCACAAACATTTAGTTTCCTGTTGAAATTATAAAATATCAGTTTGATTTCTTTTATTATTTTTTGCATATAAAGTTACAGTCAGCTGACCATTAGCTATTTATGATTATGGCCCATGAACAGGACTAGGATTCTCGATAAATTCTTCTCAAAATTTATCGTTGTTAAATTCGTCTATGTTATTGTTACCTTGGCATAATATCAGATTATAAATAAAATGTAACATTCATGTTTTATTACTTATATCTATAATCTAAAAGTATAACCTTTAATGTAAGATTTGGACCAGCTAACCAAATGATAGTGGGCCATGTCTATGATTATTTCGTGCATAGGATAAAAGTTGCACAATTTAGGCATGTGACCAGGTAACCATAGAATGATAGGTTTTTTGCATACTTTTTGGGGAAAGACCGGTTGATCTTTAGACTTAAACAAGTGATAGAAATTTTACGTCTTTTTCGCGAGTGGAGCGCAAGACATAAACGTTTCTGTCACGAAAGATCACACGGGCTTTCCCTAAAGCACATGAAAGTACCCATTTCTTCCGTAAACCAACAACTTTCACATCGCCATATCCTATAGACTGTCCATTGTTTTAGACTTCATTGTCTATGCCATCCAATCAGAACGCCAGAAACAAGGAAGTTAAACAATAATATTATGCTTCCAAAAAACGTTCATTTAAATTGCATGGGATAACGAGCACGTTAATTTGCAATCGCTTTATGAAACGGCACCCTCAGGCGTTTTGACTGTATGACGCAGCAAGTACAGATGTTGTACGGGAGCTCATCTGTACCAGAAATCGGCCATTTACGGAAGAATAGCTAACGTTTAATCTAATTATAATGAAATCTTTCATTCCTCCCGTTTTTTCGCGCGGAAAAGTGGTGGTGAAAGATAATATACTCTTCAAAAGGGAAACTCAGCACTGTGTTTTAATTTATAAACATGATTTTTTTTTAAATAATTTTCACTTATAATTTAAAATGTACAGGTAATTTTAAATAGTTTAGCGTGAAATTGCCACATTATAAAAATGACACTTGAAAAGTGAATAAACAGTGAATTGCCGCGAAATTTTTAAAGCGTTTCTAAAGGAAAGTTCGTGGTCTACTCAACCTATATCGTATACTAGTAAACGGAACAGGTCTGATCGTCCGACTCGTCAAAATGTAAAAGTTATGCCATGCCACGGTTGGATACTGCTACCAGAGTCATCATCATTGGAGAATACAGGCTGTATGAGTCTCCCAAACTGAGATTGTACGGATCGAGAATGAACCAGAGAGCCATTTCCAGATTATTAGCCCTATTCCAACAGACCGTTACGACTAATGAGGTACAAGAAGTAGTTTACCACGCATAACCACAGCATGTCAAGACCGGTACATTCGCGTATTCCATTTACGGAATCGAATCGTCACAACAACTGAAATCGGGATACATGTTTTGCAAAGGTTCAGCTCCCAAACTGTCAGAAACTGAATCAGACAACATGGAATTGGACATATAAGTCTGTATTTTGGAGCATTTTGGAGTATTTTAAAGGCGTTAAATCGACCGGAAAAAGTCAGATCGTGCAAGCAACAGGCTGATGGTCTGGATATTGCAGAACTGGCGCAGAATCTGGTTAATTGACGAGTCGTGAAAAAAGCGTGATGGCAGAGCACGTGTTTACCGCCGAAGAAATGAACGATTCGCGCAGACATGTGTCCATGAATTGGACAGAATCGGCGGAGGTAGCCTCATGGTGTGGGCGGCAATCTCATGCAGATGACAAACAGAAAATGAGAGCTTTTGTACGTACCACACAACTTAACGGATCAGCGGAAGAGAGACGACATCCTTCAACAACATCTTCGTCCAATTATTTATCGATGGAGTTATACAAGCAATGCTAGGCCACACACAGCTCAACTAACCAGAGACTTTCTTGAGCTGAATAACATTAATATGTTGCCATGACCTTCGATATCGCCGGATTTGAATCCCATCGAACATCGATAGAACCAAATGGACAAACGTGTACGCCAGCGCCAACCACCATCGTTGCCATGATCCTGGATCAACTTCGACAGATGTTGCAAGAGGAATAGCGAAGAATACCAGTCGACATAATTTTAGTGTTTTGATAGAGTCCATGTCGAGGAAATGCAGAGCAGTGCTGGATCCTCGAGGAGGGCACACGCGTTACTAATTTGCAGTTGACCAGAAAAGACTTCGAACTGTGAAATCGACTGTGATTTGTGATTGGTACGGGCAATGTCTGTTACTTTGCATACAACAAATAATTTTAATGCATATCATTCGTGTAATTGTAAAATTTTGATTTGAATGTCGCTTTTAAAAATATTACTATGCGTTTTTAAGAGTATATTTTAATTCGAAATGCAGACCTTATCTTTGCTTAGAACTCGTCAACCTGAATTTAGAGATAATTTATAGTGTTTCACCAAACTAGTAGTCACACTTCGGTGCTGACAGGAATATTGATTCTTTCATTGATATAATCATGATCTACATTTACTGCCCTAAAATTTCTACAACTGTCAAGGTGTAGATATCCTTAGCCGACTTTGATATAACGTTTTGGAATATTGGTGATATAAGCTCTACAACATGATTTTAAATATTGTTTGGAATTAGGGGCCACTGATGAGACGATTAGACGAAACGCGCGTCTGGCGTAGTAAATTCCATTTATCTTGGTATCTTTGTTGACATTTTATTTGCATCAACTGGGTCGATGCCTCTGCTGGTGAACTGATAGTCCCCGAGGAGATCACCAGCCAAGTAGTCACTTTTAGGTACTAACAGGAATATCATTTATTCTTTCAGTGATATAGGCATAATTTACTTCCCTAAAATATCGAAAATTATTTTAATTCTGTTTTTCTATTTTTAATGTGGAGACTTTGTATAGGGATTTGGAAGTTTGATGATAAAAGCTCTACAACATCTAAATCATTTGGATTTTAAATATTGTTTGGCTTTGAGAGCCACTGGTAAGTCTTGATTAGACGAAACGCGCGTTTGGCTATGTAAATTTTATTAACTTTGGTATCTTTGACGGAATTATATATTGGAATTGTGGGTGATAAAGGCTCTACAACACCGTAATCATTTGGATTTGGTAAAAGTTTTGATCTTAAATATTTATAAGGTTTTATATGTAAATATTTGTCTTTAACAAATTAATAAAAGTCCATAGTTATATGACATAAAACTCCGTCGGCCATATAAGTTTTAATTTTTAATGCATTTCATCATTAAATACACAATTTTTAATCCATAATAAAACTTTTTATATATTTTTAAGGGTGAAAATATTCTATTGAGACAACGAGAGCGGGTTATTCATTAGTATTCATTATTTTATTAATTCTAGGTCAGTTAATTTCAGTTCTCTACATAATGTATGTTTTAATTGTTTAGCCTATAATCTAAAATGCATTTCATCGTTAAACATATATATTATATATTTTAATTTTCAAATATTATCTAATATTGCTTAAAGTGACGTAATTAATTGACATTAAAGCCATAAAAAATTACTGCTGGAAGAAAAAAAGGGTCAAAGTTTAACGGCTTAAATCGACTAATATTTTCATAGTGTTCAATCTCTTCTTATTATCTCTTAATGATATATAATTGTTTTCGGGTAAATTGAGCAAAAAGGTAAAAACCATACTCTACAATATAGTTCATGTTGTAAGTGATAAAATTGCTAATTTAATATTAAAGAAAATATTTCAATGACAGTTTTTCGTATTTGTTAAATCCTTCAAGCTTTAAAATACATTTTGTTTGTCCTGATCTAATAAGAAGAAGTAAAGATGTACATAATTTGCATATTAATGCGCGCTTCTCGGTAGTATGAATAGCTCGTTTCAATTTTTATTTTTGGATTATTTTACTATCTATAGTGTAAGCCAGGGACAGTCTATACTAGACTGTCCCTGTGTAAGCCTAGTATTTTTATTAATGCATTCTATTCTTGACATAATAAAATGTATATACTTGCGTTTCTTTTATTAATTAGTTATTTAATTTGATAAGAAAAACGCATTTGAAAATTTGGTTATGTTACATTACGTAATGTATTTCATCGCTTCAATTGTATTTCTTGGATTATTTCGTGAATTATATGTCAAGCTTCGTAATTTTTTAAGCATTCTTATTTTAACATGATAAAGTGTATTTTTTTCGGTTTCTTTTTTTAGTTACTTAGATAATTTGACAATAAAAGTGCATTTTTAGATTTTGTTTAACGCGCTTGTGACCACTCATCCAGAAAACTTATTTCTGGATTATTTCATAATTTATAAGGAAGAGAATGGAAACTTTACGCAGAAAATTAGTCATCTTGAACATTAAATTTAATTTCCCTGGGTTTTGTTTATTGACGGTTTCGAAATCCCAAACTCTCATGAACGATTCGTGTGTGGTAGTGGTGGTTTTAGGGAAGGGGCAGAGACTATATTAGATGTGCCGTGTTTATTTGCTAAGTGATTACTTATTACCTGACACTGAACTTTGATGAAAGGTAAAAATGAAAGACCAATTAGACTCGCATAATAAGCCGCTAAAATGGCTAAATTAGATTATGATTTTGATATATATTGTATATAGCCTGTTGTTTTGTTTGTTTATTTGTTACTTTCTCTGTACCAATTGTATTATTGGCTGTGTGAGAATAAACTATTTTACAAAATTAGATTTTCAAACAGGCATGTTATTTAAAAAATTGATGTCTGAATCAGTGAAAAATGTGGTAGAAATTAGTATGGAAAAGAAATTTCTCAATAATAAAAAAAAAAAACACAAAAGATATAGATTTTTATTTAATTCAAGATTTAAAAATTTTGATGTTAAGATATTTTAACGAAGCAAGTTATATATATGATAATACAACCGAAAATAATTCAGTTATGTTTGAATAAAGGTCATCAACAGTTTATATTGTTGAAAATAATTGTAGAAGTTAATAATCTCATCAATTGTTTTGCAAAATAAGACTCTTCTAATTGTTTTTTTTTTAATTTTTAAATTCTGAAAATTTTATAAAGTTCTTAGCAATGTTTATGCACATGAATGCTAGTTTGACGTTTGAAATACATTTAATTGCAAATCTTTCGAAACAATTTTTATAACAGTAAAATTAAATCAATAGAAATTGTAACTTGTCGCAGGGACAGTCTATACTATACTATAGACTGTCCCTGCTTGTCGGTATGTTTTCTTTGATTTTACGAGGGCGCGATAACTGCCGATCTTACATTCATATTTTCCCCCACAGAACCACTTGACTATGGTCAATGTATTTTTATTGGTAAACATTTGTCCTTCCAAAACTTTGCTTTTTTTATTACACTTGCTCTTCTCAAAGTTGAGATATTATAATCAAGATGATTATTTCTTGCCTTTCACAATCGTCTATATTTGCATCCCTTTACAGCATATGATGAAATTTTAAATAAAACAAATTGAAAAAAAAACTATTACAACAAATGGGATACACCTATAACATATAAATCGAACATCTCTAGATATGGGTTTTCTTGTTATGAATAAATTTCCGTATTTTTTTATGGATGAATTGTCTCCCTTGTCCACCAGGTGACTTCACAACTATTACAGCGTCGCTATGACAAATAACCTTTGAACTTTCACGTTGTTATATCCTCTTATTTCATTAGCTACCGTAAGATCAATAAGCCAATAGAAAGTCTTGTAACAAATGGTACAACTTGGTGTTTGGTTAGCAACAAGTCTGCCAGTAACAAGACATTAAGCATAATATACATAACCGAGTGCAATAATTACGGACTAGCTAGATCTAGGTAAGATATTATTGAAAAGAAAACGTTTATACATTCAACATACTTTTTACATTCCTTCTAAATCGACCAATCTGTCTAAAAAAACAGACTGTCTATAGTGTGTATCGTTTGAGTCATACTGCACGTCATCAGTCTGACATCAAATCAATCATTTACACCTTGTGATAGTACATTTTTAACATTAATAAAAATAGATTATTTCCTCTGGTTAATCTCCAAACATTGAAAAAGAACCATGATAAATAATGGATTTTGAATACGAATTAAGTTGACTGTTCACTCTGTTGCATGACAACTCAACTTTTCGTAATAAATGTGTATAACTGTACCGTGCTAGATTGGTGCTTGTTTGAGTAAATTGCAAGATTGCCATAAGAGGGTGGGCTAAAAAGGATTTGTTTCCATCCTGACGAGCCCCACAACCATCATACAGGTATCAGTCTTACTCAGTTGTGTTTGGGAAGTACATTTTTTAGATCAGTCCGTTAGACCTCAGACCCAGTGTCTGGTATCATTGATGATTTTCATAACAATGGTGATGAGTGAAACAACTGCTGTAATTAACAGTGATATTTAGAAGAGAAAAATTGGCTTCTTGACCAATTACATTGGGGGTATACTATTTTACCCTTGTCCATCCGTCTGTTCATTCATCTGTCCGTAACAAACAGTTTTGTTGTAGTTTTTTGAGCTTCTAATAGGATGCATAAGCCTGGTATTTTGCGTATTGTTTTATTTTTTTTAGTACCATATGCCATATGATATGGTGTATATAGCAATTTTATGCTCCTTGGTCATCTAGTTCCTGTTTACTGAATACTTTTGTGAAAGGGATTTGGGGGGGGGGGGGGTTTACTAGTGAGCATTAAATCACAGATTGACCTGGTTTGTTATGCAGTAAGATAATACTACCTCAACAATGTTCATACATTAAAAATTTAAATGACTTGCAACTTTATGTACTGAAATGTATTTGATGGCAAAAAAATATATCTACTTGGCCAGAATTTGTAGCCAAAGAAGATGTACATAATTTCTTGTTGCTTCTATTTGTTCCAATTACCTGACCATTGCCATCATATTTTTGTTCAATAGATCATGTATTGGGGTCAACTATAATTTCTATTGGGGTTAACTAACACAGACTGATGCCACATAAATTAAAACGACAAGTAATTCAAAGGAAAATTGACAGTTGTTTAAGAAATACTACAATGTTCCATACTTTTAATGTAATAATGACATCATGGTATGTTAGTTTGACTGTGATAAGCACATTATCATGTCTTTATCGCAGGCAAACTAACATATCGGTCATTAGTGCACTGTATCAGAATAACCTGTAGTTATTTTGTTAAAACTCATTTCAACATATATTTGTAGGCAAAATGGCAACTGAGCTACGTCCCACTACTCGGTACCAACCACCAGACTGGTTTACTAACAACTACACAATCTCAACAAATGCTGAGAGACAAAGAGATGCATCACATCAAACCCGTCAAGAAAGCAGGTTCCTCCGAAATGAAACTGATAACCAAACAAAATGGGATCAGCATTCTAATAATGTAAGATTGGCTGATCGGGTAGATAACATCAGACAATGGAAAGAAATTTTAGAAAGGACATTAGCTAATATTGATAAAGAAATTGCTGACCTTTCAGAAGCAAAAGAACTCACAGAGCAGGCTTTGGAAGCCAAAAACCTTCCTACAGATGTTGCTATTGAATGTCTAACATTAAGAGAAGGACGACAACACATTGATGTTGTTCAAGATGAAGTAGAAAATCAGTTACATAAGGTAAGATTACAAAACATTCAATTCACTGAATTCAGAAAGTGTAATTTATTGGATTCTATCATATCAAAATGGAATTGTGAAAATACAATAAGTTTGCATAATAATTATTGTGTATAATGGTTCCAATGGGGTACAGATTATAATTTTAAGTCTTAATGTGGGTGACAAAAATCTCAAATTATCCCTTCCACTGTCTTTAATAAATTATCAATACATTATTGTAGAATATTTATTGAATTAATTGTTGTTAGAAATTGTATCCGAGATCATATTGTATTTTATATCTTTTTGAATTTACATGTTCTGTAAATGTATATGTACTTCACATTTGAACAGTAACTGTTAAATTAAATCCATGCAATTTTAACAAAACAGGAAGTTGAAGTAATTGATGGTATTAAAAAGGCACTTCAGACTAGAATTGGAGATGCATTTGAACAGTTGTGTTTGTTGCAAGAAGCTCGCCAACAGCTCCAAGCAGATTTACAAGATAAAAATATAGCTCTTGGTATCGATATTGACCAGTATAATTTAACAGATAGATCCTCTAACATCAGTTTCAAGCCAGATTCCCTTCGTGTTCCAAAAGGGTAATTATGTTAAGATATACTGCATTTATAGTACATGTCAAATTTTTTAAATTGTATGCTATGTGTATAGAAAAGATATGTTAATTATGTTTTGATTTTAGACATTCAGCAGGCATTTTTTTGAAGAAGTGTTGTTTTGTGATTCAATTTCCTGGACTACATTAGGCTGAATTTTACTGCCGTTATAATCCAAAGTTAGTTTTGTGATTTGTCGGATTAACTCCCCCCAAAAAACCGAGGGTACGATTATTCATTCTAGGACTACATGTACCAGAGTCTCTAAAAACATTATAGATTTTAAAACATGGTTTATTGACGTAAAATTTTTCTTAATAGTAATGTTTTGATTGTAAAGCTTTACAACAACTACCAACCATAAAAGATTTACAAACAGTAAAAATGAAAAACAGTTAAATAGTTTATGCCCTTATATATTAATATTTTTATACCCCTGCTTGACAGAGTCGGAAGTATATAGTGGTCCTCATGTCTGTCTGTTCATCCATCCACATTTGGTTTCCTAATGATAATTCAAAAAGTTTGCATCCAATTTCAATGAAACTTTGGGATATTGTTATATATCAGGTTTGTAAAAGCCTATTGATTTTGGGGAAAATCTATCAAATTTAAAGGTATACACATTTGCCAAAAAAAGTTAGAAATTTTGACACAATAAAACGTTTCCAGACATTAACTCAAAAATTGTGCATTTGATTACAATGAAACTCTAATACCCTCTATGGTCACGGTAACCAGTAGACAAAAAACTTTAGAAATTTTTCAACAAAATTGTTTAGCAAATTTAAATGGGGGTATCAGTGATCGCTAGATCAACTTTGTCTAGTTGTTATTGTTTTTCTTTAATTTTTGGTAATTTGTTGTCCTGACATTTAGTGATTAGTTGAAATGCAAGGTTTGTGGTTTGCTAATCTTTATATGTTATATATTTGTAAGATTTTGTTTTAGCAAACTTAATATGCCATATCATAATAAATTTTGACAGAAAGAAAACATGGAAGGAGGTAGCAACAGTCATGTTTTTATGCTTAAGAAATACATGTAACATCACAAGATTTAAAAGTTTATCTACATTAGTCTTAGTCTAACAAAAGATATTGTTGTACATTAAGTTTTCTTTCATTTGTAGAAGCACTACTCCACAACAGTGGGAAGATTTTTCAAGATATAACAAAGATCGTGCTGAAGCTGAGATGAAATCCTCAACTCGCCTCCGTGAGGCTATTCATCATACACTCCAACAAACTGCCAATGATTTAGAAGCACAAAGGATTGCAACAGAGTATGCCTACAGGAGAAGGATACATGAATTTGAAAGGGCAAAGGATGAGTTGGAATGGCAGAAGAAAAATGTAAGACATTTTTTTTTTTAGTTTGTTTTACTACGGTACTTACTGTTAATATGATAATTACTTTATACTGTGCTTTTATTATTTGAAAATATTTATTTATAATTGTGCAGTTAAATTTTTATTAGTTCTTCCTAATTTTTCTATGGTTTTTTTTTTTAATTGTAAATTTAAAATTTAGTCTAATGTGCTACTAGTACCTGAATAATCACTTCAATTTTTGTTAGACTTATAAACATGACATGACATTGTACCACTTAAAAATATAGCAATTTGAACAATGCTGCTTCCATTTAGCAATTAATATTGAAAAATAATTCTAAAAATTTGAATTTACCTTTGTGTGAATGACATAATAAATTCATAAAATTCTTTTTTGTTTCAGACGGAAGAAGAAATAGCTGAACTTGAAAATGATATCAGAGGAATTGAAGAAAAGATTAGAGCAAAGGATGCTCCAATGAAGCTTGCCCAAACTCGTCTTGAGAACAGAACATATCGTCCAAATGTAGAGTTATGTAGAGATGCTCCACAGTATGGTCTTACCGATGAAGTAAAGCAGCTGGAGGCAACAAAGAGAGCACTAGAAGAAAAATGTAAACAGGCCAAGTATGTATCAGTTTATAAGTGTACATTTTATTTTTTTATGTTTCTGTAGTTAATATATCATTCTAGTTTATTTCCAACTCAGGGGACATGATGGCCGAGTGGTCAAGATAGTTAGTCATTTATTATTGATAACTTGGTCTGTGGGTTGTAGGTTCGAGTTTCACTGCTGGCAGGGTTTACTGAACTCCAATCTTTATTGACAAGGTCTTCCAACGGTCGGGGGGTTTCTATGATTGCAGAAAGTGGTATTAAACACCATTCAAACAAACAAACAAATATTTGTAACTCAGTATGGTATGATAACTGAAGAATTTGTTTCAGTTTAACAGTGCCCAGTTTCATAAAAAATCTGAAATTTGAGGATTTTCTCAATTCATGCTCAACTTAATTAATGACCAATCAGATTGCTGGAAAATTCAAATTTGAGGAAAAACTCTAGGATTTGAGGAAAATCTCAATTTGAGAAGTTTTAGGAAACTGAGGCCAGGCAATTTTAAAAAGACATTTAATGACAAGAATTAAAAAGATATGTGTAATTTTAATAAATTGGTCTGAATTGTATCGCTAATTATAGAAAATGTTACAAAAACAAAAGGTAATGAATGCTTTCAAAAAAAACCCAAGTAATTTTAGTATAATATATCTGATAGATCGCACGTGTATACAATGTTATTTTTGTTTCAGGCATGCTCTTGATGGTTTGGAAAACAACCTTCACAGAATAAATGATGATTTAGCTCTGAAGATTAATTCCTTGAATTTGGATAACAGATGTATGGATGTCCGCAAGAAACTTCAAGTTAAACCACAAACTGAACTAGAGAGAAACTTGACTCTCACTGGTATGCAACGTGAGAGATCAGCTCTTCTAGCCTAACTTTCAGACTATGAACGCTTTTAAACAACAGTATTGAATATGTATATGAATTGTTCATGATTTTCTACAAAAAACATTCAAGTGTCTCTCAATTTGTTCATGAATTGTCTTTGTTATATATGTAACTGGAGTATGTTATTATCACATTTTATGTGCTGTACAATAGTCTTTCACTGTGCGTGTGTTTCATTTTTTAGTGCATTTCTTCTGTCATTATAAACCAGCTTCCTTTTTTTCAAACTTGGAGATTTAAAAAAATAATTATGAGTGCAACAGTTAGTTATTTAAGAATCATGGTAATTATTTTATGAAGTGGTAAACATTTTGTGCGGTATTTGTGAGTGCGTACAAATCAATCTACCACCTTTTACAGTATAATATATAGCTATGTAAAAATTGATGATCAATAAAAGGTGTTACATCTTTGTTTACTTCAGTGTCTGTATACCACTCAGTGTAGAACTGTTAACACTGGAATCGTTGCAAAATTTTAGATTACTTATTTTTATAAACTTTTAATGAAGATGAGAGATATGGTCATATATAAGATTTAGGACCTTTATGGAGAATTATTTAACACAAGACATTATATACATTGTAAAAAACTAGTTGACTTTTCAAACAGATAGTGATATTGTTTCTGAAATACTAGTAGTTTGAAAAACAATCCAGTGCTGAATAAAGACAAATTTTGTCAGGTATAGATTAATCACTTTAGATAATTGAGCCACTGTACTCAATTAAAATCTTTTTGAGAACCCTGATTGTTTTAAGTGTCATGCAAACTTTATGATAATGAAGATTCATTGTTTACATGTCTAAATGAAGTTTGTTAAAATTGTTGCCAGATACACATGATGAGAAAATACATAGATTTTTGTAAGTTTTTATTAGTCTTGCATAAAATATGTGCTGTAATGATATAACCTGCTACAGGATCATAAGAGCTAATCCTTGGTCGTTGTGGTAGGCATTATCTGTTAACCTTTTCATTTCTATTATCTTTTATAAATCACTGGACAAATTGAAACAAAGCTTGGTCACAATGTTCAGTTGAAGGTCATCAAAAGTTTGTCTTTTTTTAATATAAAATTCAAAATATCCACCACAATTTTGCGTAGTTTACAACCCTATGGGAAAATGTTCCAATGTCTTCTCATCATCTGCAAAGCTGATTAAAACCATACTGTGTATGGACTTTATGAGATGGTTCTCTACAAAGTTTAATGGTTTTTTGTTCTGATTGGAAACGCAAGATGGCTGCCATGCCATGTTAGGTTTTAGTTTAACAGTAGAAAATTATTTAGATTTCTCCTCAAGAAAGTCAACCAATTGAACTCAAACTTTCAGAATATTCATTAGATGATCCTAACTAAAGTTATTATTTATACCAATCGAAAGTTTAAAAATAGTCACTACTGCAGGACTTAGTTTTTAAAAGGACTCGGTGGAATATCAATTAAAATACATACTTTAAACCTGCAAAAAATGTTGAAGTTGAAGTATTAAAAAGTGTTTCTGGATGGTATGCTGCTAAGTTTTTGTTTTTGTTCTTATAAACAATACAAGATGGCAAAACGTATTTTAACACAGAAACCTATTAGAAAAATACGTCTTCACTTTAACTATTTAACCAATTGAAAACTGCTACAGTTTGGAAATTCATGATGGCTGAAACCATATAACTTATTTTCACATAGACACCTTTTGTAAAAACTACAAAGATGTCATATCAGAAACCGTTGAACCAAACTTAAAAACAAAATGAACTGAATGGTACTCTACCCTATATTTTTGTCTGCCAGTCGTAAATTATAATGGCCACCTCGTAGACTTACTTGAACATAGGACCAATGACCATACGGGAAAATGTTCAGATGCCTCCTCAGCTAAACGAAACCACCATGTAATGTTAATAGATAGTAATGCACATCTTTTTTTTTGGTTTTTGTTTATGTTTGCTGTTATATCGACCAACAGTCTATACAAATATATTATAAAAAGCCACAGTTATTCCAAAAAGTAATTTACTGAAGAAGACCTTGTAAACATGATTTGAGATATATTTGTCAAATGCGGCGAGTCCATATGTATAAAAACAAAAGGCGGTAACTATTTCTATGTAAACAAATTTTGCACTCCTCTTGTATTTTTGTTTAATTACTTATATGACGTTTAATTAATTCGAATGCTATATAGCTACATTTTAAAATCTTGTATATCATACAGAAGATACAAAAGATAAACTTGCGAGCATAAAGAAATTTTATGGTTTAATTCGTATAAAGCTTCTTGGTAGATGCATTTAAGAACACAATTCCTGCTACTCAAAAAACAAAAACAAAAGCAAAAAAAAAAAGAAAGAAAATAAAACATAACAGCAGAATTTAAGGCATGTGGAATTCAAGAATTCAATGAATCTTCTTTCGTTGCTTCAAGACGATCTAACTAAAGGAATCGTTGACTGTGCGTTTTATTAAACCGTTTCCAACTCTTCAAACGGTAATCTTCAATCGGGTGTACCACAAGGTTCAGTTTTAGAACTCTTGTTGTTTTTATTGTTCATATTAACGATATTGCGTAAGAAATTTTCTCTCTGGTTTAACTTTTCACAGTCCATAGTTTATTAATGTATTCGTTGGTCTAGAACATCTTAAGAAATTAGATGAATTAGGGTTATTAGATTTAACTTCGTTTAGAAACCACGAACCCCCTAACCTTACATTGAACATGGATCATGTTTCCTTCTTTGAATTTTAAAACATGTAGTATTCCTATCAACAAATTGTCAATTTTCTAGTCATACTGGTATTATCACTGTGAGTGCATACAAACAACTATTTATTCTGCGAAGATTGGAGTAGCTTCTCTGCAGAATAAACACTGTTTAATCGTGGTTTCTTTGCCACATATTTAGAAAAAAATGAACGTTTACATGCAGTTAGAAAATGCTACAATTTAGACAGGACTAGCTCATTTAGACAGCAAGATTAGGGATACTGACACAATGAAGCCTGCCTCTTATCTAGACCCTCATATCGAAATGGGTCCAAAAGGAAAACTAAGAAGTAAACAACAACAAGCTTAATGACTTCAGCTTTCCTATTGAACACTTCCCGTTCATTGATAACAACATTTCAGTAAGCATGTCTATTAATTATAAAAAAATAAATAAATAAAAAGTTTTACACTGCGCTGATATTACTTACTCAATATGAAAAACGCACTTTTTGATGTTGTCGCCGTGATTAGAGCAAGTGAAAGATTTAATTTTAATTAAATTGTATATATTGCAATTGTTTGTTTGTTTCGATGGTTTTAACGCCACTTTCAGATATATCATGGCATAGGTCTTTATTGGGGAGAGAAAGCCGGAGTACCAGGAGAAAACCCACGACCTTCGGTAGGAAATCTGGCAATCCTTGTGACAATTAAGATTGGAGGTCGAGTACTACCTGCCTGCAGTGAGACTCGAAACCGCAATTTTAGTGTTAACTTCCTTAACCACTTTGCCACCGAGGTCCCTTAATTATATTGCAATTCGATTATCACTACTATTAAAAAGAAATGAGAGTGGCGTCTCTTACATCACAGTGACAACCTTCAGAAAATATCTCGAAAATTATGTGAAAAAACCACACCATTTTTTTATCTCTAAACTCCGGTTTATCTACCGAAGTGGAGGTCAGTCCAAAAAAAATCTCAGAATTAAACCGTTGCATTGCAGACAACAACAATATGACATGGATTGCGAGTTTGGTGTGAATTTGCTCTAGGTGTTCAGAAGAGAATAAGCCTTTTAAAGATTTTTCTTAGTTCAAGTTCTATTTTAAATCAAGTCCTATACTGGAGGCTATTTTGGATTTCCGATGGAATGAAAAACATTAACTTTTTAGAGGACTATCGAAAAAATATTCATAATGATATTATTGAGCAAGTACAAAAACTAGTGATTTTGGTAGCATCTAGAGTAGATAAGTAATTGTATGACGGTCATTTTTGGAATTAAAAAGTAAGATTTTTATTTTTAATATTAAAAATGGTAAACATCAATGAATGGTAACAAGTCCGACGTGCAATTACGATGCAAATAATGAATGAATTTAATTTGGCGTATGGTTAGGCAAGCGTACAAATTTATCTTGGAAGTAAGTTTTACTATTTATGCATTGAAAAGATAAATTTTTGAAATTTTACACACATAAATGCACTGTGTATTTAATTGTATTTTAATAGATAGGTAAGAATGTGCTGAAAAATATACACAGGAACTGCAAAACGGCTTTCGCATACTGTAGAAATGTATTATATATCATCAATAATATAATTTAATTTAAACTAATTTTAAAGGGCTTCATTAAATAAATTACAGACAATAACTATGTATTTGTTTCATCTAACAAGATTCTCTCAGAGACATATTATATAATTGTCTCCGAATATTATATGTCTCTGAATATCTCTATAAAACACCAGTTGATCGAAACATTGTCAGAAATACGGTATTTTCGTGGAAACTGTTTAGAAACGAATTCAACAAATAGCAGATATAATAAGGCTTTTAAAAGATTTCTTACAAGAAAATACAAAAATATAGGTGTTATTGTCCACGAGTTGGATAAGCATCAGTTTTGAAATAAAGAATTTCTAACCGCCGTGGCGTGAATTCGGGTTATTTTTTTTTTTGGGGGGGGGGGGGGGGGGGTTGGGGGCCTGGTTATGTTTATCGGCAGGGTGTGCTCGACTCCAACCTGAAGTCATGGGTTTTCATCGCGCACTCCACCTTCCTCTTACAATAGGCTCGATATCGCTGACAAATAAGTTGTATGGTAGAGATAAACGCCACGTTCAAACATAGAGTAATTACACATCTATCTTTAAAACATTGATTACTTTATCTTTTGTCACTTTTCGGAAGCTCTCTTGGTTTTTCGCTGTTTTATATCGAGACACTCCCCCTGCATACAGTAAACGAAATAGGGACGATAGAAATGAGTACTACAACAGTGATTACTGATTTAATTGTAAAGGACGTAAGATTTCCAACATCGCTAGAAAAGGATGGATCTGATGCAATGGTAATTTTTTGTTGTCATTAAATTGTAGCAAATCTTGTACAAGTTAGGGAAGGGGGTCCAGTGAATTTCAAATTATCAGGTTTAAAAAAGGCTATGTCCTATCTCCTTAAAATACAAAAAAAAGTTGTCGTTCATCTGATGTGTTATAAAAAACGTTGGTGTCCCTATCTAGTTAAAATTTTATGGTTACAATTAAGTATTTATGTTGTTAAACAAATTGTTGGATTACAGTATATTGGTTTTGAATTTAAAAAACGTCAAAATTAATTTTTTTTTCAAAATTAATTTTTTTTTCATTGATATTATGAAAAAAAAACTTGCTGTCCTATCAGTGCTGAAAATAAAACAAACTTGAGTCCCATATTTATGCCAGCATAAAAAAGTATGTGTCCTATTGCATTTTGCACCGGTCCTACAACCCCAATAAATATAGGCTGGTCCCTCAACATGCACAAATTATGTTACTATGATATATGCATATAACTAGGATACTTAAAGTCATGTTGTTTCACCTTGTAAACACAATAAGATCAGCAGCGGTACTCTTCCTCCCCCCCCAATAAAAATTGGATGCCACGATAAAGCTGAAAAATTACAGAAAGTGTAATAATAAACACCATGAAAACAAACAATAAAACAAGCAATTTAGTTTTGTCATTATATATGCCACAAAATTGTTAGACCTATTTTTTTAAATAGCAAATAACAATTGTAATGACCTGGTGATATGACCAGACTGAAAAATATGAAAATGATTGACAATTGTGTAATTTAAATATAAAAATGATTGACAATTGTGTAATTTAAATATAAAAATGATTGACAATTGTGTAATTTTTCAGCACAAAGCTCCAGATTATTCATGTACATATGTTATTGTTAAAACAGACAGTGACCTTGAGGGACGAGGAATGACCTTTACTGTGGGCAGAGGAACTCAAATAGGTATATATGCATGGTCCAAATTTTGTTGGGGAAGTAAAATTTTTTCTTGTAACTATATAATAGTTAGATTTCAATGCTTCAACACCACAGAATTGAAAAAAAATCACATGTACTCCGATGTTTGTTATGTATTGTACATTATTTTTCATAATTTGTTTACAAAAGAATAATAAATTCATCCTCCCAAGTCCGGGGTTATGAGTCCGCATGGACCATCGTGGAGCGAATGCGGACTCAACCCCCAACTTGGGAGGATGAATACGGACTGGCTTAATTATTGTCACATACTTATTGTAAGTATTACAAAACAAGCCTGCACAACAAATTTTTGTCCATTTTTGAAGCAACAATGATGGTTCATTCGTAATGGTTGATCTAAATAGAGAACCTTATTTATGGACACTTTCTGTGAACTGATTTTGTTAATTACACTGGCCACTTCCCACATGCTCTTCCTCACATCCAGTTAACAATACTAATCCTTACTGTACATATCTGTTCAAAGAACTTTACACTTTTAAACTACACATTTAATAGTTTAAATAAACCATTTTAGAATGGAGCAGATCCTATTAAATTTTCTATTCAATGAAAAATGTACAAGAATTCTGTTGTTCTATCTAACATATTGAAAATACATATTAAAAAAAATGAACACTGTATTCAGAACTTGGAAATGGGCACAGATTGGGCAATACTCAGCTTGTCTGCCCTGTCCACTCTGTCAAGTGGATATTTGATTTCAGTTGATTGAAGTACAATCCATAAACAGGTAAGCATTTAAATCACTATTTAAAAAATAAGAATTAAAAGTAGTATGGACATAGGAGGGTTGGCCACTGTAGATGGGTGGACATAGGAGGGTTGGCCACTGTAGATGGGTGGACATAGGAGGGTTGGCCACTGAAGATGGGTGGACATAGGAGGGTTGGCCACTGAAGATGGGTGGACATAGGAGGGTTGCATACTATGGATGGGTGGACATAGGAGGGTTGCATACTGTGGATGGGAGGACATAGGAGGGTTGCATACTGTGGATGGTGGACAAAGGAGGGTTGCATACTGTGGATGGTGGACAGAGGAGGGTTGGCCACTGTAGATGGGTGGACATAGGAGGGTTGCATACTATGGATGGTGGACAGAGGAGGGTTGGCTACTGTGGATGGCTGGACATAGGAGGGTTGGCCACTGTAGATAGGTGGACATAGGAGGGTTGCATACTATGGATGGGTGGACATAGGAGGGTTGCCCACTGTGGATGGCTGGACATAGGAGGGTTGCATACTATGGATGGGTGGACATAGGAGGGTTGCAAACTGTGGATGGTGGACATAGGAGGGTTTGCCACTGTGGATGGGTAAACATAGGAGGATTGTCCCACTTCTTAGTTTTCAGATACTTTACTCAAAAACCCTTTTATGAATTTTCTTTAAAGTTTAGATAATTGTTTATTTTTATTGTTAGTTTTTGTTTTCAGACTCAGACTCGGGAATGTTTTCATCAATTTTCTTGAAATTCTGGGCCAGGGAATGGTTGATATTGATAGGTGTGATTATGTTTCATCTGTACAGATAGAATTATGCATCCATGAAGTGCATGAAGTGTATAGCTCTTTATCTTCAGATGGGCATATCATGTGCTCATGGTGTAGCTATTCATTAAATGGCTTATTTGCTTTGTTGCTACACATAATGAAGCAAGCAGCAGAATTAGGAGTATTTCTTTGATTGAACATATTAGAAATGTGTCACAGTTACGTGACATATACTAAAATTAGCTTCCATCTATCCATCAAGCCACTCCCTGATTAGCCAATGTTTCAATTTCGGTAACAAAGTAACACGTCATTCCACCGATTGACCACCCAACTGATCCATCTTCAAATTCATGTATGTATTGTATTGTTATATTACAGTTAAAAATAAAAATAGTCAGTTGTCTTTTGATACAGTACATGTTTATAAAACAATGTATGTGTAAGGGGTATGTTGTGCTAACTGTGAAAATGCATGTAACCTTCACATTAGTTCAAAAGTTAGGTCTACTTTAATTCATTTGGAATATTTTTTTAATTTAATGAAATTTATTGTCCAATGGATTATAAAACCTGTGGTAAGTGGCATTTCAGTTGCTAAGATTTGTTTGTACCATTATGTAATGTTATATACAAAGCAGAATGTTGATTTTCAAACATGCGATTCTAGATGACAAATTATGGCACAAATGGAAAATGGAATCATTTAATTGATCACTCATTGGGTATTGCCATTTGCCAAATGTTATGGAAAATGATTTCAATGTAAATGCTGTTTATTTTCAGTTTGCTGTGCAGTTGAAGCTTTCAGAAAATTGGTTGTTGGTCAGAAGTTGGCAGATATTTTTGGAAATTTTGGCAGCTACTGGCAGTCAATTTGTAGTGAGGATCAAATCAGATGGGTACCTACATTGTCAGAATAATTATGTAGAAATTAAATAATGTAGACCGCTCATTATGCCCACTTGATTGCATTTTGTTTTATTTGAATGGTGTTTAATGCCACTTCCAGCAATTTTTCAATTTTATCATGGCTTCCAGTTTTTATTGGGGAAGTAAGCTATAGTACCTGGAGAAAACCTTCGACCTTCAGTGGAAAAACTGGAAATCCTTGTTAATTAAGATTGGAGTCAAGCTCATCCTGCCCGCTGTCTTAGTGTTGACAGACCAAGTGATGAATAGTAGATGGACTACCTTAACCACTCATCCACCGTGGCACCTGATTTGCAATAAGACTTAAATGTATTGCGCCATTGGCTGATGTATTTTACGTACCTATAAAAAGTGATAATTTCGTTTTAGCCTTTTGGACGTCTCCTGTAAAATACTCACCCAGGCGATCAGTTAATCTTATAAGCCAGTGAATATTATACACAACTGTACTTGTCATTTCCCTTTAGTTTACTAAGCACACATCATTTCTGCATTACAAAATTGTTAGCACTTATATATAAATCAACTTTTTAACTATGTTTACAAGCAGATAATACTATAGGGTTATTGCATCAATATTGGGAAATATTGTCCCAAGCAACTGTTATTATATTGCATAAGCTTGCAAGTGCAATAAAGTATCTTGCAAGG
Source organism: Limnoperna fortunei (assembly GCA_944474755.1). Classification (NCBI taxonomy): domain Eukaryota; kingdom Metazoa; phylum Mollusca; class Bivalvia; order Mytilida; family Modiolidae; genus Limnoperna; species Limnoperna fortunei. Next base: position 67,602,604 of record OX104111.1, read on the forward strand.
GACAATATTTCCCAATATTCATGCAATAACCCTTTTTAGCTCACCTAAGGGTCATGTGAGCTATTATCATCACTTTGCATCCGTCGTCGTCGGAGGTGTCTGTAAACTTTTTACATTTTAATCTTTTTCTCTGAAACCACTTGCCCAATTGAAACCAAACTTGGCCATAATGTTCATTGGATGGACCTTTACAAAGTTTGGGTTTTTTATTGTCTCGCCTGCGACGAAAGTCGCTGGAGGCGAGACATATGTATGGGAATCCGGCGGCGGCGTAAACACTTGACATCTTGCTTCATATCTTTGTAAGCCCAAGCCCTAGGTCCATCAAATTTGGTCCAGAGGTAGCTTATGATGAGTACTTGCCAGTCAGTCACCTGTCACCTGACCTTGACCTCAATTTCACGGTCCAGCGACTACGTTAAAGTTTTTGGGTTACGACAGTTCCTCTGTAACTACGCATGGTAGGATGACAATATTTGGTGTATAGGTTGCTGATGACTAGTACATGACTGTCTGGTAGTTGTCACCTGACCTTGACCTCAATTTCACGGTCCAGCGACTACGTTAAAGTTTTTGGGTTACGACAGTTCCTCTGTAACTACGCATGGTAGGATGACAATATTTGGTGTATAGGTTGCTGATGACTAGTACATGACTGTCTGGTAGGTGTCACCTGACCTTGACCTCAATTTCACGGTCCAGCGACTATGTTAAAGTTTTTGGGTTAGGACAGTTCCTCTGTAACTACGCATGGTAGGATGACAATATTTGGTGTATAGGTTGCTGATGACTAGTACATGACTGTCTGGTAGGTGTCACCTGACCTTGACCTCAATTTCACGGTCCAGCGACTATGTTAAAGTTTTTGGGTTACGACAGTTCCTCTGTAACTACGCATGGTAGGATGACAATATTTGGTGTATAGGTTGTTGATGACTAGTACATGACTGTCTGGTAGGTGTCACCTGACCTTGACCTCAATTTCACGGTCCAGCGACTATGTTAAAGTTTTTGGGTTACGACAGTTCCTCTGTAACTACGCATAGTGGGATGACAATATTTGGTGTATAGGTTGTTGATGACTAGTACATGACTGTCTGGTAGGTGTCACCTGACCTTGACCTCAATTTCACGGTCCAGTGACTACGTTAAAGTTTTTGGGTTACGATAGTTCCTCTGTAACTACGCATGGTAGGATGACAATATTTGGTATATAGGTTGCTGATGAATAGTACATGACTGTCTGGTAGGTTCCACCTGACCTTGACCTCAATTTCACGGTCCAGCGACTACGTTAAAGTTTTTGGGTTACGGCTGTTCCCCTGTAACTATGCAGGGTATGGTGACAATATTTTGTATACAGGCCGCTGCTGATATTTAATGCTATTTACATAATGCTTATGACGAAATTTATTTTTGTTACTGATGCGGAATGCAGGCGAGACATTTTTCTGTGTCCACACTTGTTTGGATTGGAAAACAAATATGGCTGCTACCGGAGGACTTAGTTTACCATGGAACCCTATGGGAAAAAAGTTAAAAAGGGCTTCTCTGAAATCGGTTAACGAATCAAAACAAAACTTATTAGCAATATTGTTTTGATGATCTTCTTTAAAGTGTATGTTTTTTATGCCAATCTGAAAATCAAAATGGCTGCCACTGCAGGACTTAGTTTAACATAGGACCCTATGGGAAAAAGTTGTATCCCATGATATTGCTGAAAAAATGCTGAACATAAAACCTGAAACAAAAATGATGTGACAAATTTCTATGGATACAATATTTAATTTAACAAAATTTTACAATATACACAAAGAATACAATAACTGTACATACTTTTCTGTTGCTGTGTACACCAAGAATTTCTTTTATAAATTTAATGTTTAAATGTTCAAAAGGGTCTGTATCTTTAAATTTGTTGTCAACACCCCAAATATCACATCCATATAAAATTATTGGACTTATTAATGTGTCAAAGAGTTTTTCTAATAAGCTGCATGGATTGTCAAAACCTATAGATTTCTTTATTTTAAACCAGGCCTTGCGACATTTTTCCATTAATAATTGGCTGGAAGAGTTTAAATTTCCTGTGTATTTAAAGGTTATTCCTAGATAGCAATATGATTTCACAGTTTCAGTGTAATTTTGTTTAAGTATAAAAAAGTTTGATAGGATTTACCATTCGAGCTAAACACAATTACTTTAGATTTTTTTTCACTAATCTCTAGTTTCAAGAATGAGCAGAATTTATAAAGAATATCACGAGAATTTTCCTTGCTGACTACTAGACAAAAGTAGAATATCATCTGCATATAAAAGGGAGTTTATTGAGATATCTGTTTCTCCTTCATTAAAATTAGCTACAAGATCATTTATATATAAATTAAACAAGATAGGACTCAGCACATCTCCTTGTGTTACTCCACATTTGGAAAACAAAATGTTTGCTCAGACCTTCTTTAAACTTAAGCATGCAATTGGGGTCTTCATACATAGAAAGTATAATTCTAATAATGTTATGTGGGAAATCAAATATAAACAGTTTATAAAATAGACCTTCTCTCCATATGGTGTCAAATGCCTTTCTTAGATCAATAAAGGCTGCAAAAACTTTTATATTTTTGGATTTATATGTTTCAATTATGGTCTTCATTGTGAAAATGTGGTCACTTGTTCGTGATTTTTCTTTGAATCCAATTTGCTTTTCATTAATAAGATTATTAGTATCAATGAATTTCATAATTCTTGATAAAATAATTTTGTTAATAATTTTCCTCAATTTGAAGTAAAAGAGATTCCTCTATAATTTGATGGGTTTGATTTGTCACCTTGTTTATGGATAAGTGAGATGTAGCTTTCATTCCATAGTCTGAGAAATGACGTCTTCTCTAAAACCGGTTAACCAACAGAAACAAAACTTCTGGCAATATTGTTTGGATGGTCCCCTTTGAAGTTTATGTTTTTTATACCAATAAGAAAATCAAAATGACCACCACCAGATGACATAGTTTAACATAGGTTCCTATGGGAAAATAAAAAAAAAATCTTCTCTGAAAATAGTTAACCAATGGAAACAAAACTTACTAGCAATATTGTTTGAATGGTGCTCTTAAAAATTTATTGAAAATTACAGGACCTATTTTAACTTCAGGGAAATGCCATCTTCATTGCCTATAAAATCAGGTGAGTGATACAGGCTCTTCAGAGCCTCTGGTATTATATAGTTATAATTTTTTGTGTGCTTTTAAGGGATTATTCATTATCATTTTGTAATATTTTACTAGGTCCAATATTATCATATTTTCACTTGGTCAATATTTCAGATATACATAAAATCTTTCTATTATCAACAATCAAATTCACTACCATTTGTTCAGTTTCAAGCAGTTCTGCCAATTCTCCCCTTGAGAGCAGATCGTGTATGTCATTTTCAGCCATGTTTGTTTACCAAACGACAGTAAAAATATAAAATAAAGCAGATGTTCGGAACACATCTACAGTGTATACTTTTCCCAGAAATTACATAAAAGACGGAGATGCAGTGTAAAATACATGTATGAAAATATATTACACTTTATTCCTATATGAAATAAAATGAGGAAAAATTATTACTAAATAATAAATATGGTGTGTTGTCGAAAACTATAGCTTGTTTTTTGTATTGAAGACTGAAGATAAAATACAGAAGCTGTATTTTTCAACAACTCACTAATATTGTTTTATCTTGCAATTTAAATATGCTTTCAATGTTTTTTATAATAAAATTATTTTTTTTTACTTTGAATTCCAAAGGCACCCCAAGCTTAAAAATCAAAATCAAAATTTTGTGATTTGTCAGTATTTTTCAACAATTTTTTCAGTTAACATCACAGTCAGAATTTATATTGTGGGCGTGGCTAAAAAAATACAGCAAAAATTGTACCTGTACATAAAATACAGGTCAGTTGTATTTGACAACCTGTATTTATCTAGTAAAATGGTTATTACAAAATAAAATAAAAATAAAAATATACTGGAAGAGCAAAAAGCAGCTTGAGTGGGTCTTATAAACACTGATTAATTTATATTTAATCCGCTATAGTGAGATCTTAAAATTATAGTCTTGTAAGACATGGCTTCTCTTAATATATGTGGTCTCATGCAGGCTTCATTCTGTTACAATCATTCATTTGGTTATTTTTTGTTCACTTCAGTTAGGTCCGGAGAAGGGTGTAACACATCTTGCCACAGCAGCCATTGTGAATGCATTATGGGATTTGTGGGCAAAAATGGAGGGAAAGGTAAGTAGATGTACATTTAATACTTTTTTTTACTTTTTATCTTTCTTTTATAGGTCATGACATTTTAATGGAAACTGATTTTTTTCCTTTCTAATTAAGCCTTTGAAGAAAATACCATTTAGACTTACAGTCTACAAAGATTTGTAGTGCAGGAAAACAGAGTATTTATTACTTTTTTATAGAATTCATGTATAAATGCATTGATATGTCTATAAAGAAATAACATAAATGGATCATGGTTATGTATTAGCTGAGTACATTTCACATGTTACTTAGTAAATATTCTAATTTAAAAATCAATAATTGCCTTCATGTTTTATGTGATTTCATGTAATTACAATTTACAAGAATCTTTGTAGTTTAATATTTTAAATACATTGTTTTCTGTTCTAAGTGTATGCCGTATTTTCATTAATCAGTGCCATTGATGCTGTACACTTCACCCCACATCATGTAATTGTTTGTAAACCCACTCAAAAATATACAAATAAGGAATATTTCTAATTTCTGAACAGTTTTTACCATATAACACTAAATAAACTGTAAAGCAGTTTATGAATGGTGTTGTGACCCAAAGAAGGTGATAGAGTATAATCTGTTCAGAAATTTGAAATAATTTTAATGGTAAAAACAGCGATGAAGTCATAGAAATTAATTGTCGCATTAATAGGTCATTTGACCCATGCAAGTTATTTCTTATAACCTAGGGTACTCCATTTGAATTGGCCAGTCAGATTTAAGCTTTCAGAGCAAAATAAATTATTTCTTATTGAGAAAATTATAATAATATCTTATTGGAAGTTCCACAGCTCCAGACTATTTTTTTGTAGAGGTATACAATGATATTTTAGCTATACTTGTCCTTTTTTTTTAAAATGGAGAAATGAATTTTGCATTAACCACTTTAGAACATTATTTTTTTAACTGCAGTTTATATTATCTAGATTTTTCCATGGGATACAGAGAATAAATTATACAATTATTTCTAATATGTTTATTTTTTGTCTTTCAGCCATTATGGAAGCTCTTAGTAGATATGGTAAAGTATATTGTATATATACCAGGGGGATTAACTTTGACTTTTAGCCCATCTGACAAAAGTCAGTGTGAGCTATTCCAATCTATCAATAATTTATCAAGTGTTATACTGGGACCATACTGGGAGGGTTCCCAGTGCTCGACCCACAGAGCAGCCCAGCGCGTCCCTGGGTGGCGGATAGGGGAGACCCTCTAGTTGGGGGGTTGTCAGGTCATAATACGGAAAGCCTGACCGTGGACCGTAGTAGGTAACGTGTTTGGAGAAGGCCACGCTCCTTGCACGATATTGACCCCTTTTGTAGATTTCGAAAAAGAGAAGGCTCATTGTAGCTGCTACAAAAGGCTTAATTTTCCGCCCCTACCCAAAACTCCATACTTTTCCAGTGGCAGTCAAAATTGTATTTCCTGTGACCCATCCCACCCCCATTTTCCATTGATTTATTGTTTGTTAACTTGTTCCCGTCCTGAATATAGCTGAAATACTGCTCGCTGGACGTAAAGCAGACATCCAATCAATCAATCAAGTGTTATATATGTCTTAAAAGTTTTACTTAAGTCTTCTAAAGAAATCTTTAACTCAAATTTAATCAAACTTTAGATGTTTTTGAAAAGGTCCATTTAAAAAATTAAATAACTTCCATGCTCTTCACCCAAGAAACATCCATACATCCTTAATGACCATCCTTATTGTAAATAGGAATTTCTAAATCAGATATGAACAGTAATGTTAAGACATATCAATTGTGACTTAATTTGACCAAAAACCTGTGGCTGAAAATTGTGTAATGCAATGCCAACATGGTATGGAATGCACATTAGATCTGTTATTGTATATAATTGTAGTCACAAGTAGTCCAGGTCATTACAGGTTTTTATGTTGAAAGTTGGGGGACATATGACTTTTTGGTGTTTGTTCATTCGTCCACCTCACCTCAGGTTTACCTTTGTATTGTAGCTTTTTATTATGAAGATGACCTTACATCTTAATGAAACTTGGTATACAGTTACAACATGATGAGATCTCTTCACTGGCAAAATTCTTTAGGGCTGCATTTACCTAATATTTCACAGTGGTGATGTAATTGTTCATTATACCCAGCCTTAGCAGGGGTATTTAGTGATGTCGGTGTCCGTTTGTTTCTTCGTCCATCAGTTACACTTTCTCTTATGTGCAACTCTTGCTACACTACAAAATGGAATTTTATGAAACTTACACAGAATCTTTGTCACATAGTGCCATTGTTCACCAGATATTTAACATTTCACCAGATATTTAACATTTTGATATTTGGGGTTTCCCATAGAAAAACATGGACTTTGTCATTGACATAAGGCCGTACCATCTCTCATATGCAATTCCTCCTACACTACTGAATGGGACTTCTTGAAAAATTACAAAGAACCTTTGTCACTAGTGCCATTGTACATCTGATATTTAACATTTTGATTGGAATGATATTTGGGGTTTCCCATAGAAAAACATGGACCGCCATTCTTTACATAGAGGGTACTCGTTTTGTGTAATTAATCTAATCCTCCTACAGTTTTCTACCCAGATGTTTTGTACATTGGGAAGCTAGGTATCAATTAGTGGTATTGCTCACAGTTTTTCTAGTTTTAGATAATTTTGTATTGGTTAAATGTTTTAATATCATAGGATGGCTAAATGCAATTGTATTATAGAGAAAAACTATTCTTCTACCTTTTTTTAGCCATTTCCTATGTTTGGTGCGAAAAGCATCTTTACCGTGGTTTTTTTTTGACAGATTACTTTTTTTTCCTCTAACAATACTAATCTTATTCATAATTTTCAGGAACCAGAAAAGTTAGTTTCTACAATAGATTTCAGATACATGTAAGTATTTTGTTTATAAATTCTGTGGTCATAAATATAAATGTCCTTTTGTCATCTAGAAAATTTTACATCAATGAATAATAGTTTGACCAAGAAAAGATTGACCACTTCTTGCTCAGTATTCCTTTATTGTTTTAAGTTGATAATGGTTTTGTATGTATTGCACGTCACAGCTACTGCACAGTGTTGCCTTTACAGTTACATGTATTTAGGGTATAGGGTATTTTTGAGTTGGCAAAATTTGATGTTTTGCATTTCCAAGTGCTTTTAAGTACATGTACCTTAATTATCTGTGTATAATACAGGTTGATGCAATTATACCCACCCAATTCAATGTTCTTACTAGTCTTACCATTTATTAGTCCAATTCTGGCTTCGCCGAAGGGGACTAGAGGTTTGCACGCCGTCTTTTAGTATGTCACACTGATGTTTTCCAGACTTTTTTTCCTAAACACTTGCAGATATTGAGCTGATATTTGGTGTGTGAGTTGTCCAATATGAGTTACAGATCAAGTTTGAATATAGTTCCGAGCCAATGATTTTAAAGGAAATTATGGTTCTTGGACTTAGATAATTTCTAAAAATATAACAGTTTTTTTTCTATAAAATATAACAATTTTTTTTTTCTAAACGCTTGCAGATATTGAGCTGATCTTTGGTATATATGTCAAACATGATGATTTACCGATAAAGTTCAAATATCATTTCAGTCCAATGATTTTTTATGAAATTATGGCCCTTAATTGGAGTTAGAAAATTTTAGTTGCTGGTAAGGGACACTTGTTTAACTTTAGTCTGTTTTACTTCCTGTTTATAATTAATTACCCAGGATGATCAGATGATCATTTTAGCTAATAAAATTCACAACCAATTACAATATAAAGCAGACATGTTAGGTCTGAGACAAGGCTCACAGTAAGATATCTCATGTTGTATGGACTATTAATACAGGCAAGTATTAATGATAAGTTTTTTGAGTGAGCCAACATCGCTCATACATTGATGAATTACCGAAAATATGCGTTTAATCCTATATTCTTTTCAATTAAGATTTTGGTAGCTGCTCATTGTGAGTTTATTGACCAATGTGTATATAACTAATTTAAACATTTCAGGACTTTTCAGTTTTAAAATTTACTTTTGGTAGGAAGCATTAGCCTATGGACGTTAAACAGGCATTCAGTCAATCAATCAATGTTAATTTTCCCTCCATTTTTTTTTATTACAGGGATGATACTCTTACCAAGGCAGAGGCCATAGGTATGGATTGTCAAATTACATCTTTAAGACATTTCTTTCTTTCCTAGTCTTAATTCCAAAATATTTAGATGGGAATTGAAATGAATTCATGACTCGTGCAATGCTAACATATTAACTGCATAAACAGCCCACATATATGAGAGTAAATGGATATCAATAACTTTCTTCATGTTGGTTGTCTTATGCACAAGTTGATAAACTGTTAATCAACCTGTAAAGGGGTTGACTAGTGGGCAGGTAATTGTGAATGCCCCCTGTAAAGGGGTTGACTAATTGGCAGGTAATTGTGAATGCCCCCCTGTAAAGGGGTTGACTAATTGGCAGGTAATTGTGAATTCCCCCTGTAAAGGGGTTGACTAGTGGGCAGGTAATTGTGAATGCCCCCTGTAAAGGGGTTGACTAATTGGCAGGTAATTGTGAATGCCCCCTGTAAAGGGGTTGACTAATTGGCAGGTAATTGTGAATGCCCCCTGTAAAGGGGTTGACTAATTGGCAGGTAATTGTGAATGCCCCCTGTAAAGGGGTTGACTAGTGGGCAGGTAATTGTGAATTCCCCCTGTAAAGGGGTTGACTAGTGGGCAGGTAATTGTGAATGCCCCTGAAATAGGGATTGGCAGCTCGGTGGGTCAAACCTTAATTGACATACCACCCAGTATGGTTCAAGACCAACACAAAAACAATAACTTTGATCAGTCAAGAAAAAAATCATAGAAAAATTTGATGATGTACTTGTTTGAGGTTAAGTCTTTGGTCATAAACCCTGGTTCACAAGGCTTTTTATGTCTAAAAGAATTCCTTGAACATTAGTTTCTTAATCATGAAAGTTGATGAATTAAAGTAATTTCATCATATGTCATTACTGATTATGTTACTATGATGAGATAATCTGTTTTATTTCTATTTGAACACCTTATTATCTGTTAAAATAGATATATAAGTCAAAACTATGCATAGTTCCTTAAATCTATATGTTTTGAAGTCATAGTTTGATAAAATATGCTTGATTTTTTTAGGGCCAAAATAAGACATTATTTCTTTTCAAAGTTGCATTTATAAAACATTATTTCTTTTCAAACATATTTACTACAGTATATTTAATACACCAAAAATATGGTACATAAATGTGAGGGCCGTTCCATAAAACCATTTTTCCCACAAGGAAGGCACTTTTAATAATGAAATGTGGGGTAAAAGTCTCTACCTGGGGTGGGGAACGAGTGGGTAGTAAAGTATTATTTCTAAAACAGTCTTCATGTGATTGTGTCATGCTCCATAGGCAAATCTCTGTGTAAATTTATATACACAGTTAATAATTTTATTTTCTGTGATTACAGAAATTTTGAAATCACAGGCAGCTGGCAAAGAACAGAGAGGTAGGATAAATTTGTGTTACATATATTTTATATTAAATATGTTACATGTGTATGAGTATGTTTGTAATCACAAAATACAAAATCACATCCTTGTAATATATTTGTCCAGTCCTCGATGGAGAGTACTATTGTTATAAATATTTAAAGCATGGAAAATTGTGATCGATTAAATGTTAAATGTCCCGCACCCCTTACTACTTTATGATTTCTGAATGTACAGCAAGTAGTATCAAAAATTGTGTACGTGAATTTCTTGGCATACTCATACATTTTCATTTGAAATATACACATTTGGTTTGTTTTGTATTTTTTTCTTTAGAGGCAGAATTGAGGAACAATGGTTTTCCTGCTTACACAACTTCCTGTGGATGGTTAGGATACTCAGATGACAAGATCAAACAGGTTTGATTTTTAAAAAAATTTGACTTCAAGATGGATTAGTATAGTAATTGCTGTTTCATGGACAGAAGCAATTTTTTTTCTGTTTAAAAAACTTTATTTCTGATTTGACCTCTTATTCTTGACTATGTCTTGTTATTATTTCAGCTTGCAACAGAGACAATTGCTAAAGGAATGGAAAGGTAAGTTTAACAAATATTAGCTTTCCTAAAAAGCTAGCCGTCTCGAAGCATAATTTTTCTTAGTGGACAAAAATATGTACTGTTTTTTAATTTTAAATGGCAATATGTATTGTTATTATTTACATCACTCCATTATAAATACACAATGTTTAGATAGCCAAATCAGGCATCTGAAAAATATAGGTCAGAGGCAGCAATTGAAGCATGCACTGTGCTAAGCATCTCTAGATGCATCATATGTGGTAAGATAGTTGATGTGAACCTTGTCAGTAAGCAGGAAAAGAATTAAAATTTTTCTTCTAACTGGAGTCATTTGTCCATAAAATAAAGATCAGAGGCAGTATCCAAGAATGCATTGGGGTTAGTTCCTAGATGCATCATATTCACCAATATAGTTGATGTAGACCTGTTCGCGAAAATGTCACGCTTCGGAAATTTCCAGCAGTTTCCTTCTGTGTTTCTCTGTTTAAGTTTTATGGTACACATTTTATGATAAACATACACAAATCAACGCCACTTTCCTTTATAGAACCATTTGATTCCCATTATCTTGCATATTTTTTTCCTTTTTTTTCATTGTAACCGATTCGTGATCACTCAGATTTTTTCGAGTGGCTACAAACAAAGGGTGGTCAGCCTATTATGATTTTTACCACTCCATAATTTTGCTGGGTTTTCATCCCTGACTTAGCTTTGCTTATTTGTTGGCCAAATCGGCAGCTATCTCCCATTTTAGCAGCCAATCAAGACACAGCATTGTTTATCTGTTATCCTTGAGGTACGACTGGTTTCCGCAGTTTAGCTTTTGATTATTTATCCCGTCTAGCATGCGAGATGGGAATAATATTTAGTTCCCCCCCCCCCCCTAAAAATGATATCCACAGCAACTAGCATGTAGTGATGGTTATGTTTTTCATTCTGTCTGTTTTTCCATCCATCATTCTTTAAAGACTGAAATTGTCTACAATTTCTCCTTCTCTTTTTCAAAGAATTTTCCTTAGTTTCTGATGTAATATTTCATCATTTACTTTGGTCAAGATTTCTAAACAGAAACCATTCAAAAGTATATGGGAACTAAGATATAGAAACTTATTTTGTGTATTTCTGTAACCTGCAGACATAGAAGCATCAATTAAATATCGGACTAACTATTTGTTTTCTTAGATCTGCACCTGTCATGATTTGTTGGTGTGTCTTTTCTTTTATCTGCATATACAACTCATTTAAAACTGTTCAAAGGACCAAAACTGCATGTCATCTGGCAGTTTTTTGTAAATATTTTATCTCACCCACTGAAAAAGCAATGAAATGCCATTGAAAAGGCGGAAGCAAATAAATTAACCTCATAATAAGAAAAACCTACTGTCAAAATTTATTTACAATTTGTTAGAGTAACTGATGTTATTGAAAGCCTGCAAGTATATTCTAAAAAAAATCGTGGACATAAAGTAAATGTAATGTAAGTTCACGACAGTTTTTATATTCACAAAGATTCGTAGTCGTAAGTTACGTGTGAAATTGCTCATAAACGTACGTCTGCTCCTGAGTGCTCTTAAGTCATGGCTTTCCTCGTAATTTTGCAAAGAGAAATCTTTTTCAAGTCATTCACTGCTTAGCATCATTGATTTTGTAGACGTGACATAGAACAACGAACAAACCATTCTAAATCTGCAGATATTTTGAAAAAGAAGAACTCTCACAAAAATTTATAATTTTTAAAGTAAGAAACAACAACCGAATTAATGAAAAAATGTTCCAGAAAAAACTTTTTATATGATTCGCGATTGAATATCATACTGCTTTATTCGTGTTGAAATGGTTTTAGGTTATTTATTACACTATTATAACACGAAACTACTCATTTATTGTTACACTGAAGGAATGTAACCTTAAAAAGGGTCTTGTTAGGTGTAAATTGACAGATTACTTTTTAGCTAACCTGACCCGAATAGGCATCACTTAGCGTCCGTCGTCATCGTCATCTGTTGTCTGTCATCGTCGTTAACATTTATAAAAAAAATCTTCTCCAAAACCACTAAAGGGATTGCTTTGAAACTTTGCACACATCATCAGTAAATTGTCCTCTACCAAGTTTGCACAAATCATGGCCTCATTCCAACCAATATGGCTGCATCGGCTAAAAATAGAACAGGGGTCAAAATATAGTTTTTGCCTTACAGTTCAAAAAGTATAACAGATACAGGAAAACCGAACAGACTTTCCTTCTTCAGCTTCAAAAGCTCTACAATACAATCCATTGAGTTGAAGGTGTATGACGACTCCTTGTAGGAGTTATTGTCCTTTAATCGTCAAAATTGATGATTTTTGCCATTTTTGCCTCAAAATCTTGAAAATTATTAGAACTAGAGAAAAAGTTAGTATTACTTAATTGTTCTGCTCTATGAGAGGTAAAAAAATGACTTAGGGTCAAGATTGTCTGATGAACCATTTAGGAGTTATTCCCCTTGAACTGTTTTTTAATCGGTTTAATAATTGATTTTTAAAAATCTTCACCTCTGAAACCACTGAAAGGACTGCTTTGCAACTGTGTACACATCATCAGTCAAATATAATCTACCAAGTTTGCACAAACCATGGCCACAGATTAGCCAACATGGCCACCATGGCTAAAAATAGAACAGGGGAGGTCAAAATGCTGTTTTTTGGATTATAGTTCAAAAAGTATAACGGATGCAGAAAAACCAAGTAGACCCTTCTTCTTCAGCATCTAAAGCCCTACAAAACTCTCCATTGAGTTGAAGTTGTATGATGACCCTTTGTAGGAGTTATTGCCCCTTAATTATCATCAAAATTAATGGTTTGTGCCATTTTTTCCTTCAAATGTTGAAATTATTATAACTAGAGAAAAAGTTAGCATTGCATAATTGTTCAGCTCTATGAAAGCTGCTAAATTGACTTCAGGGTCAAGATTGTTTAATGTCTTGTGTCATTTTTAATTTATGTTAAAAAATCTTCTCTTAAATAAGCCAATGAAAGGACTGCTTTGAAACATTGCACACATCATCTTTAGGATGTTCTATACCAAAATTGCACAAATCCTGACATCTGACCACCAACACAGCTACCTTGGCTTACAATAGAACCAGGGTAAGGGGGGGAGGGGGGAGGTCCAGATAGTTTTTGACTGATAGTTAAAAAAGTATAACAGGTACAGAGAATTTAAAGTGAACCTCAGCCCATCAATAAGCATTTATCAAAATATAATTTTTGTCAGAAGTGAAACTTTGAAGTCATATGGATGTAAATTTAATAAACAAAGTGCAGACTTGATCTCCATTTAAACTAATTCTACGACCTGACCTACTTAATAAATAGTGAACAGTACCTTTTCAAAGGAAATACATGAATCATGGAGAACTCTGGGTTGATGTAGCTATTAACACTATTTCCAAGTGAAAATCTTAATTGTTGAATCAAACACCAGCATGTCGGCTTTTTGTAGCAGACGCAAATTCTGTAATGGTCTTGAATCAGATGGTCCAAATCGTGGAGTCAATCTGATTGCCCTAATCATACATTTTTTATGTAATATTTTACTATTTTGAAAATTTTGCCCAAGCTTTATTTTTGATATTTATTTTAAAATTACCTGTATAGCATTAGGATGCTCCCATGTGTATAAAGAAGCATAAATTAAAAATGGATCAACCCATTTATTAATACACATGTATCTGTAATTTTTGTCTTTTTGTTTGCTTTACATTGATGTTTTTGTCATTATCATTATCCACCACTAAAGATCTTGACTGATTGTGAATGGGGATTACATTGATTAATAATGGCTATTTTATCCCTCAGTGATTGTGCCACTTGCCTAACAAGTTCACCATGAAAACTTTGCATCTTGTATGGCAACACCCCCTCCCCCCCCCCCCCCCCTGTTTTGAGGTAAATTAAAATTTAATACTAATGTTAGTATATTTATATGAATTTGAAGGCTGCTGGTGTTGCAGAACTCTGAGGGCATCTCCCTATAGCTTAAACAGCATGGATAATGTGGTCTTTAATTTTGTACATTATCCTTTCCAACATGGATTGACAGACCTTGTCAAAGTTGTTTTAAAGCTGATTTCAATCTGCAGTCTCGCATCATGACAACCAATTTACCAAATTTACCGCACCAAGAGCCTCTTTGGTTGTGTAGGATTTTCATCATTCCTCTGAACAGTCTTTTTGACAGTGACATCTGAGCTTCCATTTTCTTGCAACCTTCTCTGCTTTCTCTTCTTGACATTTCTGTTAACTGTTGCATAAGGGCTATTTTAAACTCGCACCGACTAACCCATACTTTTCTTTTCTTTTTTCTTTTTAACTTTTAATTTTAACTGTTGATACTGCGAACACACAACTTGACTTTCCCAAATTCTGCAAAGACAGACATAATGAGGTCATGATGCATCCTTGCTAGGTTGAGGTAAACTAATCAGGATTAGAAAAAATCAAATGATATTTAAAATTGTGCGTTATTTTGTCAGCTGCAAAAAAGAAATATGAGGTCAGCCTCAAAAGAAAGATAACTCTTGTTAAAATGTTCTGCAAGAGCCTTCACAGTGTTAATCTGATTTATACCAAAACACATAAATTGATTTATTGTTTTTCATTTAAAGAAAATAAACACAGAAACAGCAGATATACAGAGCAATATCATATTTATATTTACTGTATTAATTCAAGAATTTATAACCCAAACAGAATGAAATTACAAAGAAATCTGAAGTACTGCGTCTAAATACCAAATAACAACATGTATCTGGAAAACAAAAAACATGACAATATTATGTGTACTTAATATAATGCAGGTTTAAAATGAAAGTAGGTTCTGACATTGAAGATGACATCAGACGAGCAAAGATCTTCAGGGAAACAATAGGATATGATAGAGTTTGGGTAAGTCTTAGTTAGGAATCAAGTAGTTTATGATATAGATTCAGTTAATAAGTTAACAGTTAATCACTGTGAGATCAAGACAAGATGTCTTTGACTAAACCCTTAAATGACAAGTTTTCCAGAAGAAAGTCTGAATATTCCAATTGGGTATTCCAGAATCCCAAATAAAAAATTGACATAATGATGTACCGGTAGTTGAAAAAAAATTATTCAAACAAAAACAAACAACAATTACTTGTTGCAGTAGAAGTTGGATAATTAGTCCCTTATGATGTACTATAGGTTTGCACTCTGTCAGCGATCAGTCTCTGCCCATCTGTCACACAGGTTTTCCAGACTTTCTGACTAAACGCTTGCAGATGTTTAGCTGATATGTTGTATGCCAGTCAACAATCATGAGTCACAGATCAAGTTTGAATTTTGATGTAATTATAGCTCATGAACTTAGAAAATGTGTTTAACATAACAGTTTTCCCAGACATTTTTTCTTTACAGTTGCAAATATTGAGCTGATATTTGTTATGCAAGTCAGCCATTACAAGTTACAAATTCTAATATGACGTCATGCTTTCGCTATGTAAACAAAGCCATGTTAAAATTCCAATAAATTAAGTTCGGACATGCGTAAGTTGTTGGTTTCAGTAGTTTGGATTTTATAATAAATTTTCACTTTCTTTCCATAACTATCATTTTTTTGTTAATGAAATTGTTCTTTTTAGACTGAATTATGAGATTTGCCACAGCAATTAAATTATTTGTCTCACCATTCTACATAATGACACGCTGGAGCAATGTGGAACAGCCATACAATTGCGCACATTTATATGCCGCTTCAATATACAGATTACCGCTTTTGTCATAATCAGAATCGAAATAGTTCATGCGTAGCAAACTTTATTGTCATTTTAACATGGGTGGTCATTATAGTCATGATATTTTACTCCTCACTGTTGCTCGGTTGCAAAATATTTATGAATATAATACCCACCCATGTTAAACAACAATAAAGTATGGTATGCATGAATTATTTCTTAATCTAGTTTTGAATGTTGTTCCTAGCCTATGATTATTGAAGAAATTATTAATTGCCTGAGCAATACTTTCTATTTACTTGTTTAAACAAGATTTCTTTTGATGTACATGTATGTACTTGTATGCTGTTGAAAATCAAATAAGTTTTCCCTGTTAGATCAGATTACAGTTGAGAAACGAGTTTTTTAGTTCACTGATGTAATATTTAAACATATTTTTCATATTAAACATGACTTAGATGTAAACATATTTTTAAATATCATTAATATTATACATGCAGATGGTTGATGCCAATCAAAAGTGGGAGGTTCAAGAAGCCATTGATTGGATGACAAAATTAGCCCCATATAAACCATTGTGGATTGAAGAACCTACAAATCCTGATGATGTCATGGGACATGCGGCCATTGCAGAGGTATCTAAATAAACTATATACACTTAGAAATGATATCAAAGATAACGTATGATTATAAAACTATGAATTCTTTTGAATTGTGTTTTAACATAAATGGTTTTTAGACTTCTTAACATTCAAAGATCTTAGTTAGGCCATTAATTATAAAAATACTAGATTCTCATTTTTTTAAAATTTGGGTCGGTGGGAGGGAGGGGCTTACATTTTATTTTTATTTTCTTATTCAGTGGCAAATTTAATGTTTCCTTTTGAATATAAAAATTGATTGAAACTGGAAGTTACCTGAAAATCGAATATTACCGAGATAAGACACAGCACCGGATATTTACATCAGCCATTTTTCCCCAAGTAGAAATTTAAATAATAAGGGTGGCAGGGATGAGATTCTAGTACTTTTTTTAAAAACAAATTAACAAATTAAGGGACACATTTGTTATTACTATAGTCTAATTTAATATGTTTAATTTATTTTTAAAAACTTAAGTTTTTTTTTCGTTCAACAATATACCACATTTTCCAGAGTATAAATGTATGTGAACTATTGTCATTTTATCGAGAGGCTTATAATGAGAAATGAAGCAATATAAGGTAAAAAGTCTCGCCCTGTAGTCTGTACAAAAAGGGAGACAATCATGGTATTAGTTATCTCCCTTGACAGGCATTGAATCCCCTAGGAATTGGTGTGGCAACTGGAGAACACTGCCAGAACAGAGTAATGTTTAAACAGTTCCTGAAAGCAAAAGCAATGCAGTACTGCCAGGTTGATGCCTGTAGACTTGGTGGAGTTAATGAATGTGTAGCTGTCATCTTGTTAGCTGCTAAATTTAAAGGTTAGCATATGTTCAGAAAATATACACAAAAATAACGAATTCAATGAACAGTAGATAAACCACAAATACAAATGAACAAATGGAGTTATATATTACATATCACATAGTTTGGAATGGATAGTTTGTTTGAATGGGGTTTAACATCATTTTCCACAGTATCATTGCATCTAGTGTTTATTGGGGAGTGAGCTTGAATACCCAGTTAAAACCCCCACCCTCAGCAGGGAAAATGTCAACCTTTGTCAATTAAGGTTGTAGTTGAGCACACCCTGCCTGCAGTAAGGCTTGAACTCGTAACCTCAGAGTTGACACCAGTTGATATTGGTGATTAATATTAGATGACGAACTACCTCATCCATCAAGGCCCTTTGATGGAAATAATGGAAAATCGCCATAAATATACTAAACTGAAGTTGTAAAATAGCTACTGTGGATCAATATTATTTTGTGGATACCAATTTTCTCTGTATGTAAACTATTTGACATTTTGTGGGTACATTATTTGCCGCTATTTAAACAAACTTGTAAATTGTGTTTTGTTGAACAATGAAATTTGTTGGTTGAGTGTTAAAACCTTAAAAAATTAATAGGTAATGAGTAAGATAATACAAATATAACAGTGGTACTAATAAATCAGATCTGGAATCTTAAAAATGTGAAAGGCTGGGTGGTGTTATGTGCCTAAATTCTGTACTGTCAGTTTTCCAGCACTACACAAATCCTCCATGTAATACTTGTCTGGTACTCAGATATTTAAAATATATACCGAGTTAATATACAAGTCTTGCTCATGCTATGAAAACACTCACTGACACTCCATGGACATGAAAGACAAAAAAGCATACGATTTACAGTCATTTATTATATGCTTCTTCATTTACTCAAATGATTTCATGCTTTTAATATATCAGGGTACTCTAAAAATTATTTTGAATTATTTAAGTATTTTATATGTATTTAGTCCCTGTCTGTCCACATGCTGGAGGTGTTGGACTGTGTGAATTAGTGCAGCATTTATCGATGTTTGATTATATATCTGTTGGAGCATCACTTGAGAATAGGTGGGCATAGATTTAAATAATTATTTAGTTCTAAAATGTTTGCACTTTTCATTATCAAAGTTCTAATACATGTATATTTCTTTGAAACAAACATTGAAAAAAATATACAGTAGTAGTATACTAGTAATCCTAACATGAATCATTGGTGATAATAAAAATGAATTCACAAAACCCACTATAAAGGTGTCACTGTTACCATTGGAAACAGTAAAATCACCAAGCTCATGAAAATAAGACCATCATTTTCTTTTATTGGGGCCCTGCCACTTTGTGGCGGATGCCCTATAGTGATCAGTCTGTCCGCCGTCCGTCCGAAGTTAAGCTCATGAAAATAAGACTATCATTTTCTTTTATTAGGACCCTGCCACTTTGTGGCGCATGCCCTATAGTGATCAATCTGTCTGTCCGTCCGAAGCTAATCGTGTCCGAGCTATAACTTTTTTATCTTTTGAGGTAGGCTTTTGATATTTGGTATGTGGGTAGATAATATCAAGGCGATGTGTCGCATACCATGGTTGATGACTGTTGACCTTGAACTCATGGTCGGCAAGGAAAACTGAGATGGGTACCATCTCACTGAAATCTAGTTTCCATCTTAAGACTTTGCTTGCAAGTACAAACAATCTGTAAAATGAAGATAGAGATTATTAGGTTCTTACATACATTTTTGGGAAAGGCCATGTTATCTTCTACAAGTGATAGAAATTATTTATCTGTGCTGAGTGGATGATCACACTGGCCTTTCTAAAAATGCATGAAAGTACCCTTTTCTTCTGTTACCAAAAATTTTACATAGCGATGTCTTATAGTTTCTCCTCTCCATTGTTTTATATCTGACTTCTAATTAGAACCTCTAAAACAAGAACGTTCAACCAAAATGTTGCTATGTTACCAAAGCAAAGTTATTGTTATATGCATTCTGATTGAATGGCACAATGCTTAGAGATGATTTGGCATTACCTCATCTTATCTTTGTCATCTCAGCCTGAAATTGGCCATTTATGAAAGAATAAGACTTTCTTTTCATTATATAGTTAAACTTACTAATTTAATAAATTGTCATATGAATATTCGAATTAAAGAACAAACACTGTAACCTGTGAGTAGCAACAGCACAAATCTATAATAAAAATTAGCTGTTCTTATGGATTCTGGAAGGGCAGTTGAGTGGGAGACGATAAAAAGAAATGCTTCAGGTCACATAAAAGAAAAGATCATTAAACGTAATGCTAAGCCTTAATTATGAAGAATAAGCTCCCAAAATCAGCTGTCATACACATAGATTTGCTTCATTCAGACCATCTGAAAATCACTTGTTACTATGCCTTTATAAATAATAATTCACTCTATGCTACCAAAAATTTATGTCACAGACAAATTAAGTTTGATCAAAGATCTTAAAAACTATTATTCAATTCTAAAATTGTCTATCAACTGCAAGGTAAATATAATATAGGCATGCAAATACAATTTGTTAAGTTTAGTGTAATAAAAAACTAAACTAGGTTTATGTGTCTTTATTAAATATTGAGATTATTTTATCAGTAATTTTATATTAATAGGATGACAGAGTATTCAGATCATTTACATGAACACATGGAAGCTCCAGTTGTTATTAAAAATGGACATTATGAAGTCCCTACAGTAAGCATTTTCGTTTTTTCAGAGTTAAAGGGAAAAATTGTTTTTCTTAAATGACCTTTAAGAATTTTTTATCTGTTAACAACTAGTGTATCACTTTATGACCCAAGAAAACAAAATTTGATAGAAAAATTAATTTATAATCAATTTGAGTTATTTCTCTTAGACCATGGATTTTTGTCTATGCTAGATTCATCTTATAAGCCTGTTAGAGTTACTTCCCTTATAAATAATATTCTTAAATAATTTTTTTAGGTTCCAGGATATTTAGTTGGAATAAAAGAAGAATCGTTGAAGCAGTTTGAATATCCTTCAGGTACAGAATGGCAGCGAATGTTTGCAGATGGCACATTTGAACAAGAATGAAGAAAAAAAAAAAACTTGATAATTAGATCTCTTGATTTATAATAATTGATGGCAATATTTAGTTGTAATTATGAATAAATTTACTGATATATGTGTCATTTGAAAACATAAAACGTAGTACAAAGCAATATTTGTGATATTTTTCATAATTAATATATAATCTGGTTTTAAATTACAAATAAAATATGTAAATTTACAAAGCCTTTATCCATTGATATACTAAGTCTTTGTGACTGGGAGATTATTTCTTCATTACTTGAGAAAACATTTTCCGTTTTTGTGCTCATTGTGATGTAATTTTGTAACTGTTATTCCTACATTTATTGACAATCCTCTGTCACACTTTTGTTGTAAATGGGGATCTGTTTCAAGTACAGGTTTAAAAAAAGGCATTTTAATATGAAGAGGATTTAGTTGATAGCTTTCAGAAAGAAGTCTCATTGGAAAGTTATGTCAAGCCAGAGGAAGTTGGGGGACATAAAATTTTTGGTCTGTTTGTTTGTTCATCCCACTTCATGTTTACCTTTGTTGTAGTTTTTTTAATGAAGATTATTTACATCTTCAACTAACTTGATGCACAGTTCACTTGCAAAATTACCAATATGTGCCAAGTTGGATATCAGTGTTGCCGAGACGCATTTTCTTGTTTTACTAATTTTTAGCTCGCCTGGACCGAAGGTCCATGTGAGTTTTTGCCATCACTTGGCGTCCATCATCTGTCGTCCGTCATAAACTTAAAAAAAAATCTTCTCCTCTGAAACCACTCGGCCAATTTTTTTCAAATTTGGCCACAATCATCCTTAGGGTTCCTAGTTTCAAGTTTGTACCCAGGGTGTTGATCAACAGACAAAGATGGCCACTGTTACTAAAAATAGAACATGGGTGTCGACACAGGTTTTTGATCATTATCTCAAAAATTACAATAGCTATAGAGAAAACTGTTACTTCAAATTGTTCAGCACATTAAGGTCTATAATAGTTGCTATTAGTGTGAAGTTGTGTATTGGCTTCTTGTATGAGTTATTGCCCTTTATTGACGATTTTTGACACAATTTTTGGTATTTACAAAATAACTTGAAAACTGTAAGAGGTCGAGAACTTGAAAACTATAACAGCTAGAGTAAAACTGTAAATAGCAAAAATGATCAGCAATACAAGCTCTACAATTCACTGTATTAGTCTGAAATTGTCAGATGACTCCTTATAGGAGTTATTGCCCTTAAATGGCAATTTTTTTAATGAAATTTTCCGTTTTTGTCCCGTAACTTGAAAACTATAGCAGCTAGATTGGAACTGTAAATTGCACAAATGATCAGCAATAGAAGCCCTACAAATGATTGCTCAGTCCAAAATTACAAGATGACTCTTTATAGGAGTTATTGCCCTTTATGAATTTGGACAAATTAACAGTTTTTGTATTATAAATTAGTCTATAACACACCTAGAGTAAAATTGTAAATTTCTAAATTTCCCTAAAGGACAAGGCCTACAAACCATTTAATTGTCTGATTGCACCTTATAGGAGTTATTGTACTTAACTAAAATTTTGAAGAAATATTTAGTTTTTGCACAGTAACTTAAAAGCTATTACAACTAGACTGAAACTGTTAATTTAAAAAATTTAAATATAGTTGAAGTCATTTAGGTTCCTGGTGAGCGATTACAGGCTCCTGGGAGCCTCTAGTTTTATGTAGTTATTCTGTCGCAAACAGTATTATATTTAGCTGTAATCGTTTACTTTGGACCTGATTAATCTACTGCCCAGTTTATTATTATCTGTGCAATATTTGTTTTCGGTAATCAATAATTTCACAGGTGTTATCAATCTAAAAAAAAATAGTAAATTACATCAACAAAACCTGTCAAAATATTGCCATGTGTATTTTATTATTTTGAAGGATTGCTACGAAAGCCAGGCATGTAATTTCTCTACAGTAATGTTATATGAATACAAATGTCTTTATTGACATTATTTAATTAAATAGCATTACAATTGTTGTTATTATACTTGTACTCAGGAAATATCTTTTGATGTACGATAAATTTTCTAAAAATACTTGAATTTCTTTGTTTTTTAGCTCACACGATTAATTACTGTTCATCATTCCTCCATCTGCCTGTAAACTTTTCACAGTTTAACTTTCTCCTCTAAAACTGCATGGTCATTTGAAGCAAACTAAGCATTCATTTGATGTGGAAATTTGTAACCAGGTAGGGTAGCAATATTCAATAACAAAAATGGGGTACTGGTAAGGTTCATAGGTCTCAGCCCAAGGACCTATAATGTACCATGACTTTGTTGGGTAGCGTATTGGGGATCAATTGATTGATGTTTGATTAACATTAGCAAGCAGTTTTTCAGCTATATTCAGAATAATTGATGCATCTATATAATTTTCTAGCAGTCAAAACCTTTAGCAATTAACTCTTGTCTTATTTCCGAAATTTATTTATTGTTTGTCAACTTTTTGTCATTCTATTAAATGTAGCTCGATGCAATATAAATATATTTGTTGAGCTTGGAGTCTCTGCATATTTGTCATTAATATTACATTTATATATATTATTTACTACATTTTGCCTTAGTCCAGTTAATTTGTACTTTACCTGTTGGCTATTTTAAAATTAGAATAGCCAAATGAGTTTTTCATACAGGTAACACACCTATTTAGGAACACCTGATTCCTAGTCAGTTCAGCTCACATTTTCCAGGTGGAAGGACCTGTTGTACATAGTTTTGAAATTATATTTTGTTACATAACAAACATTTGTTTCACACGAAACTTGTAATAAACAGTACACCCAAATATATATTGTTCAGTAATTGAACCTGAATTACTCAGTTCATATTTTTGTAGGAATATTTCAATAACCAATGTGATATTTGACAATGGTTGTACAATTACTTTATCCGGTTCTAGCCTACTATGGATATTCAGCCTACTGTATCGAGTGAACAGAAAACTAGATATCGGTGAGATGGTATCCATCTCTGTGGGCCATGACGACGTTAAGGTCAAAGGTCAACAACCATGGTATGTGACACATCGCCTTGATATTATCTACCCACATTCTAAAAATCAAAAGCATACCTCAAAAGATAAAAAAAGTTACAGCCTGGACATGAATTTGTCATTCAGAAAGCAATAGTGTGACCTTAAGGTCAAAGTTAAAGGTCAAAGGTGATTAACCATGGTATGTGACACATCGCCTTGACATTATCTACCCACATTCCAAATATCAAAAGCATACCTCAAAAGATAAAAAAGTAACAGCCTGGACACGATTAGTTTTGGATGGAAGGACAGACTGATTACTATAGGGCATCTGCGACATAGTGGCGTGGCCCTAAAGACTGATCACTATAGGGCGTCCGCCACAAAGTGGCAGGGCCCTAATAATTAACCACATATACCAAATGAACTGTATTAGAAAGCAGACCAGTAGCATGTTGAGGAAAGTACTTACCATTTCGGGCGCCAAGTTTAAACTTTAAAATTAATAATAGAAAGTAATCCCATTGATATATTAAACAGGATTTGAACAATACCGGTTTCTTTAGACATTTTGGACATTGTAATTTTATAATTGTAATTAGGGGGTATTGTATTTGAACACATTGATTTGGGTTTTTTTTGTTTTTTACTAAAATTGTTAATTTAGCTTCGAGTATTATTTTATAGTGAGGGATATACCGAGTGACTGCATCATCAATGAGCTTTAGCTCACAGTAATACTCGTTTCATTACAAAAGCCTTCCCTTAAACATTTTTGTGCACACAATTCATACCCATGATCCTCTCAAGTTGGAAATAACCTTCCAAATGTACAGCATCTTAAAGGCAATGCAGACATCATTATACCATTCAACTCATATTCAACTTATTAATAAATATGATATATTAAGTTTGTATTTCTAAGACAACATTGTAATAATATACGGTACTTTTTTCTTCTTTGGTCAACTGGAATTAACCAGTATTTTGATTCCGTGTTGATAGGAGTTATTGCTCTTAAGACATTAAATTTTTTTGTGGTTTTCACTGATATTGAAACCTATCGTAGATAAATGAAAACTCTACGCAGAAAGAAAAACAACTGAAAATAAGTCAGCTATACTCCGATAGGATATAATTATGGTATCATTGACTGATCTAGAAAATTTATAATTAATAAATAACTATGATTTATACACAAATTAATGTATTTAGTAGTATATAACATGTAATATTTTAATCAACAAAAAAGTCATAAATATTGCACCACTTTCAAATTGTCAATCTAATGATGGTTCTTGATATTCACTAATCATTAAGTCACATCATAGTAAAAGTAAAACCATTACTCGGAATGTATTAATTATTAATCAAAGTTTCATCCCTGTACGAGCTGTGTCTTACATTCATCAAATAAATATGGTGGTACTTGGGCTTCTATCACCTGTAACAGAAAGTTGTACTCATAAACTAAGTATAATGATTCAGGGATGATGAATCATACACGAAAACATTCATTTTATACTAATGTCCACCCTGAACAGAAGTTTGGACATGATAGAAGGGTTAAAGATTCCACTCGAACAATGCGGTACAATATTTACATATTCAGCATTGCAATATATATTTTTATTTTTTTCTGTTTAAACAATTCCTACCATTAAAATACTAGAAATCATGCCCCAGTGTCATAAAACCATTCTGAGTAAAAATGATTTGCTCAGCATGAGAATTTTCTCAATTACCATTACGGACAGAGAAAATTAAAAGTTATGATTACTGGTAGCTGAAATTGAGAATAAAGATATTCTTAGTAAAGAATTGTTTATGGCACCCAGGCTAGTTTTTTTTTGGTAATATGATGGCATGATTTACTTGTTTACCAGTTTTTTTTTTGGTAATAAGATGGCATTATTTACTTGTTTACTAGTTTTTTTTTTTGGTAATATGATGACATTATTTACTTGTTTACCAGTTTTTTTTTGGTAATATGATGACATTATTTACTTGTTTACCAGTTTCTTTTTGGTAATATGATGGCATTATTTATATGTTTACCAGTTTGGTTTTTTTTTTGGTAATATGATGGCATTATTTACTTGTTTACTTGTAAAGAAGAATAAAAAAGACAAAAGGTTATTAAACATAATTTTGTGTATTTTATTTGAAAACAATTACAGAACTCTCAACATGATGGGTTTTACTGTTGGTTTGTGTAATATCAAAAATCATTAATGAACCCAATCCGAAATTCTTTAAAGAAGTGACCAATTCAATACATATAACTATTAGACTTCTTGTGCAACTATTGGACTTCTTGTGCAACATCCACTCTGATCAGATGATTTTTCAAGCAAAAGGTGAGTATTATACACAGCTTATTACTATATACTGATAAGACTGAGTTGATTGTTTATTTGGTGTTTAATGCCACTCACATTTACCACACCATGCTTATTAGATATGTTTTGAGAATTGTTACACAACTGTTGGATAGATATTTCTCGAGTTCATCTACTTAATTCAGTGTACAATGTAACAGCAAAATATATTGGGAAAATATGTTTATTTGTTTGATGGTGTTTAACTCTACTTTCAGCAATTTTTCAGCGATATCATGGCATCCAGTTTTTATTGGGGGAGGAAGCCGGAGAAAACCCCCGACCTGCGGTAGAAAATCTGGAAATCCTTGTCAATTTCTAACTGTCTATAACCAAGCTAACCTATGTACACTTTTACGACTGAAGTATCTAAAGGTACACATTCAACGCTTATTTATTTTTCCTCATACACATTTAACTTGTCTCCAGTTATATATTTTAACCGTGATTTGTCTTCAGGTACACATTTAACACTGACATGTCTCCCGGTACACATTCAACATAGATACTCAATGAAAATTGACATGTATGTCTCCAGATTTACATTTATTTCAAAGTATTAATGTTTTATTTTGCTGCTTATTCTGCTTTTGACACTTTATTTCCCAGGGTACCTTTAACAAATAGACAAAATTACTGGTCATTCTTAAAATACATACTATCAAATGAGCACTAAATGAGATGCTTACAACAACAGACACACTTTAGATTTTCTATGGCATACCTTTCTAGAAAGTCCACTGTAGTAAATAAAGTCTTCTAGGAAAACCAGCACATTGAGAGCATCCTGGGACAATTCTACTGACTTTACACTGTCAAATATATATTTCAATTTCATTTGAGATTTTTGGAATATTTATATCTTTATAAGAATTTTTTTAACCCTTGTCAAACAAACTCAGATTTACATAAAGGTTCTCATATTTGTAAACCTTAATATTATAATATAAGTAATAAGGATACTATCAATTCAGTTTACTGAATATAAGTAAAAGTCACGTTTATTTAAGAAATATTTTCAAATTTTGAACAGGTCAAAATAAAACATTTTAAAGTATTGAAAACCTTCCTTATAATATGATTGAAAAATCCATTAAATTCAATTTTCATTCAGAAGAGCATCTGAACATATTGTAAAGTAATCTTGTTAGCAGTGCCATTTTAAACTATGGGTCTTGTTCTAGTGGGAGTTGTCCCACCCAAATCATGTGATCAGTTTCCATGTCAAATGACCAATCAAATTTTGACACAGTCAAACTAAATTATAATATATTGACATATTTAACCTTGTAAATATAGTTAATAAATGACTTGCTTTACCTTGGTAAAATGTCAACAGTTGACCTAACATATTGACCAAGCAATGCCAGAAACACCTCTGTATTCTCTGAGTGAAACTGTTTAAGTAATGTTATACACCCAGTAACAAATGGTGGAGCATCTAATGGATCTGTGGGTTTTTTACAAGTCATTCCACCTTTAAAGATAAGACAATACTTTGATTACTATATTTTACCTAATTCAAAAATTATTTAATGGGGCATTAAAGGCACTTTATTTTAAATTTTATAGATGGTTGGGGGTCATGGAAAATAAGAATAATAATAAAGGAATAATAAGTGAATTTTTCGTAATTTTCAAAATAAGTTGTAAATGTGTAACGATACCCATTTTAAATCTTTATTTTAACAGTACGATGGATAGATTTAGTAAATAATTTTTCTTCTCATATCTATAAGCTCATGAAAGCCAATAACTATTTTTATTATTTCTTGTATCTGCATGGTGGATAAACACAAGATATGTACATAACACTATTTATCTTGTCGTACCACAATCTTATGGACTAAAAGGACATTTAATATGTTACATGCAATTGTATTGAAAAATTATTGCATTATCTTAATACATATTATTTGCCATGCATTCTAATGATTTTCATCTCATATTAGCAGGGCCTACATGATAAATATATACTAACACTTGTGTATATAAAACTAAATATCCAATACAAAAAAATGTAGGCCTTCCATCCTTGTATCACCTATTGCATAAACACATACAATTAAAACAAATCTTTCTCAAAGACAGAGTATATATTTAACTTCCCATTCATTTCAAAAACTTACAATTTCATATGCAATCAATTGATTGATTTTAGCTTAACATCAAACAAGCAAAAAATTAGCCCAGCAATTTACAAAATAATTGTTTTTGCTTGAATGGTGTTTTACACCACTTTCAGCAATTGTTCAGCTATATCACGGTGTCCCATACAGTGCCGGAGGAAGCCACGGTCAATTAACTTATTTTGTGGATCAGCAAATAGTTGCACTGTTTCCTAACCTACTTTCAAAAATTATGTTTGCTAATAAAACCGTTCATGCTTTAACAAAAAAATTTTTCCTATAGGAACACCCAACACATGGTTTAAATCCCTACTGTAACCTCATTAAAATATTTTTTTTTAGTTTTTAATTCGCTACTGTAACCTCATTACAATATTTTTAGTTATTTTAATAAATCCTAAAATTGATTACAGACACTTACTTATGGATTTAGTATAAACTAATTTTGGCAGATGAGATATGACGAGTACGAAGTTGAATAAAGGAAAATGTGGCAATCTTTTTGTAGTGATATATATTTTTGACAGTGGATCATGGAACCCAGACGATTCCAGGTAGTCCGTCAATTCGTACATCAATGGGTTATCTTCCTTGGGATAAGGTAAAGTGGGGTCCTGGTAATGTCTTTCTATGTCAGCCATTAGTGCACTGAAATGATAAAGGACATTAAAAATAATTATTACTAGTAATACAATTACTATGAACATAAATTCTGCACATAGTATGAGGTTCTGTCAGTTAAGCATAAACTTTTGAAAGCAATCCGATTACCTTTTCGGCAAACTTGAGTAGTATACACAACATCTATATATCAAACTCTCAAATCTTTTTTATTGTCTAGAAATGAACACTTATTACACATGATAACCACAGTTTCTTGGAAATTAAAAAACTAGTGGATTTAACTTAACTATTTTTAATGAATTTCCAGGTAACAAATAACTAAATAACTATTTTTAATGAAATCCAGGTAACAAATAACTTAAATGTCATAGAAAGAATATGTTTACGTACATTTCACCCAACTCTTACTTTTGCTTATCTTATTTACAAAAGGAGATGATGAATTTGTTTAATATTACAGTGAGTTACGTACTCATAATTCAGAGGTCCTCCTACAATACAGGTGAGATTAATGGGAAGAGTAACATAAACACAATGTAATAATGTGACTGAAATGTCTTTGTAACAATAGTATTTTATTGCAGCAATATATGAGTTGTTTTTAGTTATCTTGCCCTATTTATTTTTTACTGATGGGGGAGGACGTTCTCAATTTTGTAGTGTAACACACCTACATACAATATAAACCATTTTTGTTCATTACAAAATTATTATCCGTTATACATTACAGCTGACTTACTCGTTAAAGGTTTGCAGTGTACTGGCTAGAAACTTGGAATCAAATTTACATGACGATCTCAATTCATGGGCAATCTGTCTTCTCAAAAGCTGCATTTGACCAACCTGTCATTTAAATTAACTTGTTGTTATCTGTGCAATTTATTTGTGGATATATACTTTATTGAATCAAAGTCAAGGTAAATAAAAATAATAAAGGTAAAAGATACCAACATGTTTTTAATCAAATACATTCTGCACAGCTGAAAAGGCTGCCTTGAAAGTAGTAACAGAAGTATGCTTTTCCAGCAAAAGATGGACTTCTTCATGTAAGTAACTGTTAAGACCAGAACAACAAATAACTAAATTTTCTAAAGCAAATGACATGTATGTTTTATCGATTTATGGAAACACAAATATGTGACCAGAAAACTGAAGATACAAAAAAAAAATTGAAGAATGTGTCCATGGGACACGGATGCCCCCGCTAAAGGAAGTCCCAAACAGGAAGTAGTTGTCCAACAGGTCTGAAAGTCACTTAGGACGTACAACTTGTGATACTTTACCACCCTGCCAAATTTCAAATTGTTCTAATGTACGGTTTCTGAGTAAAGCTTGACGGAAATTTTCATACTCGTGTTAACACATTTTCAAATCGGCCCAGTCGAAAACAGGAAGTAGTTGTCCGACAGGTCTGAAAGTCGCTTAGGACGTACAACTTGTGATACTGAACTACCCTGCCAAATTTCAAATTGTTCTTGTGTACGGTTTCTGAGAAAAGCTTGACGGAAATTTTCATACTCATGTTAACACATTTTCATATCGGCACAGTCGCAAACAGGAAGTAGTTGTACGACAGGTCTGAAAGTCGCTTAGGACGTACAACTTGTGATACTGAACCACCCTGCCAAATTTCAAACTGTTCTTGTGTACGGTTTCTGAGAAAAGCTCGACGGAAATTTTCATACTCGTGTTAACACATTTTCATATCGGCTCAGTCTCAACAGGAAGTAGTTGTCCGACAGGTCTGAAAGTCGCTTAGGACGTACAACTTGTGATACTGAACCACAATGCCAAATTTCAAATTGTTCTCATGTACGGTTTCTGAGAAAAGCTTGACAGAAATTTCATACTCATGTTAACACATTTTCATATCGGCCCAATCGCAAACAGGAAGTAGTTGTCCGACAGGTCTGAAAATTGCTTAGGACGTACAACTTGTGATACTGAACCACCCTGCCAAATTTCAAATTGTTCTCATGTACGGTTTCTGAGAAAAGCTTGACGGAAATTTTCATACTCATGTTAACACATTTTCATATTGGCCCAGTCACAAACAGGAAGTAGTTGTACGACAGGTCTGAAAGTCGCTAAGGACGTACAACTTGTGATACTGAACCACCCTGCCAAATTTCAAATTGTTCTGATGTACGGTTTCTGAGAAAAGCTTGACGGAAATTTTCATACTCATGTTAACACATTTTCATATCGGCCTAGTCCCAAACAGGAAGTAGTTGTCCGACAGGTCTGAAAGTCGCTTAGGACGTACAACTTGTGATACTGAACCACCCTGCCAAATTTCAAATTGTTCTGATGTACGGTTTCTGAGAAAAGCTTGACGGAAATTCAGAGGGACGGACAGACGGACGGACGTACATGAGTAAAACTTAATGCCCCCCGACATGTCGTCGCAGGTGCATAAAAATCTGCACAGAAAACTAAATAAAGGAAATGAGCAACATGAACCCGGATAACAACTGGAGAACTCAGGTGCTGCAGAAAAGCAGTTCCTGCTTCACATGAACTTAATTATAGACATAACAGTTGACCAGTTGACATATTGTAGAAAAATTGTCAACCATCTTGAAAATATAGCTCTTGGTATACAGAAATGTGTTCAGTTTATTTCACACCATACTGAACATTAAAAAGAAGATGAGGGCTATATTAAAATAATTTACATCTAACCACAACATTTTTCCATTCAATCCTGAAACATATTTCTAACGAGAAAGATATGAAGTGTTTCTTCATCCAACAAAAAATATCTTCTGTCTTCCTTAAAATTAAATTATAAATACCCTTAATATAACATCAAGAAACAGTGGCCAGAGCTTAGCCATCTTTGATGTCATGCCACCATACACTTTTTGTGGGTTTCCTAAAACGAAAAAAAAGATAACATAAACTTTTTATTTACACTATGTCTTGTAACTATATGCTTCTGAAGCATCCATCCAAATTATTTTCTTAAGTACATAATCTGTCAATGTGAGGAAGCATGTTTTACACAAGTGATATTTTAACAGGTCTGCTTGAAAGATGCCAGACATTTGATGTACAATGTCAGAATGAATCATTACCATCATTTATAAGTCTAAATGTACAGAGTCAGTATGAGTCATGGTAATAATTTGACAATGTCTGACACAATGAATAATTACCATATGGTCTACAGTCATAATGTGTCAGGACCATTATTGTACAAGGTAAGAACATGTAATGACCATTATTGTATACCTGTCATGACCATTATTGTACAAAGTCATAACCTTTCAGGTCCATTAATGTACAGTCATAGCGTGTCATGATCATTATTGTACAAAGTCACAGCGTGTCATGACCATTATTGTACTAAGTCATAATGTGTCATGATCATAATTGTACTAAGTCATAGCGTGTCAGGACCATTATTGTACAGTCATAGCGTGTCATGATCATTATTGTACAAAGTCATAGCGTGTCATGATCATTATTGTACTAAGTCATAGCGTGTCATGATCATTATTGTACTAAGTCATAACGTGTCATGATCATAATTGTACTAAGTCATAGCGTGTCATGATCATAATTGTACTAAGTCATAACGTGTCATGGTCATAATTGTCCTAAGTCATAACGTATCATGATCATAATTGTACTAAGTCATAGCGTGTCATGATCATTATTGTACTAAGTCATAACGTGTCATGATCATAATTGTACTAAGTCATAACGTGTCATGATCATAATTGTACTAAGTCATAGCGTGTCATGATCATAATTGTACTAAGTCATAGCGTGTCATGATCATAATTGTACTAAGTCATAGCGTGTCATGATCATAATTGTACTAAGTCATAACGTGTCATGATCATAATTGTACTAAGTCATAGCGTGTTATGATCATTATTGTACTAAGTCATAGCGTGTCATGATCATTATTGTACTAAGTCATAGCGTGTCATGATCATATTGTACTAAGTCAAAACGTGTCAGGACCATTATTGTACTAAGTCATAGCGTGTCATGATCATTATTGTACTAAGTCATAGCATGTTATGATCATTATTGTACTAAGTCATAACGTGTCATGATCATAATTGTACTAAGTCATAGCGTTTTGGAGCCAAGTGAGATCATGGCTATTCACAGAATCCCTGGGAATTCTGGATACCAACATCCAATAATAGTGAAAGTGAGAAATACTGAGGTTAAATCAAGAATCATGAGAGAAAGAAAGAACTTAAAACAGGATGTCAACATTCATGATGACATTACAACCAGAAATCTAGGTTTAATGACGAGACTCTCAAACACCAAACAGTTCCATAGTGTGTGGTTCTTTGATGACGGAGTGTATGCCAAAAAGACAAAAGATGGTAAAAGAATTAGATTTGACATTTTTGATAATATTAATGAAAAATTGAAACACCATTCAAGCCAAGACGAGAATGTATAAACTTGTATCTTGTAAGTTGTTAACTATGTGAATTTTAATTATGTATAAAATGATTAGACTTTTTTTTGGCTGTTATTAATGACTGTTGTTATTTCTGAATATGTAGAAGGGGAGATAACTCAAACTTTTTTTAAAATTCAAACTGCAATGTAACATGAATATTCTGAAATTTAAGCAACTGATAAAAGATTACTTATATAATTTATGACATTGATTGATTTATATTAATTTTTGATAAATATTTTTTTTTCTTTATTTGTTTGCCATACTGAAATCATTTATTTCTTACAAAATCTTATACAATTATAAGATGGTGTCATCTTCCAGATTGCATGTGTGTGTAACTGTGTATGATGTGGTTTTGCTCATGTTTCTTAGGCTTTTCATTTTTGTAGTATTGTTTGTAAATACTTAGTATGGAAACTAAGGTAAATATATTGTCTATGAATGTAAGGGGGTTAACTTCAAGTGTCAAAAAAAGGACTCATGTTTTTTCTTAGATAAAAAGTAAAAACCCTACAATTGCCTGTCTTCAGGAAACTCATAGCTCAAGGGAGGATGAAAATATATGGAGTGATGAATGGGAAGGTCAATGTTTTTTAGTCATAACAACACTAGAAGTGCAGGTGTTTGTATTTTGTTCCAAAAAGGAATAGATGCGCATGTACACAACAGTATATCTGATCCCAATGGTAGATATATCATTTTGGATCTGACAATATATAATCATCGCCTATCATTGGTTACTTTATATGCACCAAACCTAGAGGAGCCAATGTTTTTCCAAGATATTTTTACTAAAGTTGCAACTGTATCCAACTGCAGCTTACTTTTATGTGGTGATTGGAATACAGTTCAGGACTATTATTTAGATAATTTTAATATTAAGCATCATAGGAATCAAAAGTGCAGGGATAAAATAGATGAATTTAAAAACTCCCTTGAGCTACTGGATCCTTGGAGACTTTGTAATCCTGATGTAAGGAAATATACATGGCGACAACCAAATCCACTGAGACAAAGTCGCCTTGACTATTTCCTTGCGACAGAGGATTTGTTTTCACTAATGAAAACAACAGATATAATACCAGGTTATAGAACAGACCATTCTGCTATTCTGTTTTCATATTCTACAAGTCTTGGTAAAAGGGGTAAGGGGTATTGGAAATTCAATGCCCAGCTTTTATGAGATGTAGAATATGTTAACACAATAAAAGAATGTATTAGAAATACTATTACTGAATATTATTCTTCAGGTAATACTGAAGATTTATTTAATGTTAAATTGAAGTGTGATGATCAATTGTTCTTTGAAATCATAAAGATGAAGATCAGAAGCATCTCAATTGTATATAGCATTAAAAAGTCAAAAGAAGAAAAAGAATCTTTTAAAACTTTAGAAAAGGAGATACAGGACCTTGAATATAAGGTTAACTCAGACCCAGATGTAAATTGTTTTGAAGCCTTGATTCTAAAGAAAAGTGAGTTAGAAAATAGCAGAGATAACATGATATCTGGTATACTTCTTCGTTCTCGCGCTAACTGGCATGAAAATGGAGAAAAGTGCACAGAATACTTCTGTAAATTAGAAAAAAGATACTCTGTTAATAAGACAATTTCCGAACTGATTGATGATCAAGGTAATCATCTTTCAGATCAGTCAGATATTTTAGGTGAACAGGCTAAATTTTATTCAAATTTATATTGTTCACATGGAATTGACAATACAAATCAGTCCTTCTTTGAGCACAATATAAAACTTACACTTGAACAGAACAAGTGTGGACCCAGAAAAACGTCTCGCCTGAATTCCGCATCAGTAACGAAAATAAATTTCGTCATAAGCATTACGTAGATAGCATTAAATATGAGCAGAGGCCTGTATACCAAATATTGTCACCATACTATGCATAGTTACAGAGGAACTGTCCTAATACAAAAACTTTAACGTAGTCGCTGAACCGTGAAATTGAGGTCAAGGTCAGGTGACACCTACCAGACAATCATGTACTATTCATCAGCAACCTATATACCAAATATTGTCATCCTACCATGCTTGGTTACAGGGGAACAGCAGTAACCTAAAAACTTTAACGTAGTTGTTGGACCGTGAAATTGAGGTCAAGATCACGTGGCACCTACCAGACAGTCATGAACTATTCATCAGCAACCTATATACCAAATATTGTCATCCTACCATGCATAGTTACAGAGAAACTGCAGTAACACAAAAACTTTAACATAGTCGCTGGACCGTGAAATTGAGGTCAAGGTCAGGTGACACCTACCAGACAGTCATGTACTAGTCATCAGCAACCTATATACCAAATATTGTCATCCTACCATGCGAGGTTACAGAAGAACTGTCATAACCCAAAAACTTTAACATAGTCACTGGACCGTGAAATTGAGGTCAAGGTCAGGTGAAACCTACCAGACAGTCATGTATTAGTCATCAGCAACCCATATACCAAATATTGTCATCCTACCATGCGTGGTAACAGAGGAACTGCCGTAACCCAAAAACTTTAACGTAGTCACTGGACCGTGAAATTGAGGTCAAGGTCAGGTGACACCTACCAGACAGTCATGTACTAGTCATCAGCAACCTATATACCAAATATTGTCATCCAACCATGCGTGGTAACAGAGGAACTGTCGTAACCCAAAAACTTTAACGTAGTCACTGGACCGTGAAATTGAGGTCAAGGTCAGGTGACACCTACCAGACAGTCATGTACTAGTCATCAGCAACCTTTATACCAAATATTGTCATCCTACCATGCGTGGTTACAGAGGAACTGTCGTAACCCAAAAACTTTAACGTAGTCGCTGGACCGTGAAATTGAGGTCAAGGTCAGGTGACACCTACCAGACAGTCATGTACTAGTCATCAGCAACCTATATACCAAATATTGTCATCCTACCATGCGTGGTTACAGAGGAACTGTCGTAACCCAAAAACTTTAACGTAGTCGCTGGACCGTGAAATTGAGGTCAAGGTCAGGTGACACCTACCAGACAGTCATGTACTAGTCATCAGCAACCTATATACCAAATATTGTCATCCTACCATGCGTGGTTACAGAGGAACTGTCGTAACCCAAAAACTTTAACGTAGTCGCTGGACCGTGAAATTGAGGTCAAGGTCAGGTGACACCTACCAGACAGTCATGTACTAGTCATCAGCAACCTATACACCAAATATTGTCATCCTACTATGCGTAGTTACAGAGGAACTGCCGTAACCCAAAAACTTTAACGTAGTTGTTGGACCGTGAAATTGAGGTCAAGGTCAGGTGACAGGTGACTGACTCATCATAAGCTACCTCTGTACCAAATTTGATGGACCTAGGGCTTGGGCTTACAAATATATGAAGCAAGATGTCAAGTGTTTACGCCGCCGCCGCCGCGGCCGGATTCCCATACATATGTCTCGCCTCCAGCGACTTTCGTCGCAGGCGAGACAAAAATCACTGTGAAGGTAATTTAACTTTTGAAGAGTGTTCTCATGCTTTAAAACTCATGTCAAATGGTAAAAGTCCAGGCTCAGATGGTTTTACTGTCGATTTCTACAAATTTTTTTGGAAAGATGTTTGTCCTTTTTTATTTAGATCATTATATTTTGGTTATGAAGCAGGGAATTTGTCATCTTTTCAATATCAAGGTGTTATTACTTGCATTCCAAAGGATAATAAAGATAGGAGATTTCTTGGCAACTGGAGGCCTATAAGCCTTTTAAATATTGATTTGAAAATTGCTTCAGCAGTATTGGCTAATCAAGTAAAGACAGTACTTCCTTATATTATATCAGATTCTCAGAAGGGTTTCATGAAAGATAGATTTATTGGAGAAAATACACGGCTTCTCTATGACCTCATGCACTACCTTGAGGAAAATAACAAACCAGGGTTACTTCTGTTAGTAGATTTTGAGAAAGCATTTGACTCTATTGAGTGGAGTTTTATTACTAAAGCACTTAAGAGTTTTAATTTTGGTAGTTCTTTCTGTAAGTGGTTTGACATTCTCTATTCAGGAGCTAAAAGTTGTGTTATTAATAATGGTCACTTATCCAATTTTTTTAAATTGGGGAGAGGCTGTAGAAAAGGGGATCCTTTTTCTCCTTATCTTTTTATTATTGGAGTTGAACTTTTAGCAAATAAGTTAAAGTCAAACCAGTACATAAAGGGTATTGATATTGATGGTAATGAGGCTTTATTAAGTCAATATGCTGATGACACCTTTTTGATGCTAGATGGCACAGAGGTCTCTTTAGAAGAGACTATGAAATGTTTTGATTTATTTTTCAAAGTTTCTGGGTTAAAAGTAAACAAATCCAAGACTGCAGCAGTCTGGATTAGAAGCAAGAAGTTCTCTAATGATATCTTGTGTCAAAATCTTAACTTAAAATGATCATACTCAAATTTTAGTGTTCTTGGTCTGGACTTTTCACTAGACTTGAGCAGCATGGTAAATTTGAATTTTTCACAAAAGATTAAAGATGTATGCAATATATTAAAAAGTTGGGAACATCGCAAATTAACTCTGTTGGGTAAAGTTACAGTAATTAAGACTCTGGTCATTCCAAAACTTGTACATCTTTTTACATCATTGCCAAGTGTACCTGAAAACAAGTTAAATGAACTTAATACCATGTTTTTTAGATTTATTTGGAGTGGGAAGGTTGACAAAATTCGTCGAAATACTATTATTGGGCCCTTCGGCATGGGTGGATTAAATATGATACACTTGCAATCTTTCATTGCATATTTGAAATGTAGTTGGATAAAGAGATTTTATGATAATTGTGAGGGACCTTGGCAATCACTTTTTTGTGTTTCTCTTGCAAGTTTTGGTGGTGACCGGGTTTTAAAACTACTACCAGATAAAATGAAAGAAATAGGTAATAGATTAACTAATATGTTTTGGAAAGATGTTTTATTTAGTTTAGCAAATGCAAAACCAGACACAAAGCATTGTATAAAAGAAGTCCCCTAGATATTCTTAATTTTGTACCATTAGATGAATTTCTATATTATAGTAAATGGAAAGATTTCGGAATTTCACAGTTGTTTCATATTATAGACCATGAGAGAAAAGACTTTATTATTTTTCAAAGGTTAAAAGATAAAGTTCATTCTGCTAACTTTTTGAAATACTTCAGCACTACCTTGAGGAAAATAACAAACCAGGGTTACTTCTGTTAGTAGATTTTGAGAAAGCATTTGACTCTATTGAGTGGAGTTTTATTACTAAAGCACTTAAGAGTTTTAATTTTGGTAGTTCTTTCTGTAAGTGGTTTGACATTCTCTATTCAGGAGCTAAAAGTTGTGTTATTAATAATGGTCACTTATCCAATTTTTTTAAATTGGGGAGAGGCTGTAGAAAAGGGGATCCTTTTTCTCCTTATCTTTTTATTATTGCCAAGTGTACCTGAAAACAAGTTAAATGAACTTAATACCATGTTTTTTAGATTTATTTGGAGTGGGAAGGTTGACAAAATTCGTCGAAATACTATTATTGGGCCCTTCGGCATGGGTGGATTAAATATGATACACTTGCAATCTTTCATTGCATATTTGAAATGTAGTTGGATAAAGAGATTTTATGATAATTGTGAGGGACCTTGGCAATCACTTTTTTGTGTTTCTCTTGCAAGTTTTGGTGGTGACCGGGTTTTAAAACTACTACCAGATAAAATGAAAGAAATAGGTAATAGATTAACTAATATGTTTTGGAAAGATGTTTTATTTAGTTTAGCAAATGCAAAACCAGACACAAAGCATTGTATAAAAGAAGTCCCCTAGATATTCTTAATTTTGTACCATTAGATGAATTTCTATATTATAGTAAATGGAAAGATTTCGGAATTTCACAGTTGTTTCATATTATAGACCATGAGAGAAAAGACTTTATTATTTTTCAAAGGTTAAAAGATAAAGTTCATTCTGCTAACTTTTTGAAATACTTCAGCTTACTTTCTAGTATTCCTATTTCCATGAAAAAGTTGATAAAAGCTGAAGTAGATCATATAAATGTTAACAATATGAGAATTGAAGATTCTCTGATTTGTAATATTTTAAAAGTTAAAAAACCGAAATTTATCTATTGTTTTCTAAGGGATAAAGTTTTTTATGCACCTACTGATAAATTTGTGAAGTGGGAAGAACAACTTAATTGTGAAGTGAATGATTGGACAAAATACTTTGTCATGTTAAAAAAATTTTGTACATATACATATTTGAAAACATTTCAATACAAGATTCTTCATCAAATTCTTCCTACCAACAAATTTTTGTACATGATTCATTTAAAGGATACAAAGCTATGTAGTTTTTGTAAAACAGAAGACGAAACAATACAACATATATTTTATGATTGTTATATTATTAAATGTTTTTGGGATATTGTGTGTCAGCATTTGAAGATTGTTTATAAAAACTTTATACTTGATAAGAAAAATGTCATACTTGGATACACCTTTGAAAGTTATTTTCTAAATCTTTTGATGATTATTGTAAAGAACTATATTTACCAATGTAAATTGAAAGAAAAGATACCTAATATAATTGAGTCAAAGTTAAGATATATCTATCATGTTGAAGAGTATGTATCACTGAAAAATAATCAGATGGAACAATTCCAGAAAATGTGGGCCCCTATTGATACTATGTTTCCATAATATGCTGTTTTTGCTTTACATTTACCTCCATATTTACTGTTTAAACATTGTCTTTGAATATGAGCATTCCTTGTATGAAAGTGAGAATGAAAGATTTTTAAATATCTATTTATTATTTGTGTTTTTGTACATAAGTTCATATTAAAAAGTCAGCCTATACCCTATTACATCCTTGTCAGGTGATGATGGATAGGGTA
This sequence comes from Limnoperna fortunei, assembly GCA_944474755.1. NCBI lineage: Eukaryota > Metazoa > Mollusca > Bivalvia > Mytilida > Modiolidae > Limnoperna > Limnoperna fortunei. Next base: position 67,642,691 of record OX104111.1, read on the forward strand.
ATTGTAAAATCCTGACTCTAAAAAGAAATAAAAGATTAAAAAAAAAATAATAATATACCCGGGGCGTTGCTAAGTCATATACCGGTGTGTTGCTAACTGCTAGTTTCATAATAAAACGTAAGATGCAAAAAAAAAAAAAAAAAAAAAAAAAATAGCGTGTCATGATCATAATTGTATTAAGTCATAATGTGTCATGATCATAATTGTACTAAGTCATAATGTGTCATGATCATAATTGTACTAAGTCATAACGTGTCATGATCATAATTGTACTAAGTCATAATGTGTCATGATCATAATTTTACTAAGTCATAACGTGTCATGATCATAATTGTACTAAGTCATAATGTGTCATAATCATAATTGTACTAAGTCATAATGTGTCCTGATCATAATTGTACTAAGTCATAGCATGTCATGATCATTATTGTACTAAGTCATAGCGTGTCATGATCATAATTGTACTAAGTCATAGCGTGTCATGATCATAATTGTAGTCATAACGTGTCATGATCATAATTGTACTAAGTCATAACGTGTTATGATCATTATTGTACTAAGTCATAGCGTGTCATGATCATAATTGTACTAAGTCATAACGTGTCATGATCATTATTGTACTAAGTCATAACGTGTCATGATCATAATTGTACTAAGTCATAGCGTATCATGATCATAATTGTACTAAGTCATAACGTGTTATGATCATAATTGTACCAAGTCATAACGTGTCATGACCATTATTGTACTAAGTCATAGCGTGTTATGATCATTATTGTACTAAGTCATAACGTGTCATGATCATAATTGTACTAAGTCATAGCGTGTCATGATCATAATTGTACTAAGTCATAACGTGTTATGATCATTATTGTACTAAGTCATAGTGTGTCATGATCATAATTGTACTAAGTCATAACGTGTCAGGACCATTATTGTACTGTCATAGCGTGTCATGATCATTATTGTACTAAGTCATAGCGTGTTATGATCATTATTGTACTAAGTCATAACGTGTCATGATCATAATTGTACTAAGTCATAGCGTGTTATGATCAAAAATTGTACTAAGTCATAGCGTGTTATGATCATAATTGTACTAAGTCATAGCGTGTCAGGACCATTATTGCACATAGTCATAATGTGTCATGATCATTATTGTACTAAGTCATAATGTACCATCACCCTTTATGCACAAAGTCATAATGTGTCATAGCCATTATTGTACAAAGTCATAGCATGTCCTGATCATTATTATACTAAGTCATAGCATGTCATGACCATTACTGTACAAAGTCACAGCATGTCAGGACCATTATTATACTAAGTCATAACATGTCATGACCATTATTGTACTAAGTCATAATGTGTCATGACCATTACTGTACAAAGTCACAGCGTGACAGGACCATTATTATACTAAGTCATAACATGTCAGGACCATTATTGTACTGTCATAATGTGTCATGACCAATACTGTACAAAGTCACAGCGTGTCAGGACCATTATTGTACTAAGTCATAACATGTCATGACCCATTATTGTACTAAGTCATAGCATGTCAGGACCATTATTGTACTAAGTCATAATGTGTCATGACCATTACTGTACAAAGTCACAGCGTGTCATGACCATTATTGTACTAAGTCATAACATGTCAGGACCATAATTGTACTAAGTCATAATGTGTCATGACCATTACTGTACAAAGTCACAGCGTGTCGTGACCATTATTGTACTAAGTCATAACATGTCAGGACCATTATTGTACTAAGTCATAGCATGTCATGACCATTACTGTACAAAGTCATAATGTGTCATAACAAATATTGTACTAAGTCATAATGTGCCATCACCCTTATTGTACAAAGTCATAACGTGTCATAACAAATATTGTACTAAGTCATAATGTGCCATCACCCTTATTGTACAAAGTCATAACGTGTCATGTCAATTATTGCACAAAGTCATAACCTGACAAGACCATTATTGCAGAAAGTTAATGTTTCAACACCTTTATTGTACAAACTTGAGGTACGACCATTATTGTACATAGTTAAATTAACCATGACCATGATAGTTCAGTTAGAAAGCTGGAGTGATTTAAGACCATTATTTTATAAAACATTAAAAAACTGTTTATTAGTAGTTTCTTTATAAATCTTATTTATTAGATCATATCATATCAACTGAACAGCAATTCCTAATTAGTACAATTACATATAAACTTAATTTTTTTATTAAAATATTACGCCACATATCAAAACATACAGAAACATATTGTTTGACAAGTTTGGAGCACTAAACAAATACAATTTACAGTAGTTTTAACAAACAGTGTATATATAAATGTTATTAAGTTTTTCGAATACTCACCAACAATTCCTTTCACAGGTTGAACAAGTTTAGAAAATGAAGACAGGGCTTCAAGCCAGCTTTTATCTTTAGGATTCAGTACTGATCTATTTATCAAAACCTGGTAATTCTGTAATTCTTTAACTATCATAAAACACAACAGACGGTCTAGTCCTGTCAGTCCAAAGGTTCCTACGGATCTCTGTAACAGACATAGTTCATTTTAATTTTTACTACTGTCAGACCACAGATTCATTCAAATTGTCGAGTATCAATTTTGAGGTTTGAGAAAAAGTTGCTGTTTTGTGGATACATAATTTTACAGTTTTACAATTTGCTCATTATCAAAGAGACTAGGAAGTTGTATTTTTGTTGAGTTTTGAAACTCATGGTCTCCAAGGTCACATTAAAACCTCAAAAATTAGTATCCCATAAATAAGGAACAGCTAAGTGTCGGAGTACCTGGTGAAAACCCACAATGTTTGGTATGAAAATGGGCAATCCTTGTCATTTATGGATGGAGTCGAGCACACCTTACTAATGTCAGGCTTGAACTCGAAACATCTGTATTGACATGCCGATGATCAATAGTAGATGACTAACTTAGTTAACCACACAGCCATCATGGCACACTGAATAAAGAAAACTGGTCATCTCCAAACCCAAAAACTTGTCTGCACTTTCCAGATAGCACCATGTTTTGTGTAATGTTTGTTTGTTTGAATATTGTTTAACACCACTTTCAGCAATTTTTCAGCTATATCATGGCATCCAGTTTTTATTGGGGAGGAAGCCAGAGGATCTGGAGAAAACCTCAGACCTTTGGTAGGAAAACTGCCAATCCTTGTCAATTAAGATTGGAGTCGAATGCACCCTGCCCGCAGTGAGGCTTAAACCAGCAATCTCAGTGTTGACAGACCACGTGATCAATAGTAGACAAGCTACCTTAACCACTCGGCCACAGAGGCCCCCGTGTTGTGTAATGAAAGAATAACTAATTTCGTCTGTTTGTTCTAAATCTACAGAGTTAAGAGTTGTATGCTTGTACTTAAACAACATTATAAATGTGGGTAAAAGAAAGTAGTAATATATAATCTTCAAGAATCAAATAGAACATTTTTTTATATTAACTATATCCATTTTTACAATATATTAGTTCACCTGGAGCTTCTGGAACAACTTTCTGTTAACTAATTCTTGCTTTGTTTTTGAGTCATACCAAGCTTTCATTGGATCTATGTATGACGTCACTCTGAAATTAGAAAATTGTAATACCAGGTAAATGCAAGAAAAGGGGTGGTCTTCTAAAAAACAGGTAAATTTGTACAGAAATGAGTTAATGCAAGAGGAAAGTGTTTGGGACAAAGGGGTGGTCGCTCAAACGAGGGTCACTCGAGAGGGGACTACTGCACAATATAAATATATTACTCAAAATAACATCAAAGAATACTTTTAATATAGGTTTAATTTCCAGGTAATAACCAAGAAGAAAATTACAAAATATTATGCCAAACTTACTTTGGATCTGTTATTCTAATTATTTCCCTGGCCAACCTGCCTATAAAATTGACACTTTCATCCACAGGAGGGTATACAGGAATTGGAATAGCTGTAGACTGATATATACTCTCCCAATCTTGTACCTAAATACAAAAAATATTCCCTTTATTTTCATTTTATTTGCCGACAATAGCAAGTTTCTATTAAATGGATTAGACAAGGACACACAATTCAAAATGAGAAACAAAAACAATGAACAGGCAAAGAAAAACACATGAATATAAAGAACTTAAAAGAAAGAAAACAATAAATACATAGTACCAAAAAAGAAATCATGAACTTCCTAATTTATCAATTTATTTAAATTAAGTATGGACAATGATTCTCATGTTGGTGCTTTGAGATGTTCATCAAAACCATCTTATTTAGATTTAGATTTAATTCTACACAAGTTCCTAGTATTCGCTGGTTTGTCTCGCCCCATATTTATATTACAAAGTTTTTGAGAATTTGTAATTGCTTAGAAATATATTTTTAATAATGAAATATAAGCAAGAAAATTCAAGAACATTCATACAAGAAGTAAATAAGGAAATCAATTAGTTTAAAGACATCAAATAAATCCAAACATGTATTTTTTGTTGCTTTCAAGTCTAATGCCTATCATCACACATGATGACCATATTCGTGGTAGAAAACACACATGGATCCGATTGCATTTTTATAATTTCCATCAGAACAGCATTGATTTTGTAAATATTTTAGTCTTGCTTGAATTATGTTATAGAATTGGAATAGATTCCGTTACAGTTTTTATTGACAGTTTTGTAATGCATTCTTTTAAATAAATTTGTCTCAAGACCAACATCAGAACTAGGACTTTGTGGTATTCACACATTGTAAAGACTTTAAATACAGAGACCATGTTATATCATGTTCCAACCATAGATCACCTTCTCCAAGAATTTAGGACTTGGAACACATTTCATAAATACCTTCGTCCTTAGAAAACTATTACACTCTTGCTCAACATTGTAGTTGATGATTCGAGAAACTTCTTCTTGCCATATTTTCAGTCCGTAGATGTTAACATAATCTTGAATGTATTCAAAAGACCTCCTAAATCCATCCATTCTATCACCCAGTAATTCCAGTTTGGGCATCAATTCACTCATCTGTATTTTGGAAAAAAAAAACAAATACAAAATTTCAGATAAAAGGCATACCTATAAAATATCATAATAGCTTATTGTTTTTTTGTTAAATTGTTGCTCTTTATTGTTTAAAAGAATTTGTCTACAATTGAATTTGTCTTATTTCCCAAAAATTATTAAACTATTTTATTGGGTATAATAAAACGATTGATTACTGCATTATCTCAAGTAGGAGGAAATGAATTAAACATAACATCAGGCTGTAGTTATCATAATAGCTCACCTTCGGGATCAGGTCTGGGTTTCATAAAACTTCTCAAGTTGAGATTTTCCTCAAATATCTGAGATTTCCCTCAAATCTGAATTTTCAAGCAATCTGATTGGTCAATTTTTGAGTTGAGGACAAGTTGAGGAAATCCTCAAATTTGAGACGTTTTATGAAACTGGGCCCAGGTGAGTTAAAAACAAAGTAACTATGTTATGTTCATATTGCATTCATGTAATCATCAAGTGCAGCTGCACTCTGGTTAACTTGTATCGTTGCCCTGGTTATCATGAATGTTGCAAGACATGTATGTGTGTTTCCATAATTAATTATTGTACAATTCCAGTGTTATGTCATATTTCATGTGTATTACTTATAGGAACAATTATATCAAAATATAAAAATAAAAATTAATTGGAACTAAGAAAAATTCTATGTTTTTTACCCTCATCTTCTAATTATAGTAAGTGATCATGTTAGAGGGGGAGTCAAGTGACATCATTTTGAAAGTTGACACTAGAATGATTATTCTAGCCAAATTGGTTACAGCTGACTACTGGTTTCAGAGAACCTTTATAATTTAGTTTTAGTCACCATGTGTTTTTGCATATTTGGCAAAAGTATCAATTTTTCAGGAAAAAAATATTAACATCATAGTTTGACACTACTTTTTTAAAGTGCTAGCCCACAGTGCTACTGTCTGATAAAAGTCACTAGACCTCAGCAAGATTAACTAGCCCTGTTAACAATGAGGATAAAATATCAATGAAAGTCTAGAACAAACAGTTTGATTAACTAATCAGTGTATTGCTAT